>OY751328.1:11413520-11733961 GCA_963564715.1 Catocala sponsa | reverse complement strand
GAAGAATGACTTAAGAATTATCTAACCGATTTAATTTAATGTATAGATACTTTATAAACAAAATAAGTTTTTATATTTGACGTATTGAAAAGTTACGTTAATTAAATCGCAATTAAAATTTTAAATTTAGGTATTTTGACGTAACATTGTGTATATAACAACCGAGGCTTCTTTGCTCATGTGCTCAAGGTACATGCATAACGCTCCGTTTCAATTCTTCTATCTCACCTTAAATTCCTTCTCTCTAGGGCTATGCTAAGTGAGAATGATACAAGTGATAATGAGCCCCCAGTATTGCAAACTATCATAGGTTACGGGAACTGCTCACCATTATGCTCTGTATATAATATAGATGTTCCCGCGGTTTCACCCGCGTTTATAGTTACTGCGCCGCTCCCGTGGGTAGTAGCGTGATGTTATATAGCCTATAGCCTTCCTCGATAAATAGGCTATCCAACACTAAAAGAATTTTCAAATCGAACCAGTAGTTCCTGATATTAGCGCGTTCAAACAAACAAACTCTTTAGCTTTATAATATTAGTATAGATAAATGAGTGATGCACCTTTGTATAAAATCGTAGGTAACTTACCCTACACTACTTACATGAAGCTAGAGACATAACCTCAACCGTATGACAAAAAAGTACAATCAGATTTTTGACTTTAAAAAAAATTAAATTTTTTGCTTTATTAAACGTAACGTGTGTAATATAACAAATGGTTGGAGTGATAAAAACCGTGAATCTTACCTTGATAAGGGTCTTACCTTTTTATAGGATAACCTTTATTTTTAAATATAACCCAGTTGCCATAATGTCCTTGTTCAGTGCTTTTTAAAGCGTAAGCGTCCAGTGTATGCGTCCCACTTCAAATTCAAATTAAAATTCAAATATTTTATTTCGTTTTAACCATACATATGCTTAAGTTAGTTTGTGGAGTCTCCTTTTAAGCATTTAATGCCTGTGTTAGGAGGCTCCGCTCTTCACTTAAAGCCAAGGTATAGTTTTCAGATTTGATTTTGGAACCAGAGGCCATATATGTATGTCCATCTTACAGCAGGTCAGAATTAAATAACGGTGTGTTGTATTATATACCACATACCACATTCGGTTATTTGATATAATGATGAAAATAGCTAGGGCTATAAGTAAGGGCAACAAAGTTCATTATGGAAGAGCTGTGTTGTCCACAGGACGGTGCTCTTAGCACTTGAACTAGCAGCAGGGCAGCGTAGCGATTGCATTTTTGTAGTTGTCAACATGTGCGTAACTCTTGGTGTCGCAAGCATCTATGGGTCACGTAACCGCTTACAATCAGGTGGTCCGTTTAGAACATTGATAGAATACAAAAAATAAACTACAAGCGGTATGCAGTTTAATTAATTATTGTAATAGGTAAATGAAACTAATTGACATATTTATTTGTTATGTGTTTCTTATTCGTTGATCTAACAGTCCATAACATTTTTGCGCTATTGTCTTTCTTATCCGTTCAAACGTTGCTTGAGAGAGATTGGATCCGTGATAAGATCGCACATTGTAAATATACAATAAAATAATCACTTCTCTGTGTAGGTAATTAATTTAATGTACTGGCAATAAAATACTTTTGTTCTGTTCTACTTAAAACGAAAATTCTATAATTAATGCACGAACAGTCACCATTGGACGGCCCATTTAGAGGTCTCGAGTTGTAAACCAAGGCACGCATCTCTGACTTTTCAAAGTTGTATTTGTTATATTGGTAATTAACTAATATTTAAACACAGGGTTGAATCCCGTAGATCTAAAAGTTCTGCATACTTACTTACTTATCGTGTTTTGGACCAGTTTCTATAAAATGTAATACTTTTAATGTCTTTGTGTATAATATTCTTGAACATATGTCTTATTTAACATCCCTAACATCCCGCTTCTCATCAGGATGATATATTGGTTAAACCGCGCTTCGTGGGGGTGATAGGCTTTGAGACTTGACCACAACCCGACAAGTCCCAGGTTCAAGACAACGGTTCAACGTGCGTGTTTGCAGGCGCGTCTCTCAGTCGTGTTGTCATTAAGGGACAGTAGAGAATTTTTTTCTTAGTCACGCTCAGAGATGAAATCCATATTATGTTGCATGTCTCCATGGATTATGTGCCGCCGGGCTAAGTCTTTCGGGTTTAAATCCCACAAGAGACAATTATTTCTGTGATCCACAAATAGTTGTTCTCAGTCTGGGTGTACTTTGTCTGCATTAATAGTATGTTTGTTAAGTCACCCGCTAAGGCTTGATGATTATGTTTTCTTTAATGTTGTCATTAGAAACAAATTATATGCAGCGATGGGATTATCTACATTTATTTTTATTATTTTATTGCTTGCTCTTATGCCAGAGCCAAAGCTCGACCCGAAGATAAGCGTATATACATTGTAGGAATGATTTCAAGGGAGCACGGTGAAACTACCCGTAATGTAAGCAGGAACAGGAACTGCTAATCTGCCCTTCAATCGGCACACGATTCCACTTGGTGACTTATATAGGTGATATCGGCACGTTCGTGACTAGCATTTAGAACACAGTCTCAATACATTCAAGTCCTTGCGACATCTGCTAGGATGAAAGGATAGAAAGGAATAGAAAACCAATATCGTAATAGGGTCACAGGTCACAATAGAAATGACGACGTGTTGGCTGATATTGTTAAGTAATTAAATTTTACTACCAGTATGTTTTATTTTATATGAATCCAGCTTGTGTGTACTTAAGTAAAACGTAACTGTAGTAGTCCTATAAGGAAATTCCTATTGTATATATATGCTTTGAGAATGTTCAAGTTGCAGATTAATAAAAAAAACCTTTCTGAAAGTCAAATACTAAAATAATACTACATAAAAACTAAATTACAGACTATTTAGGATTGCAATGTGTAGAATATTAACCAAATATGAATTCAATTTATAGATTATATAATTACATAATGTAATTTCTTTTTTCTAAGCTGTTACAAACCTAGTAGCGATCTTATATTAGTGCTATAATCTATGGATATAATAGTATAATTTAAAATACTCAAGAAACCTTTTCTATCGATAACATAAACACGATAACGACATTCCCGTCTAGTCAGAATGAAAACCGGTCAAAAATGTTTAGATATGGAACGGCGTTTTGCATTTAATTCGGATCCGTAGATGTAAGGTAAAGAAGCAACACACTGTCTCATTTATTAAATTATTACATTAGGTACGCATATGACATTCTTTGAACGAGAGAGGTAAATGGAATCATTTATTATCTCCTTGAATTAACTGCGACGTAAACGTATTTGCCGTTTATATCACACAAATAGAGCTCGCTTATTATTAAACTGCAATTATATAACCTAAGATATTTGTATTAAAGTTTATTACTTAACAGTTAACACCAACCTTTATAGCAGTACAATTAGTTGGTAATTTACCTTTCAAAACCTTGCTGTTTTTATCATTTCGCATTAAGTGATATTGAACGACTGTCAGGAATTTGTAATAGTAGGTTACTTGGAAGTTATAAATGTAATTCGTGTTCCGTTAAAATCTCGATACGGCAGGCATGAAGGTTTTCCTCGCGGAAACTGTATCAGTACTTATCGAGATCACATTGACAATGACATAGTTCTGATATATTATGTATTTTAATAATTCAAGTAAGGACCTTAAAAGGGCCTTACGCAACTAACATACTGAAAGGCATTGAACAAAAGGGAAAGTAAAGTGTCAATACAGAAGTGATTAATTTCCTTTTTAATATTATCGCTGTTGCTATGTCGTTTATTTAATTTAATTGTTTCATTGTACTGTTATTGCGTGGGATATGACATGTGTATTTAGTATTTATTTGCTAACGTTTACACAAATATTGAAACGACTTAGGATTATAACCATTAGAATTTAGTATGTTTGCGGCATTACCGCGTTTAATTAATATACAACTTTTTATCTAGACGTATACTGAACGTCGGTCGGTACTTTTCTTGCCGTGACCACGCATGCTAATCTATCTTTATATATAAATCTTCTGTGCGTGTGTTTGTAATTAAACTCCTCCTAAACGGCTGGACCGATTTTGATGAAATTTTTGTGTGTGTTCAAGTGGATTCGTGGATGGTTTAGATTTGTTATTTTTTTTGTATGTACACGACCACGTCTGGCGGGACAGCTAGTAATCTAATAGAAATTAAAATAGTTTGGACTGAAAAGTATTCCTAGCGAATAATTAATATAAGATCTTCATAATCTTTTCTCAGCTCAAGTTAGTAATTGGTAGTAGGAAAGTACGTATACAACAATATCCAAACATTTCTTATGCATAAAAACACCCTTGCCATACAGTAAAACAGAGATAATATTATCCTATGATTATCTTTATTTAATACCCAAGTAAAGTAAGCAAAAGTCTTTCCTGCCAATATAAATTGAACATTATTATTAGTCTTCGTTACCAATTGATAAATGAATCAGTAAATAAAACTGGTAGGCACTAAAGTGCGCACATTAAATTTAAGTACAATCAAGACCTAATATGAAACGTTTATTGAAAAAGCACCGTTCATTGAATTGCAGCGATGGTTCGCTTGGTCAATCAAGATGAATTTAAGCACGTAGATACAATGCATGCATAGGCACTTAAGCATGAATTGTATATGGAAGTGTCATTATTCATCTCTGAATGTAACAATTGCGTATGTACGCGACAGTCGATGTGATTGTTGATTCAAATTTTAACACTTATGTGTAAATTTCACGCTGGTTTTCGAACATAAACGGATCAGTAGATATAAGCTCTACATTAGAAAATACTTTCTTGGTGAGAACCTGTCGGTATGTGTACAATAAAATCGCCATATAAATCACTTTTTTTGTTAGTAATCTGTAAATTGATTGAATGCCAAACTTCATAAAATTCAAAACGTGTTGTACCAGCACACATAACGGCAATATAAGGGAGGTTTCAAATATTCGGCTACCAAAATTTGGAATGACTTGCCTCCGCCCGCCGCGGCGCCGGCGCCGCTGCGTAAAAGTATGTCCCAATAAACTTTGAAAGCGCACTTGCGCAGAGCATTATTGAATTTACAAAAAAGTATTTATTATGATAGCAGGATAGTAACCATTAGGTATACTTGTTATTGTGTGTCGTGTCGTATATGTTGTGCCAGCCATATTTATATAATATATATATATATATATATATATATATATATATATAATATATGTATATAGTATCTATATATTTATGTTTATATTGCTTTTTCTTTTTTGTTGTTAATGGTGTCCTTTTAACTTATGCTTTGATGTTTTGTAACCTTTTGTCTTCTTTGTGAACTATTATGTGCTATTAATATTAATACAATTGTCAGGGCCCAGCTGAAAATCAGAGCTGTGCATGCGCGCAGCAAATACTGAGCTGGAGCCCTTTGTTATGCATGTAGCTATGCCAGTTTATATTTATTGTGTATGTGTAACCGTGTAAATTTTGTCTTAATTCTATAAATATGTAAGTTTTGTATATGTGTAACGAAAATAAATACAATTGACCCCTGACTGGCGCTGCGGCAAAAGACGAAAAGCGCACGCATACTTTTAACAAAGTAATGAATTCTAATTATATTATAAATGCGAATGTGAGTTTGTTTCATGAAATTTCGCATACACGTTGTCAGGGGATAAGGACATAGGATATCTTTCATCCAGAAAAAAAGTACTGTTACTAACCTAACCTACATATACGCAAGCGAAGTCGCGGGCAAAATCTAGCTTAAACTAAAAGCTTCAATTACTACAAGTAAAAAGTTTGTACTTGTAGTGATTGAAGCTGATTACCAACAATGCGTTGGTAATCAGACATAATTTGATTGAATCTTTCCTGTGATGTACTCTGCGATGTGAATGCAATCGGGCGTATCGTGCAAGTATTGTGTCAGACTCAGAAGGTTTAAGTCAAGTTCGTCTCGCGTGCCGTACATTTGCGAAATGGGACAATTTAGTTCAATGCTCTTTACTAACCTTGGGCTTATAGACTACTGTGGACCGTATTGGTAAAAATACGTAGGTAATGTATGTGACACCGTCATATAGTCACCGTAGATTAACATAGTTTGCTGTACACGTGTGTTATATGTAACATTATGTCTTTGGAGCTCTTTTAATTTGCCTTTTAGAGTAAAGGCTGTCCGAGATTATGGATATTAGAGTCTATGCTCTTGACATGATTAGTTTTATTACTAAGATATACTTAATTAGTGTTCTAGGAATATTTCAAATCGTTAAGAGGCATAGTAACTGCATATATTGATTTACTTTATACAGCACATAATAATATGTTATGATCATATTTTTGGGGTCATAAAGTATTGGTGAAAAATAGCAACGTGATTCATCAATACTTTAGATTCAAAAAATAATTATTCAGTGCCATATCAATACACAATTCTGAATATTGTGAATTAGGTTTGCATGTCAATATCAATTATTTAGCTTCTTATTTTGTTTCTCGGATATTATTTCTGCTCCAACGATCATCGGTTCTACGACAGATGTGACCAACCCACTGCCACTTCAGCCTGCTACACTTCTGAACTACGTCAGTGGCTTTGGTTTTTGGTTGGTGTAGGATGGACCGGCCAGATGGACCGATGACCTGAAAAAGGTGGCTGGAGGTGACTGGATGGCGAAAACGGGAGATCGGGCTTTGTGGCGCACCCTGGGGGAGGCTTATGTCCAGCAGTGGACTGCAATAGGCTGAAATGATGATGATGATGATATTATTTCTCGGATATTATTTCTCGGATATAACGCATCAAATTCGGACACACCTTCATAATAATATTTTTTATTTCCAAAATTCACATAACTGGTACATGATATTACAAGAAAACATTCATATTGTTTAAAACCAGCCAATCAAAAATTCGCTGCATCGTGCGATATACAGATGATGAAACATATTTTCTTCATTTCAAACCAAAGATGTTTACTTATAAACTTTACGTTAGTCATAGGATACAATCTACACGACCTTAAAAATAACCAATATTTAAATATATATATATATAATAAAGAAATAGTATAGATCGATAACGCATGCTCAACATACCTATCGGTACAATCAATCTTTCCTGAAATGAAAATAGGTTACTTTTTGATTATTATGTACACCTTTCAATTCTATATAACTGAATACCTACAAGCTTTGTATTACCGTACACCCTGCCCGTTGACTATCTATAAATATAGGATTCAGTCTTTAAACGACTGAAGAAACTTATGGCTCTTGTACACGAGGAGAGCCAAATGCAAGTAACCAGATCTGGCGCATGTACTGCGCATGTATTTAGCGTAGACGCCAGATACTTACGTTGTGGTGAAGCATCATAATATGGTAATAAAACTGCAAAAGAAGGCAGTAATAATACGAGACAAGACGTCATAATAAATCTCATTGTAGTGTTATTATATTCGTTCGAGTTAATTATTGCACTTATTTGTAATTACCATACCTTGTCTTGTAACAATACTTTAAAAATAATAGTGACTTCTTGTGTTTGCCGCTGAAACAATTACGTAGATTATTGCTATTTAAATGGGCTCATAATAAAATTAATTATCCTCATATTTTTTCATGATATGTTAATTTTTGTGTAAATAAATTTCAGTATCTTTGACGCGTCTGTCTGCAAAGTCATAAAGGGATCTTTATAAATAAACGTATATTTACTTACAAATAGCTCAGAGGTAATAATTATTATCTAAGCGTATGTACTACGTACTAGAGGACACAACTCTAAGGCGTGTAACAAACAATCCAGTTGGATTGTTTGTTACACGCCTTAGAGTGCATGCTCTCTAACTCACTCAGTTTGAGTCATGTTAACGCCAACAAACAATCCGAACTGGCAGACATATAAACTGTGACAAACTACAGGATGACATTTCATACACAAATACATATTTTTCGAGTAAACACTATTTTTTTTACAACAGTTTTAAAAGAACTTTCGAAATATCCTGTGAGCAGCTTTAGTTTGATTATAAGAAAACACGTTATTTTATTACCATAAAATAATAACAGCAGCAGAAATTTGTTTAGCTTAAAATAGATTTACTAATTTAAAAATATAAGGTGTATTGCCCTCTAGTAGGGTAATCCCTACTAGAGGGCAATGCACCTTATATTTTTAAATCTATCCGTAACCGGTTAGAATTAGTATTAAATAATTCTAACCGGTTACGGATAGACCAAGCGACCAATTCGTGATAAAACTGTTTTGAGTCTTTCTTTGAGAGATCTATGTATTCTTAGTGTCATAAATGGTATTCCCCTAAATAAAAATAAACGTTAAATCTTAACAAAAATTGCAATTCGGTTAACATTCGACTTTTGTTCGACTATTATGAACAGTTATTACGAGAAGTGGCCCTCTGTTGAGTTTGAAAGACCTTGCGAAATAGTGTCCTCTTCTTATGTGCAATTCCATTCTTAATACTTCTGTAATGTCTGCCGTGCATAGCATAGATTTCGTAATTTTACTTTCTGTTTCTATGGCTGATAGGCCAAATAATTCAATTGGTATATTTTTGCAACATGGCATAAGTACATACGATACAAATAATATCGATCTTTCTATAAATAAACTACTTATTAATGTCAACATTCAACATAGTTTCCTTTCACTATGTTCGTTGTGAACATAGTATAACGTACCTACGCTCATACTGCCCATAGCTATGATCAGTCTTGTGCATTTGTAAAGGACTAGTGACCTCTACTATAATACTAGCTGTTAATGGCTCGTTGCTATATTTGTTAGTGATTTAACTGAAGCACTAATCCTGCGGGACTATACTAAAAAACATGACATTGTGTTGACAAAAAAAAATCGTGTGAATTTGACCTCGATCGGGCATCTCGTTCTTAGTTACACAATCCTAAACGTTATGTGAAAGTTATGAACTTAGTGACCCAATCCAGGGAAAATTATTAATAATAATAATAATTTTGGTATAAACTTAAATGAAAATTATCACAGATAAAATGATACTAGAGACTACTACTATGAGAATTAAGAATGCTAATTGTAATTGGATTAGTTATTAAAAAAATGTCTGTACTTAAATTCGATAATGTCAGCTCGAAGGCGTAATGGTTAGTGTAACCGACTGCCACGCCTGAGGTCGCGGGTTCGATTCCCGCACAAGTCAAACATTTGTGTGCATGAACATGGATGTTTGACTTGGTCTGGATGTTTCTATGTATAATATGTAGGTACCTAAAAAAAAAAATAGTTTATATGTAGGTATGTTTATCCATTGTCTAGTACCCATAGTACAAGCTCTGCTTAGTTTGGGCTAGATGGTGTTGTATGTATGTGTAGAATATTATTATTAATATTATTACCATATACCAAATTTAAAAAAAATAATCATCGAGGCCATCTCGTTTCGCGGTTTAACTCCCGGGTCAAATAAAGCAGTATTGGTTTTTCCTATGACAATTGTCAGAAACAGCAGCGGAGAATATTAGGCTGTCGACAATAAGCTGGGCCTCCATTAAATGGAACCTAATCAAAGCGGGAAATGGGCATATAATAACTCTGCTCATTATATATCTATACTAATATTACTAAGTACTTTTATTATTCTCTTATTTGTACAGTTAAGTAAAATAGCTAAAACACCTTGCTGAAATCAGATGTAAAACACTGAAATTATATTTCATAGACAATTTAAAAGAGTGGAAAGTTTCGGTTTCACATCTCATAGGCTTTGTCTGAACCTAGCAACTAACTATATGTAGTTTCAGTGACAGAAATGTTCTTACTAATTAGGCTTAGACTTCAAGGTTCATAAACCATAAGTGTTTGTGACCTAAATATGTAAACCATTTTTGACTATTGACATTGATATTTTGGATGAACAACGAAACCAGTTCGATGATTACTGTTGTAAGTAAGTAAGATCTTTCAGACCGAATTTAGGTCACGGCAGGTCTTAAATAAGACTGGCCATTATCACAGGATATGTATTATAGTGCACAAGTGTGTGAGCAAACACACGAACATTCCTTTTTCCCTAAATCTCATAATCTAATGGGTCGATAATATCCGACACAACCGGAGAGATATCAGACTCAGGACCAAGGACTTTACGTGCTTTCCGAGAGACAAGAATATGTATCGCAGCCAACTTCCTAACTCCGGGCTGCTACTGAGAATTGATTGTTTGATTTGAGAGTTTTTGTTGGCTCGTGCAGGCATTCGAACTCGAGACCTCATGCATAGCAGTAGTATACTTTACGGCTGTGATATAAAGAGAAAGAGAGAAAATACTTTCGAACGATAGATGGCTTAACTGGAGATGGGCAAATAACAATAACATTCCTTGATAGCCAACACGTATAACGATAGATACTATTTGAGTGGTGTATTAATCATAACGTGGACGTACGTGGTATAATAATTTAGTAGTCTTCGTTCTTAATTATTACCAAAAGCTTTTATGCCGTATTGCTGTCCGAGGGGAAAACCAACCAACTCGTTACTAATATTATAAATGGAAGTAAATTGTGTTTATTTGTTATACATCCACGTTGCGAACGAACTATGAAGCGATATTAGTGTTAAGCTGGGATGGTTGTAATAACGGAATGTAAAATCGGCGTTTTAAATTCAGATGGAATGAATTATACGCACAAGAAAAAAAAGTGGTAGAAGTAGTATGTACCTACTCGAGTGAAACTTAGTATTATATTATCTATGCCTCAGGCAACTGCCTAATAAAGCTAGTTTGTTGTATCTTTAATACAAGGACTTATGGAACACGAGCTCTCTCGAGGATAATTTTCTCTGTATGCCTAATCTTAATACCTATGTAGGCGGCAGTAATTGTTCTTAAAGATTACTAGCTTATTAGTATTTTGAAACCTGCGTATTACTAGCATTCTTCTTAAGCTAAAATGTTTGTATTAGGAGTGGATTTACGGCTGTAGTGCAATATTTGGGCTCCCAACCCTCGAGCTCTAGGTGTCAAGTACAATGCCTTATTTGCTACCACCACTTCTATTATTTCTATATCATTCCATTTCAATTCAATTAATTTTTTATTAACTTGACATCTAATTCTAATGACATTAAACATAATTCTAATTTGACTAATTACCCGAATACAATCACGAATAATACTAATACAATTTTCCTGACTCCTGTGAATGATTTTGACATTTGTAAAACTATTACATCCTTAAATAACACAAATTCAATAGGCTATGACTACCTTAGAACTGACATTTTAAAATCCTGTGCAAAAATATTGTGCTCTCCTCTGTGTCACATTCTTAATTTGTCATTTAACCAAGGACATTTTCCTACGAGATTAAAATATTCGATCGTTAAACCTCTAAATAAAAAAGGTGATGTTAGTGACATGAACAATTATAGACCCGTTACTTTGATCCCTATATTGTCAAAAATTTTTGAAAGAATAATACACAATAAAATTTCAGTATTTTTAGAAAATATAACATTCTTACGCCTGAGCAAAATGGTTTTCGTAAAAAATTTTCAACTACTTTGGCAGGTTTCACTTTAACAAAAACATCACCGAAAGTCTCAACAATAAAAACCGTATAGTTACAATTTTTTTGGACATGTCTAAGGCTTTTGATTTTGTCAGCCATAAATTACTATTATAAAGCTCGATAGATATGGGATTAGAGGGAAAGCGTTAGATTGGATTACTAGGTACCTAGAAAATCGCTATCAGTTTGTAGAAATTCTTGGAACTTCTGGTAAATGTGATTCGTCGACTACATCCGAATTTAAATTAATGAACAGTTCTGGAGTGCCACAAGGGAGCATCCTTGGCCCCCTCTAGTTTCTGTTATATATAAATGACTTACCTAACATTACCGAACACAGCTGTGTACTATATGCAGACGACACTACTCTAATCATAGAAGACAAAAATAAAAATGAACTGGAGCATAAGATAAACAAAGCTTTGGGTAACATAATTGAATGGTTGGATTACAATCAGCTAAAAATCAACATAAACAAAACCAAAATGCTTCAATTCCAAACTTATAATAGAGAACCCACGAAACTTTGTATAAAATACAACGACAATGTAGTTGAAGAAGTAGACACAACCCCATTTCTAGGTATCATAATAGACAAATACTGCAACTGGAAAGAACATATTCAGGATCTTTGTATAAACTTAGATAAATTTGTTTATGCCTTGTATCGATTGAGACAAGTCTCTTCTTTAGAAACGTCTTTAATTGCATACCACGGTTATGATTCGTCAAAATTAAGGTATGGTCTGATAATATGGGGCAATTCAGTTGAGGTAAATAGGGCTTTCATTGTCCAGAAAAAGTGTATATGAGCCTTATTCGGTTTACAACAGACTGAGAGTTGTAAGGATTATTTTAAGAAACATAATATTTTGCCACTACCTAGTTTGTATATCTTTGAAATATGTAATTTTTTACGCAAACATCCACACTTGTTTTGTAAACACAATGATGCCGTCACAAGACTAGGGAGACACACTCACAAACTACTCATACCCAAGCAGAGAGTAAATGTATTCTGTAATAATGTATACTGTATGGCGATATATATCTATAATAAGCTGCCAAGTAGTTTCAAAGTTTGAATATTTTTAAGAGAAAATTATATGTATTTTTATTGAATAAATTTTTTTATAGTGTTAAAGAATTCTTAGAAGACAATAATTTGTTATATGATTTGATATAATTAAATGAATATTTTTTGTAAATTAACCATATATCAATATTTGTATGCCAGGTAATGGTAGAATATGGTTCGAAACTATGTTAATTAATATTAAGATCAATGTATACCCATATTCCGACGAATAAATGATTACTTACATACTTACTTACTTCATTAATCAAATATATAGGTTTAGTTAGATGCATAAATAAGCCAAAAGTATGCCTATGTTGTACCACTTTTGTATGTAAAATAGAACTTCGATTCCCCATACCTAATGATTATTCGTTTGTTATACAATTAGCTGAAGATTTGAAGAATTATCCTCAGGCCTCAGGAGTCTTAGGTTGTGATGGTAATTTTCTATAATGATTCTTCAAATCATATCTACCGCACTAGTTGTAGTGTCTGTATTGCAGGGATTCAAACAACGGATACAACAAACACTTGAAACAATCACTTGTGGATCACCCAAAGTATTGTCCTGTGTGGGATTCGAACCTACAAAACTCGTTGTAATGGCGGCGCGGCGGCGTATATTATACTTAAATTTACAAAGAATTTTCTTGTGTACCTGGACTTTCTGAGTTTATACCATGGTCAAAAAAGGTTATATTAGTGTTACCTACAGCGTTAACTGTGGAAACGAAACAAACGGACAAAATGCTTGTCGGCTTAGAAATTAATATATTATAGACTTTATTTAAATTTATTCGTAATAAATAACAGGCTAAAATTTTCAAGGATTTTAAAATTTTGTAACCCCAAATTTTTTTAACCCAAAGAACAATGCGAAACAAAAAGATTATCATGATAAATATGTAATTTGCTGAATACAATAATAAGGTTGTCGACAAAAATATTGTAAGTTTTTACACGTTTTTCGAAGACGTCATCATGTTTACTAGGTACCTACTTATATTGTTTCACAAACCTAATTAGAGATTGTTTTTCTACATTTTTATTGCCACTGTGAATGAGTAATTGAAATCTTATTGTTAAACGACAAAGCGATGCGATTCTATTATTATAAATAACTTTGAAGCTCATTATTATAAATGTATTTTTGTCTCGAGTCTTGGTTGGGAATTAATACTTTTGAAATCAACGTTTGGTGAATTCAAATCTAACATAATTAAAATTTGTAACATAGTAAATAAACCTCACGTAATTTTTCAGAGTAGATTACATAATACCTCTTGTGATTAATTCTTCGTAAAAATAATATAGAGCGTGCATGCTTGTCTTTTCAAGGTAACCAGATTAAACTCCAGAGCGTATTAATTATATATTATAATGGCTGAAATATTTCAAAAACGTATGAAGCCGGTACCTATGTATCCACTTGCCATCGACATATATTTGATACAAACATTTAAGAATGAAACTTACAGCTAAGTTGCATTATAATAAAATACAACTGTGTCAATGATTATTATATGTTACTTACGTCAGTAATCATTCATAAGTCTATTTTTGGATCAAAAGGTGTTCGCAGTGGTGTCTAGTGTGCAATTTGGTAGCAACTAAAGTAAATTGTTTTAGTGTAGAGATAGGTACACTACATATATCTTCTATAGATCGCTATGTAAATTGTATTCACCGGTGCATGACGGTGTAATCTAAGCTAGGGATACATTTCGAATATGGCATCATTTGCAACGTGTCTCATTATTACGGTTCTATTGACGGAAACTGTAGAAATAATCCCTGCGTTGCCCGCGGCTTTGCTTGCGTTAATGTAGATTTTTGTCAATAAATTCCAATACATACTTAGGGAACAGGACGTTTTTCTGGATGAAGACGTACCCTATGTCCTTTTCTGAACCTCTGACAACGTGTACGCAAAATTGCATGATGATCGGTAGAATAATTAAAGGCGTGAAAGCGTAACAAACAAACTCACATTGCTGTATCAAGCACCATGCTTCTTGTTGTTACTAAAATCACTTACGATCGCCAGGATTATAATTAAATAAATTAACCAACCTCGTTTTTATAAAACTGTTGGCTCATTTTCGCATGAAAATCGTCTTGCTATTTAAATGAGTAACACCATTGTGTTTCATTACGGTTATTGTTGCTTGCTGGAGTAGGTATACAGACGTCTGACATTGTTGAGATTTCTCGGACATTCCGGTTACCTTAATAGCTCTTGTAAATGTTGCGGGTAAAATGCTCGAATAGCGCACTTATGCGAGTTGTGCACCGGATAAACGGAGCCAGGGCAAGTAAACTGTCCGTCAAAAACGGTACTAGTTGTCAAGCCGTTTGTCGTGGTGTACTTTACAAACATACAATTAAAGGACACAAGGTGCACCTAGGCTCAAAATAATAATATAAAAGTCACAAAAATAATTGTCCTGTGTGGGATTTGTAATCACAACACTCGAAGCGGCGCGGCGCGGTCAGCGTGGCTGCGCTATCCGTAAAGTCCTGATTAAGTTGTGCATTTAGCCTATGCGAGGAACTTGCGAGTGTAGCTCGCAGCTACATACGAGATACCTATGTCAAGAAACAAGTCATCTTAGTTACATACAGTAACATTTTTACATATTTCTCATAGAATATATGTTTCAAAATTAACTGCCCGTAGTTAAAACGATTCATTTCTTGAATATAGGAACCGGACTTTAATGTCTTATCCACATTATACATTATAGTTAGTATAATTTTGTGACATAGAATAAATGTTTTGGAATAAAACACAATGTTTTCTTTTACAGAAATGCTGAAGTATTAAACTTCTCCGGTGGATTAAAATCGAATTACACATTCCCAAAACAATTCTTATTTGGAGTATCTACAGCTGCTATTCAAATTGAAGGAGCATGGAATGAAGATGGTATGTAAATGCAATGCAAACCTTTTATTCAAATTATTATAGTTAGCTATACTTAGTATATCAAAATACCCATTCAAAATAGATATGTCTAGTTTAAAAAGAAACTGGTTTGATTTGTTTTGTGTTAATCAAATAGGTACTGCAATAAAGATAATTATTTGGTTATAAACTCTGTTTAAATTTCAGGCAAGTCAGAAAGTATATGGGATCATTTAATACACACTAATACAAGCTTCGTAAAAGACGGCCAAAACGCCGACGTGGCTGCTGATTCGTATCACCAATACAAGCGGGATGTTGAAATGGTCCGAGAACTTGGCGTCGATATCTACAGATTCTCGATCTCGTGGCCACGTATATTACCCTCTGGTCTTACAAACAATATCAATGCATTAGGTTTGCAGTATTATAATAATTTGATTAATGAACTGTTGAAATACAACATTACACCTATGGTGACAATTTATCATTGGGATTTGCCTCAAAAGCTACAGAACATTGGAGGATGGACGAACGCTCACATAGTCGACTACTACACGGATTACGCCAAAATATTATTCGCCAATTTTGCTGACCGGGTGAAATACTGGGTGACTTTCAATGAGCCAATGCAAACTTGTTTGGAGGGGTATGGAGGCACGTATAGAGCGCCGGCACTGAATCGCCATGGGATTGCTGAATACCTTTGTGCACACAACCTTTTGAAGGCACACGCTAGTGTCTATCATTTGTTCAACGAACAATACCGCCACGTCAATAAAGGTAAATCGTCTTTATTTTAAGCTGATATTCATATATTCATTTGTCATACGTTTGTCCTTGAAGGTGAATGCAGTGTATTGCACACTCATTTTGCTATGATTTAAGTGCTACGTAATAGAGGGCTAGCTTGCACGTCTATTACATTCATTATTATGTTTCTTATGTAAAAAAAAAATCCTGAACCACTTTGTCCAAATCGAACCCAGGAACACATTATCAGGTACAAATGCCTATGCTTGTAGCCAGTGTAGTGTTGTGTAGTTGTATGCCAACATATGCTACGGGACAATCGAGCATCTTTTCAATTGAATTTGTTTTATATATCGCACCAAAATATTAAATGCTGGTCTAATATTTCTAGGTAAAATCGGTATGGCTTTGGATTCAAACTGGGCTGAGCCAAAAACTAACACGCCAAGAGACAGAGAAGCTGCCGAACTATATTTAAATACCCATGTAAGTATTCATTTTGTGACCCAACAAAACAGGTATGATAAGTTATCATCCTCATGAAGGAATACAACATTTTATAATTGTTCTCATCAAGTATTATGCAGAAAAAGACATTATATAGGCCATGGCCTGGATTAAAACATTAGCGTAGTTTTCATCCTGGTTGGTATACCTGGAGTCACGTTGGCGGAGTCATAAGTGCTAAGCTAGTTTGTCGTAAGTGTTGAAAAAAAAGTTGTTAAAGGTAAAACAATGCAATAACAATGTTTTAGGAGAAGGTAGTGAAGATTCAATTTTAAGAAGTCTTGTCTCCGACAGGAACGCGGTCTACATTTAATGTTAAATTTAGATATTTTTGTATTTAACTTATAGTGTTGCTATCATTATATCATATAAAATACAACAAACTTGAATGTGTTTACGTTCCTAATGATGTAAAAACTTGAACAAACATCTTTTTAATAATTATGTAGTTGCAAATACTTATCGTTGCTCTACTCCATATGCAATAAGGCCATGGTTCGGAATAGAGTGATGATCACGACTCGCACGTCATGAGATATGCATCCGTCTCATTTGTCTCAATGGCATTGAGACACTTTGTAACTTATCATCACCTAATTACCTCATAACACACACACTTTTATACCTCGTAAGATACTCTTAGTTAGTTGTTAGATAAGGATTTATTTCAAGTTTATTATATTGATAGGGCTTACATGTCGATGTCCCTATTTCATTATATTATTGTTAGTGTAAGAAGTGTTTGCCGGTTATATACACGTCTATATAATTAAAAGTAGTGTCTAACTTGTTTCTTTAACAAGTGTAATTTAATTCGGGTTATTTGACTAGGTAATCTGACGGAGGTTAGGATATAAATCTTAAATTGCCTTATATGTAATTTAAATTGCATTTTCTTTTAATAAAGATTACATAATTTGTTTGCAAATAAATAATGAATAAATGAATTTCCATAGACTGAAATTAAGTTAGTTAGCCATTTTAAATTCGTTATCTGACATAATATATCCATTGCCTAATAAGCCTGTTCTCTGTCATAAAGGTTGCGCATTGAATCACTATTTATGGTCTTATTTAGTTATGAAGAAATAATGAAACAATTACTGAATATCTACATAAATAAATGTGTTTTATATATTATAGATCGCTTATCCCACCGATCAGTGAAATAGAGGGTCTATCGTATGCCTGTTATAATTAACAACATAACATTGTCTTTATTAATAACAAAGTCTACAATAATTTGTGATAGTACAGGGCATATGAGTATTGAACAAACAACGCTACGAAAAATGTCTTGACCATATTAACAATGTTTTTAATATCGTTCACGTGCCAATCTCTCAATGCCCAGAGAACATAGCATACGTGTATGACTCGGTTATTTTCGACAATCCGGCAGTTTTGGTTTTTCACATTATAAGAGCCAGCCTTTTGCCGTCGCTTTAAAATGTACGCATCGCGCTATTCACTGTGGGTATTAATTATAAAAACGCCCATGCCTAACTGTAATCACACCTAGACCACATATCAAACTACAGTGAAAATAAAAAATAACATAACACATACGGGAACGTTAACTAATTAAATGCAATCAGGATATTGAGTATGATGCACTATATGCACTGATATAGATTGAATACGAGCGCCGAACAGATATACTAAATTGATGTCTATACAAGCGAATGAAGTACCACAGGTATCCCAGCGCCAAAGCAAGTGTAATCTGTTGTTTTTGACCCACTCCAGGAAACAGATAATAACAGATAGTTGATATCCTTGATAGCTTGATAGGTAGGTACATTCTATGTACGCATCTATCGAGGACGAAAATGGTGAACGAAAGTGGATGGTCGATTTGGTTTTGCCATTTTAACGATCGATCGATCGAAGTCGATACAACTTTTGAGGTGGTAGCTTTTCTTCTGTTTAAGTATATAATACCATACTGTTCTGATTAATATTTTTTATTTGTAAAAGGATTATGTATATTTTCGGAAACAAAATCCCTGGGGGCTTGATTTTACAGAGATCATTGGTGTAATTTATGATTGTCTCAGTACAGTCAGGACTCAAACAACCATTTTTTAAGTGTCTATTTCGATTGATAATAAATTGACCTATATCTCAGTCATGGGCATGCTTAATTAATGATAACAATTATCGCTATAAGAAGGTACGAAGCAGATTTGTCCATGACGTCTGCGTTAGCGATCTAATAAGATTCATACGTGACATAGTGAGTCTTAACCATAGAATATTACGTACAACCGAGAGTACTTATTAATCCGATGGTCTTTCCCTATGAAAGTGGCATTGAATGTCTATAACCATTGCCACCAACCAATAAATTGTAATTATTCGAAATTAAAATATGGACCACATTTCTGCGTAGCGCGCAATTTTACGGACATAAAACACTTGATGTTGCCCGCTGTACTCCTGACAACGTGTATGCAAATCATGATGATCGCTCAAGTAGTTACGGCGTGAAAGCGTAACAAAGAAGCTCACATTCACATTTATAATATTAATTATGATTACAGAGTTTGAAATAATTAACCCGTCACCATACGATAAAAGCACTGTCTGGATCCTGGCGGCTGCATAATGGTTAATGATTGAATTTGTATTCCAGGTGGGGTGGTACGCGCATCCAGTATATTCTAAAGAAGGCAACTATCCAGCTGATCTCATCAAGTTAGTCGACGAGAAAAGTCTTCAGCAGAACTACACGCGCTCACGTTTACCGAAATTTAGTGCTGAAGAAGTAAACTATATTAGAGGAACGGCCGATTTCTTTGGCTTAAACCACTATACCACGTACCTTTTGTCGATGGCTGATAAAGAAGTAGGTGCTATTCCTTCACACGAAAATGACATTGGCATCGTACGAGTGCAAGACCCTAAATGGCCTTCTGACTCTTCCTCGTCTTGGCTTAAGGTAAACTCTGGAATTGATCTTTATATTTATAACTAGTATTTCGCGTGGTTGCGCGGTACTATAACCGTAAGAGTGGGCGAGCCGTACGGGCACATTTACAAACTTCTTTGCTCCTGAGGATTTTCCTACCAAAAAACCCAATAACATTTTAACTGACCGGGACCTCACGACCGCATGCATATATTACACAAACTTGTGCCACGACCCTACGAGGCCGTCATGATTTATTAACTGCTATTATTAAGTCGCCTACTATTGATGAATTATATACCTTCTAATTTATCTACTAGCCTACTTACGTAGACAATGTTCATTCGACCTTTGGAAAAGTAAAGACGTTTTTTGCCAGCAAATAAAAAGTAACACAAGTAATGCTACTATTTATTTATGCCATTCTAATTGGTTTTTACGGGTTGTTTACATATAAAAGAAACACGTAATTTTATTTACCTATACGATTGGGTACCAACAAACATTTTATGTCATCGCTCTGCCCAATGCGGTGGGGATCATACGATAGTTTCATACGCAAGAAAAGAAAGAGTTTATTTATTTACAACTGCAGAGTTGGGCGTGATTGCTGGGGTTCGAAATAATTTGTTTGTTTTATTTGTTACCTCTACGACTGCAGCTAATGTCTATATCATAGTCAACCTTAGCAAAATTTTGTTAGATACCTACTTTTTATATCTTCTGTACTTATTTCAGACTGTAGTCCGTGCTTAAAGATATACATATTTAGAAATCTATAGACGTATCATTCATAAATGTTTATTATTAATACGCAGTTTATCTAGGTATATTTATTGTTTATATATCAATAAAAATAACTGCCTCTATTTCAATAGTTTATTAACGTATACTGAACTTTTAGTGACCATCAGAATGGCCGGTCACTACCCATATTTTACATCGCAATAATTATAGAAAGTTGCTACCTAGTTGCTTCTAGTTGCTACTAGTCGTCATATAATTTTCAACACCACGCTACGACCAATAGGAGCGGAGCATCAATAAAAAATGTTGCATAAACGGGGAAAATTCACTTATGAGACGCATACAAAGCTAGTATATTATAAACATAAATTACAAAATGTATAATAATATATATAACTTTAAAATAAATTCTTTGAGGTAGCGTTTGTTTATAAAATATCCGTTTTGTATTTGATTTCAAATTTGCTCTTTTAATTCTACAGGCGTTTAGGCATCAAAATAGTAAATTGATAATAACTTTTTATCCTTAAAAGCTATGAGTCCCAAAACCATGTATTGGTTAAAAAAAAACTCGGTTTATTTGCGCAGTTGGTTCTCACTGGATAGGTGACCAGCCATCCTGATGTCAGAATGGCCCGTCTTCTTTAAAAGTAGTATACTTTAAAAAAAAACGGAGTTTGCAATTATATGACGATTAGTAGCAACTAGAAGCAACTAGGTAGCAACTTTCTATAATTATTTCGATTTAAAATATGGGTAGTGACCCGCCATTCTGATGGTCACAATTTTTAGATTATCTTTAATTTAGATAAGAGATCTGATATCTTGTCAATAATCCGGGAAGAGTTCTTATCATCACTCGTTGCATCCGTGCCTTAAAATATGAATTATAATGTAAATGCCGTGACTTATCTTTCTTCAAGTATTTTTATTGCGGCAAATACGCGAGATAACTCTCAAGTTTGCTGAGGGATTTGCCGGATGAACAACGGGTATGGTGATCTTGACACAGCCACTCGAAACCGACCTTTGTGCTCTGTCCAGCTATGTACCTATTATATTAAAAGATCGCTGACAACCTTTTTGTAGATGTATCGCCGTATGAACTAGGTATTACTCTAGATGAAAATATAAAATACTGATGGCTATTATAAAGTATAAATATGGATAATTTACTAAAACAACGTTTATTTCTTAGTAATCGGTTGACTTTTACCATTTTTTGCTACACGTGTTATTTGTCCTTCTTATGCAGGCACGTGGTGATTCACATTTAGAAAAATAGCTACATTGTAGTCTATAAAATTATTATTGCCCATCTGTGGATGCAATAAAATATAAATAAAATAATTCGAGTTCAATTAACTATAACTCGCCTCTGGCCGAAAGAAAACAGATTGGCGCATAAGAACAAATAAAAATAAGAACAAGGTAATTAGAATAGGTATTTAAACAAAACTTTTGTTAGGAGCTGCTTCTTACAGTAGCTAGGTAAAAGGCAACCGGTAATAATCTGAGCTAAATCTACGTCAAAGGTTGGCTGTTGTAGGTAAATTTGCAGCGCCTAAATGCTCACACACATACTACAAGGGTATATAATATACATAGTTAAATGTATAGGATGGCTCCATGGCATTGGCAACAAGCTGCCAACTACTAAGGCAGATATATATATCTATAGAAGAGATTAAGTTTACCGCTTTATTTAAATCTTTATTTAGATAAGGTTTATTCTGTTTTAGTTTTCCTAATACTTTTTGATATTTTATACGCCAGAAGTGCTGTGAAAACATATCTTTAAACGTGCGTATATGAAGACCTCTGCCCCTGTGAGCACTTCAGTTATTTACCACCTAGCTTAATAACAGCATATCCTTAACAAGATTGCTTTTGTTCAGGTGGTGCCCTTCGGCTTCAGACGACTTCTTCGTTGGCTCACGAAGACATACAACAACGTTCCTATCATAGTCACTGAAAATGGTTTCGCAGACTTCAGTGGTTTAGATGACAAAGCCCGAGTGTCTTACTACAGTCATTACTTGAATGCGTTACTACATGCCATTCACGAAGACAACAGTTCCGTCGAAGGATACTTCGCATGGAGCCTTATGGATAACTTTGAATGGGATGATGGTTATGTGTAAGTATATTTTAATACTCTATTACAAAGAGGTGTTTATTATATGTTGTTAAAGAACTGACTGCCTTGGTCTAAGGGTTGTCAGTCAGAACCACGACTGTATATCCAACCAAGAAAGAACATTTGAGGCCCGGCATATATTTACGATATTTTTTATAACAAAAGCATGCGATCCGCCTTTTGAGAAGCAATTATAGTAGTTTATGGGCCCTTGCAACACCAGTCTATAATGCCAAGAAATGGTTCCTTTGCTGACTACACAGCGCCTCCTTAAAAAGCCTGGAAATCATACCCCACTTTAAGAATATCTACAATATAAGGTTGTTTTAAGGTAAAGGACCCAGCCGGGATGCTTGAGCAAAATCTCAGTTATGTCCTTTAATCTTGCTGGATGAATAATAGTAAATCATTCGATGTTTCAAACGTAGATACAGAACATGGCAATCCTATTCTATGATATTGTAGTTTCGCTATGCGTAGGTACCTATATCATTAATTTATTATGATATAGTTAATATTATTGAGTTTGCGATGGTTCTCAATTTGAGTTTAGTTTTTTTATGTTAGGAGAAGGTTTTGACGTGTATTATAATAAAAAATCATGTCTCATGAAGTCATTGAGACAAAAACAAGTAGGTAGGTAGTAACATTTTATCCTTAAGCAAGTGTCTCACAACTGACCTTGGCTAATATCATGGAATAAATTACATGAGTTAATCGAATAGGTAATTAAATGTTGTGTATAATTTATTATTTAATAACTTCTGACAGTTTATTTTTATTTGAACGCCATCTATTAACAATTTTGAAAACTAATACCTACATATTATCTTGGCGGCTTGCCGATGTTGTTATTTTAAGACGCTAGCGTAGTATCGTGTTTCTTTAGTGCATATATAGATGTCATTAGTGAAGCATCTACGTATTGGCTTTCGGCGCAGGCTTCGCGCGGGATGATGTCGGATATCACGTCGAAAATTGGTATCTCAGTGCCAAATCTTCTTAGTCGGGCACTCTTGTCAGAGTGGTCGTGGCTATCATTCATGGACAGGGTTGCGGTGAACTGACGACATTTGCCGCACGTCGAGCGATGTCCCTCCACCCCTGGCGGCCACTGGCATTGCGAGTATATTGAGCCAAATGGTCACACCATTTTATCCGAAAACCTAATAATATTATGTTTTCCAGAAAAAGAAACTATTCTCCAAGATAAAAAGTATTCTCAGATTATGCAATAATGATTCTTAATCCGATAAAAATAAACATGAAAGCTTTTATACAGGTATATATAAGTATAATTAGATGATTAGATAAATATTTTATTCGTATTCCTATCTTTATTATTCTCAAGTAATGAGTCGGTCTCTAAACAAAGTAGGTGTCGGCACATAATTTATTTTGACAGAGTAGCGACCCTCTAGGTACAACCCACAGGGTTAACGATATTGTAACGTAAGTCCAGTTAACAGGATAATTGAGGCTTAAGTATCTTAGGGCTATATATTATGATAGTAATATGTACTTACAGTGCAAATAATTACTTACTTATTATTTCCATGTTGTGCGTAGGTAGGTATAGTTATAACTTCGTGACAGTTGGAAAGGATTAAAACTAGTACCTAAATCACGCAGTTGAAAATTCAACAATACGTTTATATGTAATTAGGCTATAATCTGACTGTACATGTGTTCTTCTCTACAAGAGTCATTCATAAAATCATTCTTGTGAATTGGTGATTGTGCGTATTTTGCCAAAATTTATTAAGGCTTAGCAGTTAGTCTATTAGCAGTCTTCTAAGATTCTAGCTAAGTAGCATTCCTTTTATTAAAAACATAAGACATATTATGTACCTTCTTACTAAATGGCAATAATAATGGATGTTAATGCCGCATATTATTTTCATCGTAATGGAAGTTGCTCTTATATTTCCATTAAATTTTGTCAAATATTTATAGGAACTTCTCAACTTCTGCTCTTTAAATCTAATAAATGTCACGTAGGTACTTACGTGATCTAACCATTTTCTCAAGACGAATTATTGTTAATGCTCTATGAAGAAGCGCACAATTTTGTAGATATTTTCTTGGGTCAATAGCTAATATTGTGATGGAAAATTTACATATTATGAATCTAAAAATTGCGCATTATTGCATGCGAATGATGCAAGAATGTATTGTATTGCTGTTTAGTTAGTCACGATAAAATTTAAATCATCGTTCTTATCTAGATGACAACTAAACTTTCACGTGTGAGAGATTAGTATGAGTAATCACTATGTTTAATCAATTTACTTTAATTAAAGAAATATATTTAGTTTGTAGATCATAGATATGATCTACAAACTAAATATATTTCTTTACACACTACTTTACTTTTAACAGTGAGATCACTGCTAAGCTTCGGGTTGTTTATTTTTTTAATATGAAGTTAATGACATTAGTAATTGTTCAAATAAGCTGAAAACTAATATTAAAGCCAGCGATAACGCGATAGGAAAATTTTTACTTCTACATTTACGGCGTTATGTATTTCATCAATATCGTCTCCTCAGAGTACCTATTTTTCGCAGTTTCTTAGTTTCGGAATTAGCCATCTCATCAACGCACACTTAAAGTAAGTTTATCCGTGTGTTCTCATTTACTTACTAACACTTAATCTGTTTATATACATTTAAATAAGTGACAATATCCAACATTGAAAACATATTTTTCTTCTGAGAAGTCTAAACTGCCTATCCATATCTACAGCATATTTGTATTTCTTAGACTTTTATAACCGGATTCGGATATGAATAGAATGGTGTCGTAATTTCTGTATAGATACCTAAATCATAGTTCTGTGTGAGCTCAAAGCTGTCTAGATAACGTTAAACTAAAGTAGAGATAACATCGTCAACGAGTTTGCTCTCGATAGCCTAGCTTAGGTCTCGTTTGCGTCACGACTCACCTAATTTCAAATCTATTTTTATTGACCTAATATCAGCAAAGCATCCATTTCACTATAATCTAATCTATACTCAGATATATTTTCACGTTTGTAGCGTAAATTCTACGATTTATTGTTGAGACATAAAATTTTAGTTTTTTATCATTGATTGATCAGTATGTATAATAATAAACAGAATATTATTTTTAAGTCGTCTTTAGTATTGGATTTTAATCGATAAAGCGTTCAAAGTCATTTTACTTTAGATATAGCAGACTTTCAGATAGTATAGGTATTGTCCGTTAAATGGAAAAGACTAGCGCATTAAAAATCATATGACTCATTTATTTTAAATTAGGCGTTTAGCGTAAATTGAATCTATAATTTGATAAACAAAACAATACTAGAGTGATAGATTTTAACAAGATTTTATTTCGTTAGTCGTTATCAAAATCAACGATCTTTATAAAATTTTCATATTACTACATTATTTTCTTTAATATAATATGAATAGCTATGCTTATATAGATCTAGCCATCTAGCAAACATAAAGCGTTATTTAATTAACTTCTTGCTATATGTATGGCTGCGAGGGCACGAATTATGGATACGAAAACACAATATTTAAAAATGTCTTTCTGGTGTGGAATAAAACGCATCAATCAGTCAGAAATGTCTAATTTCACTCATGTTCACAGTTGTAAATGCATTTGCAGGTCCCGCTTCGGTCTGTATCTGGTTGATTTTGACAGTCCGAACAAGACGCGGACGGCCAAGAACTCAGCCAAGCTGTACAGCAAGGTGATCAGCTCGCGAGCTCTGCCGCCCGATTATGACCCCGAGGACTTCTCCGCCTTCTCCGGCGCGAGCCTCCTGGCGCCCACCCTCGTTCCCTTACTTTGCCTAAACAGGCTACTTTTGCAATAGTGCTACAATACTTTATAGAAAACTGTACGTTGTTACACTATACTATGCTATAAGTATATTAAACTTTAAGTAACAATATTCTTAACTGTCATTCCAACATGCTTGATCCCTTAAAACACATTAAAGTAAAGCTTATGCTAAACTAGTGAGAAGTCAACCGGTGCGTCAATACTCGACGGTGGCCAGTTTCTTGGCGTTGTCGCGTGCCACCTCGCGTTTCAACTGCGCCTGGATGCACGCGAATGACTTGCCCTTCGTCTCCGGCAGCATGACCAGCATGAATACCAGCCCCAGGAGAGAGAAGGTTGCGAAAGCCCAAAATACTGTGTAAATGTTGTATGCGTCTTTCACCACCTGTAATGAGAATGTTTGAGTTTGAGCCAAGTTTGTCATGTGATGTTAATCGACGGGTGTCATATGTAATATATGTACAATAATATATAATATTTATATTCGATTTAGAAAGTACGACTAGGTAATATGCTTATATTTACGTTGGAAAGTATTGTTATGTATTTAGTAGACAAATATTTATGAAAATAAATGGGGTTTGTTATGATCCAGGCATTTTGTTTGATGTCACCCTTTAGCATTGAATCTACTGTCTAAATGTTATATAGTATAGTAAAGTAGATAGCAAATGGAAAGTTACCTGAAATAGTTTTTGGACCGTGAACATAGATACGCCAGTGTAGATGTGAGCGACGCAGGAAGCATATAACTTGACGTTTGTAGGGAACATTTCTCCAATAATGACGTAGGGTACAGTCGACAACCCGATAGCATAGCACACGATGTACACGAGGAGAGATGCAAGCGGCAACCAGCCCAGATTTGCTACTGATGACTTACTCATGTGATCAAAGTAAAAGTATGTTCCAATAGTAGCATTCATAAGTCCCACTCCCAGTGCTGATAACAAAAGAAGTGGCTTCCTTCCAACACGGTCGACGAGTATTACTGATAGCACGCACGTGGCAACTTGCACGCATCCAAGGATAATGGACTCTTGATATGGTTGTAGTGCAACGCCAGTCGTTCCGTTCACTATTGTAGTGTCGTTGGGCAGCATTGTGCTTGTGTCACCAGTTGTGCAGTTGAATATGACCTCAGCGTAAGCGACTACGGCGGCACTACCGCAAAACTGTTGTATCGTGAACACTCCTAGAGTGATCCACATTGCTTTTCTATTAGTAGCTTCGGTGAGCAAGTCTCCCCATGATCCTCGGTTTTTCATGTCCTCTTGGACGTTCAGCTCTATACTCTTAAGTTCAGTTCTAATATCACCACTGCGTAAATTTCTGAGGGATCTCTCGGCCCTCTCACTTCTTTCAAATTTTAAGTAGTAGTAAGGAGATTCCGGCAAAAATATGAAAGTAAGTACAAATGAGATGGGCAGGATCAAGTTGATGCCGGCGAGCGTTGACATCGATACGAACGGACCGATGCAGTACTGGGCAAGAATACCGACCTGGAAAAACGGAAAAGAAAATTAGGAACAGATTTCTATAATATACATTAATCTACTTATTAACTAGAGGTCTAAAGTATATGAATATTTTTTAAAGATGATAAGATTGTTGGATTACTATTACTTTTTATAACATAATGATATAATAATCTGTCACGAGTTCACAACTAAAATATTCAAAACAGTTGCACGTTAAATTATTTTAATTTACATCATTATTTAGGCACGATAAGACTTTGCAAGAGGTTGTATCTAGATAAACTTTACTATGAAATGACGTATTCTTCGAATTTTATAATGTTACAATCAATTAAATTCGTTAGGTAGATTCCGATATATTGAAATTTGTTTAATGTATTACTACATTGCGCATAACGCACGATTTAATTATGTGATCTCAAAGTACCTAGATTATCTTAGTAGGCGAGTGCTATCAGCTTTATAAGCGTAAGTAAACAAATGTAACATTAGAAACGTGATTGTTTGTGTTTCATGTTTTATATGAATTGCGGTAAACTATGTGCAGTGGGTAATTAAGGCAATGAGTCACGTTTCACGTCACGGTTCGTGTGCACATCGCCTTAATTACGTGCAAATAGAACACACAATGGGAAATAAATTGTTGTCAGAAGATCACACTGACTGAATAGCTTTTGATTGCAGTTTAAAGCTGACGATGCTATTGATGTGAACTAGGAGGGGACTTTTGAATGTTAATTTATAGAATGCCGCGTAACGTCCTCTCTTGCATACTTAATTTTGCACTTCTGTAATCGAGGCTGATAGTACGGTACCTAAATGTGTTTTATGGTAATATCACGGCGCGGTGTTATCACGTGTATTTTTTATGGCAGATGATAATTTATTACTACCTATTACGTTTATTTTTTTTACGATAATAATTAAATATTTCGTAAATATCGCAAGTGTATTAATTGAAATAAGACGTATAATTACTTGAGTCAAAGGCCAGTTAGAGTATTAATAACCTCTTGATTAAAATACCCATGTTGTATACTTTCTTTTCGACACAACGGAGATGTGAAATATAATATAGGCACATACAATATTTTTATCTTCTGGCGATTGTGAGGATTGATTGTTTGGGATTTTCTAGTATTCATTTCTACTAGCTATTTCTGTAGGAAATTATCATTAGTAGATTAGATGGAAACTGGAACTGCTTAGGAGACGGTAGTGGCATCCTCTTTATGACTTGAGTCTACCAAAATGTGAGTATTACATACGTCCACTCTACTCTACGTAGATTCAAAGACAGGACGTGTTTTATCGAAAAAATAAAAATATCTACGTTAAATTATCGTATTCCGCATCATATTATATTTAATTAGCTAAAACCGGGTCAGTAAATAAGGCTGTACAAGGTTATAAACTAGGTCTCATACAAATACATATGTGATATTGATAACTCTTACTTCAGACATTACCGTATTTGGGTTCAAAGGAAATTTATAATTATAACCTCACCTTACCGTATCAGATAACTTAGTTAATTACAGCGCGGATGTCGCACAATCGCACGTTATGTCGACATAACAAGATGAAGACTGTGAATCTGGTGCAATGGACTCTGACAAAGGAAACCGTACACCTGTTGGTTGCACAACTACATACAAACCGTGCGATTCTACGAATATCATTTAGAAAACTCATATCTAACACTGAAAGCAGAAAGCGAGCTTATGAAACAAGCAATAGAGCATGGAATATGTAAATACGTCGCGATAAGGTCGGACGAGGCTCAGTGAAACATAATTGGAATTGCTTGTCGAATGGAAAGGATATCGTGCATTAGTTGGAGTTGATGCAGAGTGAATAATTGCTCTGAGATGGGATTATTCAATTATTTAATTGCACTTGATCGATTGTTCCGTAATTGCAGTGCATATTGAGCTATTGATCATGGCCTTTGCCATGGCATAAAAGTATGTATTTAGTCTTGTCAGTTATTTTGGCAAGTCGCTAGAGAATTCCATCCCATTCCCATGTTGGAATACTCTAATCGCAAGTATATAATTATATGTAGTTATTCTATAAGAACATATTTTACTCTATCCAGTATCGAATAACTTTTGAATTTAGATCTACAGAGTAAAAACTATATAGACAAGCCTTGTACAATAAGTAGATTTGTGCGTTCGATAGACTAAATATATACTAATATTATAAAGCTGAAGAGTTTGTTTGTTTGTACGCGCTAATCTCAGGAACTAGGTACTGGTTCGAATTGAAAATTCTTTTAGTGTTGGATAGCCTATTTATCGAGGAAGGCTATATAACATCACGCTTCGACCCACGGGGGCGGCGCAGTAACTATAAACGCGGGTGAATCCGCGGGCACATCTATATTATAATTAAATGAGCCGCTATTGAATTGGTAAAACAGTTTAATATCAATGAGAAGCATTTGTATAAATACTACGTACTCTGTTTATGCTAGAACCGTTCGAAAGACTAAACTTAGTCGTTATGTAGTAATGAATTATTTATTAACACCTGACTGGCATATAGTTTTATGGCTCTATGTTGAATGCGTTTTGCAGATGGGATAACATGACTTTTAAGCAAACGTTTGCAATGATTAATTAATGATCGTCAGTGAGTGGGACACTGATTTGCCGTAGGAAATAGATAATTTACGTCGTGATACTCACTTTATTCATTAATGTGATGAGAGTGGAGAGAGCGCCGCGCACTTGATTTGTTGCGATCTCTCCCGTATACATTGGAGCAACTGTGTAGACGATGCCATAGCCCAGACCAGAAAACATCCGAGCCACGTACAGATAGACGACAGAATTAGCCACGATGACCAGCACCCAGCCAATGATGAACGGCACTGCTCCGAGAAGTAGCGTCGTCTTCCTCCCGAACCGGTCGGCGAAGTAGGCGGCGGGAACAGGCGTGAGTGCCGAACACAGGATCATTAGGGAGACTATCCATGATCCCTCGTCGGGAGTAGTTGGTATTGAACTCTTATCTGAGAGCAGGATCGGTAGTGTGGGAGACGGCCAACCGTAGCAGGTGCCCGCCGTTGCGGTGATGAGTGTTGCTGAAATAGAAAATAGTATATTTTTAGGATTCAATCATGCTTAATCAAATCAGATGTATTGCCAATAATAGTACTAATAAGAGTGCTTTGTTCTGCCAGGAACGTTACGTGTAAGTAATTATATTACCTAAGACCATCAATGATAGATTGATTAGATTTTTTATGAAAAGTACATTGCCCTGACAATATATTAGAATTGACTGTTTACATCTATACCTATTAATATTATAAAGCTGCAGAGTTTGTTTGGTTGAACGCGCTAATCTCAGGACCTACTGGTTCGAATTGAAAAATTCTTTCAGTGTTGGGTAGCCCTTTTATCGAGGAAGGCTATAGGCTATATAACAATCACGCTACGAGCAGCGGAGCAGCAATGAAAATGTTGCAAAATCTCTTATATGAAGCACACGAAGTTGCGCGGGTTAGCTAGTAAGAAATAAATGTGAAAATATTTACTAACGCATGTATACAGCAACATATACTTTAAATAAATATGTATATGAAGTGGCTATGTTTCACAGTGTAGGTATGTATGTATAACAAAAGTGTGTGCTGCGTGTACGTGTCGCGAGACCTTGACGCTAATTACGGTACTAAACATGTTCCGGACTTCGATAACATGTATATTTAATACTGTGGAGTTATCAAATAAAACGGTAACCATGATCTAATGAGGCGACAGGATTACATGGAGACAACAGATTGCGTGTAGCCCAACAGATATAATAATGCCTTCTATCATAACTTTAGTGTTAAATAATTGTTCCAAAACGTAACCACTGAAGACAGATTGGTCATGTTAAAGTTCTAGTTAAAGACAGTAAACATGTACCATTAATATATTTTCAGATCCAACGGGCAAAGCGCATTTTCTCAGATTTACATCTCCTCTCGGGTGAAGATAGAATGCATTAAATGGCGAGATTTATATAACGTTTCAGTCTACACTATACAACGAAATAGATGATATCTCACTATAGCTAACTTTAATTGCTTTTAAGCTTTAGATAATAATTATAAAACAACGTTATAGTGATTAATTGTGATTGTTAATTATATTGATTAAGATTGCCATCACTATTGCTAAGTATTTTAATTTGTATAATGATAAACGCGTTTTATATTGCAGTTTAAATTTAAAATTAATTTCAATGACTATGCAGGAAGAGAAACTAGTAAAAGTTTATATGAAAATAAATTGAAGTTATCAACTTAACGATCATTTTAATAGAGAGCTATGTTTAAATGAAAGGTTTGTTCACCGTGATACCATTGGATAGTACCATCGATAAAAATATATTCTGATGGTTTTTGCGCTAGATAGAAAAACCAGAGTCTGTATACGGTGAAATAACAAACATTTCTAACAAATAATTTGTCTATCTAGTTCATATACTTTTTTATTGAATAAGTGAATGATCAAATGTTATTATAATAATTATGTTCGCCGTAAAAGCAGCTTGCATTTATCAATACAATTCAATTTACCATAGTTTAGAAGATTATATTGGCTTGCGAACGTTGTTGCGAAAGGAAAAGTAGACAAGATTAAACGTGTAATCGTTTTATTAAAGTCAATGATTATCTTCAAGAGCGGAATATAAACAAAACTGTTCAGTGTGGGCTGGTGTGTATAATCCACAAACCGATTAGATTGTTTAGGCATCACACATGGTCTGAACTTGAAGATCAAGTTATCGGGTTGGTTAAGCCAGTAAGTGACAGACTGGCGATTGGGACAGTTACATACGCACATGCGAGTACAATCGTACATCACAGCGCGGCAGTATAACAAACTTCCTGTCAATGTAGAGAAAACAAGTTTGGGAGTGGCGACGATATCGGGTCTTATCTTATACTCGTGGAAACTTCTGACCACTCTAGTACACTCGACACGGTTCTCGACCCTGTCTGATAATTAATATGACAGATGATACTTTTTATAACAATTCATAATTAGAAACTTGCGACGCTTATTGGCTACTACAATCTCATGCTGTTTTGGCTAATTTGCTCATGTTCAATATTTTTTTATGCAGTCGTATTAGTCATCATATCATAGTCGTGTTGCGCGCATTTACAAATTTAAAACCACGTGTATACACAGCGAGTAGCGACACATCAACCTAGACTGTTTGGACTTTGAACTATTAGAAGTTGAACGCTGCGAATCGTGCGAGAGAGTGCGTTATATGTATATATTTGTTACGCTCTATCCTTACCATTACATCGACACTACTATGCACTGTCCCTTTCCGACAATTCTCTATTTTGTATGTAGTGTAGTTATGCGTATATAGGATGTCTAACTTGATGTGTAGCCGTGTGTACATTAAGAGCTCTTGCAATGAAGTATCTGTAGATAATACATTAACCGCCATGGCTTATTTATTGGCAACGACATCATTATTAAATCTACGCATTTAGACAGTTAGTCAAATCAACTTGACTGCATGGATTTACAGTGTTTAACAGTGTCTTCTCAAATATTTAATGTTAAGTATGTTGAGATTACAAGATTTATATTTTACACCAAACCTTTTTAAGATTCCAATAAACAGATGAGAGATTACTTGGAAGTGTATAATATCATGTTAGAATTTCAATAAGCTTTGCTTCTTAGAAGTCGATATTCAATTTTGAATTCCTTACTTTTATGTAGTCTCATTAGTCATTACACGTGCTCGAGTGGGCATCGAACCAAGCGGGCTGTTGAAACTACTTCATATTTCAGTGTATCTAGTGTACGTGCTGTTCTCCCAACGTGGAGTATCCTCGCTGTACGTAGGTAAGTTTAATCACAAACATCCACGTAGTTAGTTACCGGAACAGGATCAAACTGTAAGCTAAACTTTAGTGGCTGGCCGTGTCGTATCGCTCCGAGATACACCATTACTGCGCCAACACACATATTTTTAAGTACATATTCACAAATAATCTGTGAAAAACTACAAAAAATAGACAACAAACACGTGACTACGATTGTATAACACGAGGAAACGTGCGATTCAATACGCACTAAAATTTTCTCACAAAACAATATTTTTAAATGCAGAAAGACATTGCGGTTGCAACAGTTTACTAGGAAATGAACATGAGGCTCAATTTTTCTTATTTCTCGCGGAAAGATCGTTTCGTCTGGCCGACGCAGTTTAAATTGTTTCTGCGTCACTACTGTAAACACAGTGGCACGGTATAATTTATATAGTAACAGATACAGAGAACGAATGCCGAAGCCAGTTGGCACAATCGCCGAGTCGCCAATTTATAGTTATGGACGATACAAGCCGGTGTGCCGTCCACTGTCCGCCGGCTTACATCACGTGCACAAACCGCGTATACGTTTTTATTTGATTTCTCGGTCAATGAGATCATATACGACACAATTAATAAATTCATCGCAAATGAAATAAATTATGGTTATTGGCATCGGAAGCACAGTCATTTACCACTGAATTCAATGAGCTTTTAGTGTGCTTCGTGTTATGTCACTTATAGACCTTAGGGCTCATGAGCTACGCCTTGTATTCGGGACAATCCTTTTATTTATTATTTCCTAATCAATGAGGCGATAGCATGCGTAGAGCGAATGGAAAGTGGCATGAGAGCATGAAAATTTGTTAGAAATATAAAACATTCAATTTTAACCATAAGACTATAGATATATATATTGTACAAATAAGAATTTAATATTATAAATAGCTTGTTTTCATAAGTAAATATTAAATCACTAATAAATAATATTAAGTTCTTGATAAAATATAGTTATGACAATGAAAGAATTACAATTAAGATTTTAATATGTGGCGTATAAATGAGTGGCGAGGTGGGCGCGAGGACGCGGCGCAGGCGCGGGGGGCGGGGCAGGTCTGGCGGCGCCTCACACGCCGCGCCGCCGCGCCGCGCCCGTCGCGCGCCCGCGTGCTTCGCCCGCCTGCCACGCCGCCGCGCCGGTCCCGGTGACGCAAGCCACCGTGGCACAAAGGACGCGTTTAAACTACACCAACGTGCATTTTTCTCGCAAATTGGCTCACGATGATCAATTCCAATGATACGGCGAATTGTAAATACATCAACAGTGTTTACATAACTGATACGCATAGGCCTTGATCGCATAACATTATCTTTTGTTTTCGTTTCAAAGTGAGCTTTTTGTGTAAACAAGTCTTAAATAAATGAAGACAAGGCTGCCGTTTCAGGTATATTTGCAGTATCTTTTTTGTAAGAATCGGGAAGTATGTGCATTGTTGAAGAAAATGTAATTAACATTTTTGCGTGGCATTATTTTTTTGTCGCGTGTCCGCGCCTATCAATATGAGCGCGTCCTAATAGCATACACATCTCAGTATAACAATAATTCTGATTGTGAATATTGTGTTGTACTGTACGACAATGTGCCCGTTACCACTGAAGTTGTACAAATAGTATTCAACGTTTGAATGTGCCGGCACTAAGTAGAACAATGGGTACCTAGCTACAGGTATAGCAGCCAAATGCTGCTTTATTTCAGTGCGTGGAAAGAATAACGGTCATCATAGAACCAAGAAGAATTATAAAGCAAAGGAGACCGACCACCTTGTATTGGACCCCGGCCTGGGCGTGAACAATTTTATATTGTAATAGCAATATTAATTTTGAGTAGCCTAAACTAAGTAGATAACATTATTCTTTGAAGTTTAGTATCAAGTTCGTTAAATAATAAAATAAAACACATTGTTTAAAAAATATTTATTTTCATGTGTCACCATCACCTTCATAAGTTATTAAAATATTTTCCAAAAACTGGGCTGGTGAAGTGACATTTTCATATCTTACCCAGCTTAGGTACCATATTACAGACATTATGTGAGCACAGCAACCAACAGTCCTTCGGCCGACTATGCAGTTGCAGTAATACTGCCTTATTGCTTCCATGCTGTGTGTATTATTTTGATATAGGTAATATAGAAATAAAATACGTCAATTTCATACTACTGGATGGTAACCAATATTTATTACATATTTAAACAAAGTTTTTAATATTTTACTTTGTTTCTAAAACGATCGTCCACGTGCAAGCCGAATATGGACGGTCTCTATTATGTAATATAATTAATATTATCAATCCGTATTCTCAAGGTATTTAGCTAAATAATTGTAAGATTTTCTTAGATTGCGCAATGACCTTGGATGACTATCTTGTCGTTTAAATACACGACTACAATGGGATGGATATCTTGACATAGCTCATTTAAATAATTGAGCTTTGACAAGATGTATAACTGGTTTTTGTAAGGCTTATCAATAACGTGTCAAAATGAAACCCATTTCAATTGCTTTGATTGGTTGTTGCTAATTCTGTCAGCCCAGTTCATTTGACTGTCTGTTAAAAATTTTTTGTGCTGATATACCTTTTAAAAACCGGTTTCCAGTCAACCATTCATCATTAAACTCAAGTGATACTACTCTCCATACAGCAAAATTTTGAAGTCGTAAGCGTATTTGTAACCTATTCAATTTGAAAATCTTGAGTAAAGTAATAATAATACTCACAACAACTACTGAAATTTGCGGGTAGACTATTCGTGCCGCTTCAAATGACTCATTATTTATTTAAATCTAAAAAAATATTTATATATATCACCAATTCACCACTAGAAACAGTGTAGAGTTACAAATTTGGACTTTGAAAAGATTCCAAATTTTATTTTACTTGTCACTGATTCAAATATTTTTGTTGAAATGTATGTAGGTAGGAAACAGTTTCCGTATTCCGAATAAATAATTACTACTGTTAACCATAAAACGTATTGTGGCATCGGGAACGAATAAACGTTAGCAAGTTACACAGTCAGTCCATTATGAAGACATGTTACAGGAGCTTTACTATGTCGTTAAAATGCCAAGTAATGCCAAGTTGTTGCGATCGATATCCACAAACAGAATCATTGTGTAACATGCTTATTGTAGGTATGTATGACATGTATGTGTGTGCTACAGTATCCATAACTTCGACTTTTCTATTAGTGGACTATACCAATAAGGGCAATATCCGCAATACTAAATGTGCTTGTGAAGGCATAATGTGTATGTATGTGGAAGAGAAGCCGCGCCTGAGCGTCTACGTTAGCGATACGCGATTGTTATCGAAAAAATATCGAATGATTTCTAAATTGTACATTTCAAATTGGAATGTTGATGTACTTGATTCGTCTATTTATTTCCTGTTATATAAACTTTCTATAATTCTAAGATCGAAACCAATGAGCGTTGTCGACACGGTCTAACGTCTATTTTTGTTATCGGTAATCAATCATAAACAAATGCATCCAAGTTATGCATTCGACGGCTTTCAAATAAGTAGAACATTCAAATAGCTCGAATGTTTTTTTCGCATATTTGTATATTGCTAGTCTACTGGAAGTGGCCATTATTCAGTTCACAAATACCGAGAATTTCAATTTCCGAGTTCCGTTCAAGCTGCAGCTATATTGGATCAATTAACTGCCTGATCTGATACAGCGCACTAAAGGGAAGTAGTCGTGATGAAGTTTACTGCGTTCCATTCAATTGTTTAATCACTACTTATTTATTTTCCAGAAGTATCCTCTAAAGCGAATTTATATGAAATTGTTTTGTTGAACGAGATATCTATTGACCTGAGTGACCTAACTCATTAACGTAATAATATAAAGACTCTTTGAAGGAGAATACCAGATATATCCTTCATCCAATTTTCATAAAACAACCAGATTCGTGATAGCCGCTGAATTGCTTGATGATCTTTCAAGTAAGGTTTTTATTATTTAGATAATTCATGATCAACAGTGCGATACTTCGACTAAAAAACTACATAAAATCCGTCTTCAAATTGAACTTTATAAGTATTATTGTTTTGATTAATATTTGATTCGGAACAGGTCATGAATACATTACCGATTGCCTAATAATGAGGAGTTATTATTTTTATTGCCGAAATGATCGCGCGATCCAAATTTCTCTTGGTATATGTAATAAGTGGTTCACACGTGTTGGAAGCACGTGTTGCCCGACCACAAGTACATTTATAGCTGTAGGTTCAAGACCTCGTGACGTCAATCATGTAGTATAACGAACTGACTCTGTGAGTCTGAGTGGTTCATACTTGAGGGCTTATAATAACACGTTAGTTTCTTTAATAACATTACCAATATAATTAACATTACGATTTATAAAAACTTAGCTTGTATATACAAGACAAGTTTTTTTATATTATATTACGCGGCATTTCTTTAGGTACTTGTAATTTTTTGTACAAGATTATTTTAGCACGTGAAATGTAAAATTAAATAATAAGTACACAAACAGTAACAAAATCTATTGAAAACAATCATAGTTATGATATAATTTATTTTGTGTGTTTGGATTATTGTTTAATAGTTCTTTTTCTAATTTTACGGACTATTAAATCCCGTTTTAGGATAGGATTTTCTATATACATTCAGTCGTATCTAATCAAACTAAAAATTCGATTAAAATTGCTTTGGAAATTACAAGGCTAGGTTGAAGAAAATATTGATATTACAATAAATTTTATTACTGATTAAAGTATATTTGGGTAGATGTTAAGTAAATAATATTATTTATGCAAATATTATGGCTGTTTTATACCCGATATCTATTACCGATTGAAATGGAAGGAAATAAGTATTTATGTACTTTTGGCCTTCATATTAAAACCTATTTCGACTATATTATCTAACAATGTAGCAAATAGTGCAGTAATTAAAAGTGCAACATAAGGAAAAATTACTCGCATTTTTAAAGCAATTTAATAATTCACCGAAACACACACATGGAACATTTAATAAAAAAAATTAACGGTTGACTATTACCATCATCGATTGTATGGACATACGTATTTATATAATATATCACCTAAAATCTAAATACTTGCACGATATCTTCAAAATAGAAAAACAATCTAAAACATATTAAATTGAATTAGATTATTATCTGTTAGTCTGACAGACAGCATTTATTTTACATTAGGTTCGTTAGTAATGGTTCGGTGAAGAATTCAACATGGCAAGATAAAAAATAATGATCCGTGGTAAAAATAGGCGTAATTAGTTAAGTGCTTATATAAACCAGACGGCTGGTAATGATTTTAAGATAGAATTATAGGACCCATTACTGGTACTGAGAATATCATTATGCAGTGTAATGTGACGATGATGTTGGCATTTTTATAAGTCATGAATCTTTACTATCATTACCGTTTTTGAAAAGTAGCCTAGTAAACAATAAAAACCTGTGTTTTTGTAATTTTGCTAGGCTACTTATTATTACTAGTAGTGTTATAACGAGACCTTTGTCTGCTTAGACTATTTTGGTAATCTATTTTCTTTCAAGTCTGCATTGGTATTATGTTTTCGTGATAATTATTTCTTAACGAGAATACCGTTTTATCAAAAAATAGGCTTAGAGGCTATCGCTGAAGAAGATTGACGTGACCAAAAATTAACAAAATTATCATTTCATGTGAACCCGATATAAAACATATTATTTTGACCAAATAAACATCACGAGAATGGTAACAATAAAAACTAAATATTACAATAATAAAAAGTACTTCAATAACAACTTTCCTGCCGCTTGTGGCTTATGTGATGTATGCTACCCAAAATAATACTCATCTGGTATTTGTAAGACTTACATTGATTTATTCCTACTTACTCTGAATAAAGGATTATTTCATTATTATTTTCTACGAGGTTTTATTGCTAATGCTTACCAGAGACCTGGATTAGGGGAAGGTAGGGCAGGTAAGGCTCTTGTGTCTAAATTGTAAGCCTTATTCATAATAATATATTATACTGTACAAAGCAACATGATTTCACTATTCTATTAAACTTGTATGTATGTAAGTATCTTTTTTATTTACTGTCTCAAGTTTCTGCGTTATACATTTTAACAAATATTGTTATAGGTGTTATGTTATATTATATGAGTATTTTGACGTAATGTGCCTACCTATTCAATATAAATTTGTTAGACACATCAAATTGCCTGATTGCATAATAATATGTATGCTGTAATTACTACGTCACATGAATTAAATATTACTGTATATAATGTCTTTATGGTAATATATATACCAGACATGTTTAAAACAAATCAATATAATTATTCAATCATAAACATACTTACATTAACATATTTAATGTTAATGAATCATAAATAAGAGGCGTTGTCTAGATAACTTAGCTAAGTTGTTCGCAGTTTTAAGTTCAACCCTTGCACTATTCGCGTAAACTTGCTAATTAATTTTAGCATTTTAGTTTCGTTGACGGTCTTTAAGAAATTAGTAATGTAAGTTTGCTAGTACTAACAATCCTAAAAAAGGATTGCAACCGATACTATGGAAGAAAGAGAAGAAAATATTTGTCGCCTGATTTTTCTTATGTATGTAGCTTTACAAATGAATTCATTCGGTCATGTATCAAGGGCTATTTTTATGCTACCTAAAGTAAAGTACATCATCATCGGTGTGACTCACCTACGATCTGAAATATGTTTCTGACGTCAGCGTCCAACGTCTGTTCGATCTTGTCATTAGCAAAAGAGACTATGGACAGCGTATAACTCTATCTACAGTTATGTATCGAAGTTTCCTAGAAACTGTCTTTGAAGTGGAACAAACGATCGCAAGCTATTGTTTATAAACATGGTTCGACGCCGTCGGTTCCACGATATCCTCTCTTTTCGAGTGCAAATCGTAGAATATCCCAGCACAACAGTAAACTATCGGATGTCAATGACTTTCGTGTCTAGTCGCGTATATGTAATCGAACACTTGCTTTTATAGTTTGCTGTTTGCTATTAAACTATACGGCACATTGAATATCGATTTGTATTCGTAGCATTCTTAGCGGTTTTGCGTGATTAGATATTATAAACTATAATGCATAAAGGAGAGGGGTATGAACAACATTTTTCATTTAAAATTTACTTAGGGTAGGGGAAGACATGGTATTAAATCCATGCGGTGAGTCATAAGACTTTTCATATTAAGCAATATACAGGCTGTCCGGTAATTAATGGATAACCTTGAAATATCTTATAGTAGAACTGATGGGCGTTCAGAAAGAAATATGAAAAAAAATCTATCCTAACTACTACCTGAGATATGATTTTTTTAAATTACCAAATTTAACTTTCTTGTACACTACGACCGTAAATGAATGAATTCCATCGGTTTTTTGTTGTTTTCAAGGTTATCTATTAATTACCGGACACCTGTATAAGTACTATGCCATATTTGCTGATGGACGTAAATCAAAACCTAAAAAAAACCTTGCAGGTTTTGGCAAGTAGTGCTCTCATGGCGATATAGACAAGAAAGCAACATCTAGGATGCTTTTGAAAATATGACAACTAAATTAGCCGTGTCTGTTGTAAAGTGGACTTAAATTAAGTAATATATTGGCCAATCTATTAAAGAACAGAGTCACGTTTCTATCGTTTATTAAAATTTATGGAACAAATTCATTAAGCTATAAAATATAAGGTGCAATCTAACAGTAATCGCCTTTTGCGTGGGGTGCGTAGGCCGGTCTCCCACTGTCCTATGAATAAACGATTTACTGTAAATATTTTTCTTGTCAAACTATTATTGCTGTAGAAACTATTGAAATTAGAAATTCAGATCCATTAGTAATAAAAATTGAATGGAAATATTATGTTAGAGCGTTTATTAATGGTCTGTAATTTTAATACGCAATTAATTTCAATCCAAGCGTGTGAAGACGTATAGATATAAAAGTTATATTATTTTTACAACTGCCACATTAGATATTGGTAATTTGAAATGTTGAATAGTGGTTTCTTTGGCCCATTTTAACAGGAATCATTGAACATTATGTTTATTTTCTGTAATAGATAAAGATGACCTGTATTACATTGCAGGTCATCATAAAACTCTGGGGTCGAGCATTGTGTTTATAAATCTCAACGTCTATCTGCTTGTTCATAAGTTACAATAACTAGTATTTTATTGAATTTTATGCGGTTTGTTCACTGTATAAAATTCCTACCTGAAATGTTTTGAAACTTTGCAACATGTAAGAATATCTTAAATAAGACAGTGTTTCTTAAAACGATGTAGACGAGGTCTCGTAGTCAAATAATAGTGACGTAAAAGTTCACGTACAGAAGCCTGAAGTTCTTGAAACTGCCTCACTATAAGTTAAAATAACGTTTCAAACTTACCAAGTCCAATATTAAACAATAACGTTATGGAAATGATACAAGTTTACAATCGATAGCGCATTTAGAACATAATATTTATCTATGCCTATGGAATATGTAGGTAGCTTATTTTAAAAATAAAAGGTACGTGCTTTATGATTTAGAGTATTATTAAGTGCTACATGCGAAAGCAGTGTAATTTATAAGCTTATGTTTATGTTTTTAATATGATAAACTGATACCTATAAAATTATTACTCGTATAATGTTGTCATGTAAACGGAAATTAAGTCTTTATTACTTATATCGTGTCTGTTTTTCTCTCCATACTTTCAAACTACTAAATTTATTTCTCGGAATGTTGTTTATGTAATTAAATTACAATGTAACTATGAATTTATTTAAAATGGATAGTAAGAAGGCAGAAGGTTAGGTTTCAGCCTCGATTTATCATATAGCAGTGGTCTAAAGTTAATTATTTATGTAAAATATATCACGAGTTAAAACTTATCTATTGACGTAATTCAATGTAATATACATAATACTGTTGTATGTATAGTATAATAAAATTGTGCTGTTTATACATACCGGCTTAATATAATCTCAATTGATGTATCTATAAAGTGTAATGTAAATAATACAATGAAGATAAACAAATATCAGTAGCGTGATGGCAAATGCCAATCAATGATAGTTAAAATGACAATCACAATATAACAATGTTGATCTATTTATTGTTTAAGTGTATCCACTCTATGCTACCATGATTTTTAAATTGCACTCTTTATCTACCTTTCACTAGCGACTTTCAAAAATAAAACATTATATTAAAATTTTTAATTTAAACGACAGTGTTTTAGAATTCTATAAGATGCAAATATGACAATTAGTTTAAGTCGTCTAGAAAAATAATACCTACTTTAATTTGCGCTGGATATTTCAGTTGATAAAAAGCGAACCGGAAAGTATGAGTATGTTATTAATTAGCGAATAACGAAGTATTATCCTCTTAGAGGTTGTTTTCTGAATACCTTATATTATGTAAATCCACGTAGATCCAAATATTATATCACGTATACGCCATTATATGCGTGATGCTATTTATTAAATATAATATACATTTAAAATCCGATATTGATATGTTTCAGCAGAGGTGTGCATGTTTAGGTCCCACAAAATAGGAGACGAGCCTATTGCTTTCTACAAGGCATATTGCCAAAGTCCATTCTGCGAAAATGTATACCTAGACAGTAAAATTAAGAACACATTGTATGTGTTCGAACGCGGAACCTCTCGACTTGCAATAGCACTCGTGCTCAAAAAGGCAGATTATATTTAAAAGTAAATCCACTTTATGACAATATTAGTGCGTCTGAGGAATTATCAGGCAGAGAGTGAATCATTTTATGAACATACACGCACCATATAGGTATTACGACTAACGTGACTTAGGCCGTGTAAACAGATATGTATGATGATTTGCATTACAGACGGAATATACTTTACAATATTTACCTTATTACATCTGTAATCATATTCTGTCTTAGACTGGCCGTTAGATTTTAAGATAATAAAAAGAAAACACAAGATTCTATAATCATTTAATCAACATTGAATTTCGATCTTTCTGTTTTTTTTTGTAACTAAAAATGTTTATCTTTTACTAATAGTACTATAGAGACCCTTTTAATTTTTTTACCTGATGGTTCGACATTCTTGGAATGAATGGGATTTACCCCAGCGCAGAATAATAAGTTTTGACCAGATACAATTAAATAGTGATGTTGACTTTGATATAATTATATAGTTTGAACAATTGATATTTTTATATGTAGAGTTTACTTATGTGTTCTCGCTGGTGTACGTTAAATAATTGCCAAGATATCTTTTCCAGTTATTTTCTAATTGATATCTGAGGCGATTGATGGATATATTAGGGTTTATTACGTTATGTATGTAGATAAAACTTTAATGAGCAATAAATCATTCGTTAGAGAGGAGTCACAGCGCGTTTGCGTCGCTTTCACGATTTCACGACGCAGTCATCAGAAAGAAACTAGCGACACTGGAGAATTATATGTGATAAACAATTACTTGATTTTTATTTTCGTCCATTCTTATAAATATCTCCTAGGTCATTAAACCTATAATGGGAGAAATACATTCATTCTCGAAATTTGTTATTCCAGGCGCATATTTTTCAGTAGCCGGCAATTTCATTTCAGTATGAAACGATATTATTGGAAGTGATGACGGACGTAAATACTAAAATACATTTGAATGGGCTGTTTATTTTATTGCAAATTATTAGAGAGTGTAGGATTATAAGAGAGTATGAAAGTCATAGAAAGAAAAGGAACATTATTGAATAGCTAATGTAGTTTTACGACACACGAATACGAGACGACAATTTGTAAGAGTTGATAGCCCATTGACCTTTGGTGTCACAGTGGCAAATTAGCGATCAAGTACACGCACACACTAATAGACATTAACCGTATATTTTCAGATGGAAAATGTAATAGGAAGAAAATTTATTCTTATTACAGCGCAGCGTCGCAGTATTTGTCCTTAGTATTTATAAAGTACATACTACGTGGTACTGCAACATTAGCATTATGAGTAATTTGTATATCTTTGCGCAGTTCACGTTTCCTATGTGTATGTGCGTAAAGTACCAACATAATTATAAACAGAAATAGCTCACAAATCTGTTGATATTTTGAAATATCTTTAACATAGTTACATTTGTGAAGGTTAGTTTTAAGTTATTGGATAATAGTTATTATTATTGCATTATAATTATTACAAAAGTCGTAAAAAAGCTGGATTATCTATAAAAGTTCAAAATATGGACAAAAATCTTTACGCTCAATTTGAAGAATATTAAATGTAGCACGTGCGACCACATTGCTACTTCTGCTCAATAGTTTCGCAGGCAAAATTCCAGCCATGTAAAATCCACTTCAAAAGGACAGGAAAACAAATACAAAGCTGTATTGTCGGCTATGCCATGGTATGTAAGCGTTACTGTGATAACAATGTGAGCGATTTATTGTAACCGCAGTTGAACGATAATTGCAACTTTGACAGCGATATGACATATGGTAGAGTCGCCTTTGAATGTGTTCTGTGTACATAACATAGGTACTTAGTTATTTCAGTTATATTTTATAAATAGCCGATTGCGTTAACTTGTAAGTTTCTGGGTGAAATCATGCATCGGTTGCTTTCACAATTAATGTTATTGACGTAGTAACATAGGTGACAGCACAGCCGCCAGCCGCGGCTGGCGTGGACAAAATGGAAATGACAAGGATAATCTCAGAATTTACGAGTAATTAAAATTAAAATATGGATATTTGTGCGGCGGTGCCGGATTATCCGCGATCACCGGTGGACAGTCGACACATGGCCGACGCACATGCGATAATGATAGGTTAGAAAACGTACTCACCACATAGTGCTGTTCCATATTCCTTCCAATGTGAACGAGTTTTTGCTGTCATCGCAATTCTTGTAGCAAGACTTGTATTTAATTATTGCGCGATTTGGAATGAGATTATCTTGAGCACTGAATTATAATTTTAAATAATAAAAATAAGAATATTAAATAACGTAAATCGAATTCGTCGTAACGATTTATAAATATTAAAAATACGGAAAACTAACTAAATATCACAAAATTATATATATTCGATCTATAATTAAAAATTGGTTTTGTTAACAAAACGTTATAACCGATTAGGCTTCATTTTGGATGGTTTATGTGTTGTTGGCTTGCTGGTTCATTGCGCGGGAAGTACGCGTGCGGTGTCGTGGTAGCGCGACGGCGACGAGTGAGCAACTGAACGAAACGAGCCGATAAAAGAGGCGAACGAACTAATCGCAAGCCGCCGAGTGGGTTGGAATGAGGCAAAACGGCGCGGGCGCACGCTTTTGCTCCTTGTTTATCGGGCGGTCGAGTAGTTCTTGTTGAGATAAGAAGAAGGTCGATAACGCGGCGAGACGCGGGTGACGCCGCGTGCTGCTTCCACCAAGCCGACACTGGCTCGCGCCTGCCCACCGTACGGCGTACACTCGTACACTCACTGATACACCGAATATTTTGTTAACACTATTTTATTTATAGACATTATGCTTCAAAAATAACACTGACAAACGGTAGACCCGTGCGGTGCACGAGACTGGTTTTCATGGGATAGGTTCATACGATATAGGCACAGGAAACTCTTTTGTAATATCAGAAGGTCGGCACAATACTACTTTTCTAAATATAACATTTACATATTTTTTACATTTACGCGTAACATTCGCGAACTGTTTAACTCTACCTACTATGATTTAGGTCATTCGTTATAAGGATGCTGAAATTCTGTCTGTCTGTCTGAAGCGTATCGATGTAAATACACTTTAATTACCTTTAAAAGTAGTTTATTTGCCTTTACTTTAATCTAGGTATATCAAATCTCCATCAGGGCCTTTTACCTTTGTTTTTTGTTATTACTAAGTGTGGAAAAACTTTTGAAATTAATGCTATTATAATCTATAGAGTCACAGTGTAATGTTGTAATCGATTAACTTATGTAGGTACCGTTGTTATGAAAATAACCAAATGTGACATTGTTTTAGATTATGTAAGTAACCGTTGTTGATTCTACATGCGTACATTATAATTTATATCAGTTCATGTTTTCTTTATAGGAAATGTGTTCAATATAAATTCAGCTTTGTGTTGCTCACTCACAATTCGTATAAAATGAAATAATCATTTTAATGCTTTTTAAATTTGATAATATTCAAATCGTCTTAACTTGCATTAGGTTTTATTTTATTAGATGCGACCTAAGAAATTGATGTAAAACAATGCATTAACAGTTCGATGCTCATGGACACATTCATTAGGCTCTACGACTTTAGGAAGTCATGTGAACTTACATGCAATCAGTATGATATTAATTATTATTAAGGCTTATTGTAACGAGAACAATTAATGCATTACCGTGAATTCCCAGGAGTCATTACTTTTGAGCATTCTGGTATTGTAATGAGAACATTTAAATATGCACCGAATCTCACAAATGTATTAATTTTAATTAGCTACCAACATATTATGGAATATTTTTAACCAAACACAAAGAAGATGAGTAAAATTGTAGCCGAGTTTATTTCTACGTATTCCTCTACATCGGCGTTATGAAAATTAGATTCGGACGGTGCCCATGGGGTGTTTCTAAGATAATAATTTACTAGATTCTCCGTAGTTTTATAACCGTTGGGCCTGAAAGTAACGGAAAATAGCAGCTTTATGTTTTCTGAGAACTGAGACGATTCTTGTGTACTTACGAAACGTTTGCGTCACATGTATGGCACAGAAGTGGAACGCGTTGACAAAAACATACGCATTAGCTTTTTACTTAATTAATTTGTATTTAGATTTTCTACTTTATTAGTTTGTGATTCACAGTTTTAATTTAATAGATCACAATTATAGTGCGTTTCAAATACGCAGTCCCATTTGCTTGACAGATGATCGTTGAACAGCGATAGATAGTGAAGAGACCGTTTCAATAGACACATCACGAAATCAATTACCGATTAACTTTCCACACAAACTGTAATCGAGGATTTAAAATCGAAACAAAAATGATAGAAACAGAAAAGTCACAGTTAAGTAGGTACATATAACGTGTTTAATTGTAAAAAACATCTGGACTTAGCCTTGATTGATTCTTAGTATCACGTACTTACTCCATACTTAGTATAAGGGTGAAATAAATGTGGTATAACCGCATTTGATTTTCAAGACAACTACTCTTTAAAAACTATGGGATATTTAAACCATACGTCCAATATCGCATCTTCAAATCCATTTTTTGATAAAGAATATATATTAAGGGTTTGCAGAAGGGGATTTAAGGTACGTTGCAACGTAATAATAATGAATACCAAATACAAATTTACAATAGTATTTCTCGGACAATTATTGTTTATACCTCGAATGAGTTCGATTTTATCCGACTCATATTGTCGCGTCACTATGACTGAAAGTAAAAAAATTACCCTAGTGCGTAACCATGGTATTGTAGTAAAATGTTATTTTATTTTGATGTTTAAATTATTTAAGACTTTAATTATTATAGAAATTATTAGCTGATTATGTTTGTGCAACAATTACATCATGATTTGTATAGAATCTAATTATTTTTAAATAGTCTTTATTACCTTAAGCAATCATTGTTTATTTTAGCAATTTATATGAAATGTGCAGATTTACGTGCTATTAAGTGTCAAAAGGGACTTCGTATTTGAAACAGACTATAGATGTCAAGGACACGCTACCAATTCGCCTTTCGCGTCGTTCAGTGACAGGAATTCACTTTACGTTCGACGAAGGAAAAAATACGATTCTGAAGGTCGACACTGAATGTCGTGATTAATGTAAAATGTTGTAAATAAATTTGAATCTGACTAGGTCTACTGAAGAGATATTCGAATGAACCCATAATTTTGTTTTCTGCTGCTACATTTTTTAGAGTATTATGTCGTTGAAGTACATGCACGTAGTTTGGCTTCATTCCATTAATTAAATATATTCGATACAGAGGACATTCGCCATCGAGGATGCAAGGCCTGCATACGCATATTTGGCTTCAGTTACTTGTTTTCGGACGTTTCATACTCGCGTATAAACACGAATATTGTTCCTGACGTTAGCACGATTGTACCTAATGATTATTCGTATATGCCGTGTTCAGGTGTTAATATAAAGCAAAACATCCGAAAGTCAACATGACTGAATTTTATTTAACATTTGTACATTTTACAAATAAGGAAGTCTTTCTGCTTTCTAACAAAAAGGTTTCTCATGTACAGCCTAGCCATTTCAATATATTGTCTGCTTTTTGTGTCTGGTATTGTATATTACATACATACATACATAGATTCACGCCTGTTTCCCAGAGGGGTAGGCAGAGACTACGGATTTCCATTTGCTACGATCCTGACACACTTCTCTGGCTTCATTCACTTTCATCACATTCCTCATACACGCTCGTCGGTTCAAGGAGCTCTTAACCTGGCCTTTGTCCAGGACGCCTCCGATCTGGTCGAGAAACGTTCGCCTAGGTTTTCCTCTTGCGACTGTTCCATTCACACTAGCCTTATAAACTTTCTTAGTAAGTCTTTCCTCGTCCATTCTTTCTACATGTCCAAACCAGCTTAACATACCCTTTTCTATTCTTGTAACTATATCCACTTTCATGCCGCATCTCTCTCTAATCACACTATTTCTTATTCTATCTTTCAGAGTCACACCACATATGCTTCTCAACGCTCTCATTTCTACAGCATTTATTCTGCTCTCATGCTTCTTTTGCCATACCCAACTTTCACTTCCATACATAAGTGTGGGCACTAATAGTCCTCTATGAACAGCCAAACGTGCCTTTTCGGATACATTTCGACTGTTCATAAAAGCGCGTAAGGCTCCATTCACTTTGTTGCCAGCAATCGTTCTCCTTTCAATATCTCCGTCATGTTTACCATCCCTTGTAAACAAAGTACCCAAATATACAAACTCTTTCACTTGCTCCACTTTTTCTCCATCAATCATAATATTACACATCGTCACGTACTCTTCCTTTTCAAATACCATTACTTTCGTCTTGCTTACATTTATTTTCATTCCTTTACTCTCAAAAGCACCATGCATAATAGTTACCATCGCCTGCAACTCTTCCGCCGATGACGCAAGTATTACTTGGTCATCGGCATAAAGAAGACATTTGACAAATAACTCATTCATTCTTAATCCCCATTCACAATCTTTTAAATCTTTCAAACAATTGTCCATGTATAGGTTAAACAGCCAAGGTGACGCTACACATCCTTGTCTAACACCTTTATCGATGCTAAACCACTCTGTGTAGGTCCCATTTATCCTAACACAAGCTCTGGAATCATCATAAAGAGATTTCAGAGCTCGCGTGAGGTTGCTATTCACTCCATACATGGACAATGCCGACCAAAGTTCATTCCTCACCACTTTATCATAAGCCTTTTCCAGATCCACGAATGCGCAATAGACCTTTTGACCTTTGGCCAAAACTTTTTCGGCTATGCTCCGTAAGGAAAAGACCTGATCCGTACATCCCATACCCTTTCGAAATCCCGTTTGTGCATCCCAAATTTTCTTGTCGGTTACTTTCACAATCCTTTCAATTAACACTTTTGCATACAATTTACCGACGACGCTGAGCAAGCTAATGCCTCTATAGCTTTTGCACTCTTGCTGTGAGCCTTTTCCCTTGTATAAAGGTACTATGACGGCCTTGCACCAATCACTTGGTACACGGCCGGTATTCCAGCACAAGTTAAAAAGGCGGCACAACTGAGTTGCTATAAGACCCTGTCCAGCTGTCAGCATTTCGACTGTAATCCTATCATACCCACCAGCCTTTCCTGATTTCATGCTTTTCAATGCTTTCATTATTTCATCCATACTAATAGGGCTTTCATCACTACTATCATTATCATTCATTTCGAAACTTTGCCCTTGCCATTCCTCTCTTTCAAATAAACTTTCAAAATATTCCTTCCATCTCTTCAGTACGCTCTTTTCTTCATTCAGTAAACTTCCATTCTTATCTCTGATTGATTTCAGCTCTGTGGTTACGGTTTTACCTCGAACCGAGCGAATGGATTTCCAGAAGAACTTCGCGTTGGTCCGGAAATCTTCAGATAATCTTCTATCAAACTCGTCTTTCAGTTCCTCTTTTTTCCTTTTAATTACATCTTTCACTACCTTATTCATTCTTATAAACTTATTCCTAGCTTCATTCACATCCTCATTCGTTGCTTCTTGCATTCTTTCATTGGCTCTGACAGATAGCCAGTCCAACCATGCCTGCTTCTTCTCACGTACTACCCCTTGCACATCTTTATCCCACCACGCATTCTTCGATTTTATAACTTTCCTCTTCTTGCTCACACCGCATACTTCTGACGCTACAACAACCACTTCATGCTTAAACGACTGCCATAATTCTTCTATATCATCAGTGTCACAAAATCTTTCAAATCTTTTCCTCAATTGATTTTTATACTCGTCTTTCAATACTTCATCTTGCAAATTTTCTACTTTTATTCGTTCTTGGACACTTGTTCGGGTAGGTATACGGTGTCGCCATCCTTTGAAGAGGCCACGTATCCGGCTCATAATCAAAAAATGGTCGGTATGGACACCAATACCTCTATATACCCGAGTGTCTAGGACATTCTTTCTCAATCTTTCATCCACTACAACAAAGTCAATCATACTACTTCTTACATTCTTTGCTTCTGTTGTATACTGGTGGATTCTTTTGTGGGCAAACATAGTGTTTGTCACACAGAGATTCCACTCCAAACATAGCTCAAGCAACCTTTTTCCATTCTCATTCACGCTTTCGTCCCCATACTTGCCTAAAACCCTTTCGTATCCTTCACGCTTTACTCCCACCCAACCATTAAAATCCCCTAACATTATCAACCTCTCGTGTTCCTTGCATTTCCTCAAGACATCTCTTAAACACTCCCAAAAATCTTCTCTTTCTTCCCGTGCACTCTGAGACATACCCGTTGCTATGTTTACGAGTGCATAGACCCCTACCATAAACACACGAGTAATCCCTACTTTCATTCTCATCCATAGTAACCTAGCATTCACATATTCGAATTCTTTTACACACTCATTCATTCTAGCAGACAGAATAACACCAACTCCCTGACAGGCTCTGGTATTGCTAGGCACGCCGGACCAATACGCCGTGTAGGGTCCATGCCTAGTGGTGTTACAGCCTTTCCTTTTCGTCTCATTCACGCACAGAACATCAATCTTTCTCTCATTCATCATCTGACATACTTCATTCAATTTTCCATCCATCCCTCCTCCAACATTCAATGTAGCAAAACGGCTTTCCGTAGGCCACTTTTCGCCCTCGCGAGAAACGAGACGTGACGGGTGGCGGACCGCGTCGCCGCCATGCGGATTATTAATAAAATCAAAGTCCATATGCGTTCCCACGATTGTTAGGGAAAATACTGTCCACCTCCGCAGAGCCCTTTACAGAGGTAAGGTGGATCCATCCTGTGCCCTGTGACCACCAAGTATTTTTTTATTAATAACTTTCTATTCCACTCGTTATTTATTTATCACGCGAACGATGTCTTTCAGATGTTAAAACTTCGTATCAACTAGGCAACAAATGACGCACAACACGTGACGCTCAACAAGATCGGCAACGTTGCGCAACAACGCGCGACGTTGCCAGCTAGCGCGCAACATGACGCGCACCTTGTTATTTGTGTCCGTCCGTGCAACATGCAGTTGAGCATCAATTGTTGTCAAGTGGAAACGTGAAAAAGTCGCTGAAATCGCACTAGTTTCTCTGGCGACATGTTGCCGGCAACTGGTCATGCGAGGACAGACAACGTTGCTAAACAAAGTTCCGCGTTACCGTGAGCAACAATGTTGTGAAACATGTCGCGCGCCTATGTGGAGTATTCTGCTTTCTATTTTTGCTTGGTGCTGAATGTGGAATAAAATACCTATTGGTGCTGAAAGTGGAATAGCTTAGGTGCCGAAACCATAGGTGCCGAAAAAATTGGTGCCGAAAGTGGAATACTCCGCCTATGTTGCCTAGTGGATACGAGGCTTTATCGTGCGAAGTAAAATAAATACCTACTGTAATATTAAGACTGCAAATTTTTTACTTAATTGCATGTATGCTCTGGTTAGTACAATATCTATAAATAAATGGTTTAGTACAAATCTTCGAAATTCCTAAATCGAAATCTTTATAGTGCTGATCAGAATGATGTGACAGAAAATTCTCTATATGTATTTTAAAATATCTTCACATCTGCCTTAAAACGGCTGCCTCGTTGGCGCAGCAGTAATGAGTGCGACTATTGTGCATGAGGCCGCGAGCTCGATGTCCAAGTCGGGCACTGCATTTGGATTTTCTCTTGAAAATTCTCAGTAACAGCACTGAGTCTGGAAATATGCCTGGTAGGTGGCAAGAGGCTTGTCCTTTATTACATGGAACCTTAAAACATAGACAGCTATATACCTCTATTTACCTGTACGGGGATACAGGTCAGAGACTACGTGTACTAAATATAAATAAGCTATATATATATAGAATAAGTCACAAGCGACGAGTTCTCTAACAATGTTTTCGCGGTATCTAAAATGGTCGTCTGTTTCATTTAGTTCGAGCTAGTCTAACTGTACGTAGACAGCATTTGATTGAATTATTTTTAGACATCTATTTTGTTGTATGCAGATATAGAACATTAAACTAGTCCCAATTCTGATACTGAGTTCAGTAGATTGAACACAAATAGTATAAATAAATCAACAATCATACATGACATAATACTTATTGTTATATGCATGCTATTTATCGTATATAAATTGGTGAAACCACGGGAGACAGTTAGTTAAATACTAGTCGTTTCCCGCTGTTTTACTTACGTTTATGATTCTCCCGTGTCTCAAAGCCTGATGTTAAATAGCTTATTCATATGCTACTTTGGGATAAAGTAGCTTTCTAATGGTGAATTTGTAAAATCAATTCATTTTAAACAAAAAATAAATATTTTCGCTTTATACTCGTAATATAAGTGTAGAATGATTATTTATAGATGAACAGTAAGAATTAATAATATTTATAAAAAGCTTCAGGTTTTTTATTATTAATTAAAAACTACAATGGCATTGGACTACTGTAAAGACAACTTTTTAATGCTTGTGAGCCTCTTAAATTATCACCATATGTCGATTAAGAAGATTTCTGCAAAGAGAAATTTCAATGTATATGAATTAAAGATCCTAAGCGTCTGATATGTGCCAGAAATATGTATCCCGCGGAAGTATTTAAATCCAAGTGTTTTCAATAATAATAATAAAATAATAGTGGAAACATAATAATAATAATAATATATTTATTAGCCATCAGATAAGTTACAAATTAAAGTTAGCCATGCCTTCTGGAATAGGCCTGTATCCCAGGAAACAGTGCGTTCCCCACGACTTAAATTAAAGTTAGCCATGCCTTCTGGAACAGGCCTGTATCCCAGGAAACAGTGCGTTCCCCACGACTTCAATCTAATACATATATTTGGGCATTATATGAAACAAGTTGTGATATAAAATTAAATATTAAAAATGAGGTGAATCTCGGTTTATATCTGAATCGTGGTAATAAAACCAGACGTCACAGCTTGCGATATCTCTCGCTGCCTACGTCATTGTTCTCTATTGCTTGGAACTGTTGTTTGCTTATAGCATTCGCATAGTAGATGTACTTGGGAAGTCGCCAATTTATTGCCTGTCACTGAATCCAATGCATTATAAATGTTAAAATAGGAGACAGTTTTATTAATAACAGGTATGCGGCTTTGCTCGTGTGGTATGTTAATAAAATACAGCCTATGTTGCCTCGCAAAAGTGTAGTAGGTTTACTGCTACATGTAACCAAACAACTGACATAAACAACATACATAATTGAAATTGAAAAACCTGTTATAAGATTATGTGTTCGAGCCGTTGGGGTCGAAACGCTAGGGTCATGGGGTCCTAGTGCTCGTGCTCATATAAAGAGATATAATAAGCCTAGTCTTTATTTCACGTAAGGCTAGTCTTTATTTCACGGAAAGAATAAGCATTGCTATTCAATGTGGTAATAATGGTGCCGGTCTTCTGGGCGCACTACCAGTCGTCTGTAATGCGGCGGCATTCTATGACGGCTATTAGAGGGTTTTAGTTTTAGGTTTACCTTTTCATTTTTATTTCTGTTATATATTTTAGATGTAAGTCAGTTTTGAAGAATTGTGTAAATTGATCATATTCATATAAGTATAATAAACTGCACAATTGAAATCTGTATTGTAAGATTACTTTATTTTATGCACTGGGGTTGTTATTGTTGTCACTAGTTAAGTGTACCTACATTGGTAATATATAATCGACCATAACCAATAGTCCTACATATGTACATATCAGTCACGACTGTGCTGCAATAGTGCAGTGGATGTTCTATCCCACTTTAAATAAAACTCTTTGCAGACGTCAGCATACTATAAAGTGGAAATTCGATATTAACTATGCCAGTGTAAAGGAGAAAGTAATACGGTAATACCTAATGTAATGTGACCAAGGACGTTCTAATCTTTTCTTTACAAATATTTATAAAATACATATTATATAGCATTTCAGTAGCAATAATGCATGCTTTTGTTAAAATGCCTGTTTTTATTTAATTTTTCTTTTAATATTCCAACAGACAAGAGTTTGTAATATTTTTAATGGCATTATAACATTACGGTGAAGTTGATACTGCTATTACTCACACAAAATGTTCAACTTATTTACTCGTGTTACCAAAATATTTTATTTTTGCTTTATATTTGACTAGATATTCTCGCGGTTTTACCCGCGAATATCGTTACTGCGCCGCCCCCGTGGGTTGTAGCGTGATATTATATCGCCTATAGCCTTCCTCGATAAATAGGCTATACAACACTAAAATATTTTTTCAAATCGAACCAGTAGTTCCTGAGATTAGTGCTTTCAAACAAACAAACTCTTCAGCTTTATAATATCAGTATAGATAAGAAACGTAGAACTACTTGTATTATTTTCATACCTACTTATATCTTCGAAAATAAATTTGTGTATAAAATTTAAATGGTGAAATTTTTAAACATGTGTGATAGTAGGTGAAGGTATACGTTTATCAGTGAACTTCAGCGCCTTATTGTTTCTCTACACGGTATGATCATTAGAAAAATGTATAAAGAGCTATTCAACTTATTACTACACTTTATGAGTGAGGTGTAAATGTAGCAGCGTGTCTCAGGGGTCTGTCCTAGGTCCGCTTATCAGACACCTAGTTTGTGATTCGTGTTAATCTCTCTTGATATGTTTATAATTTATCTGCAAGCTTTTAATGTAGTAGATATATGACAAAAAATATATAATAAACAACTGTACATAATACAATATTCTAAAGTCCTTGACCAGATAATAAATATTTCCATACTCAGGCGATAGTAAAGTTTCCAGCTTCGATTTTCTTAAAAATTCTTGCTATTCAAAAATAATTTATAAAAATAGTCTAATAAATTAAGAATTAAGTCATTGTATTGGGTAAAATTTACGCTAATATTTAAAATAAGTATAAGTTAAAATAGTTTCTAATATCTTATGGCGTTACGATCCAATGCCCCGTGCCAACACGACTGCCCATCTATTAATGTACTCGAATGCAAATTGTTAATTATAAACTCTATTAAAATAATTTGTGAAATCTATATATTAATACGTGAATCAAAAACGTTGTACCCCTTTTTACGAAAATTGTGCGGACGGAGGAGTATGAAATTTGGCATTTTAAAGATTATATGGAGAAGAAAGGGCGAATCCTAATATTTTTATAAAATATGCATTAGAAATACATTAAATTAATGAAAAAACACTACATGCACACAACCATGCATTTGACACACGCAGTCACATCGCGTTCGTAGTATTTCGACATTGTTCGTCTGACGTCATACAATTCTTTGTAACTATGGTTACCTATACCTTATTTATATGTAATAGAGAAAACAGAAAACAAAATAGCAAGCTTACAAATTTTGGCCGAATTTTGACCACTAGGCGACCGCTAGTAGTATTAATGTGACAGTGGTTATCTTCTGCTTAACATTGTTATATGAATATTATATTTTATACAACTTTTATCAAAGGATAGATGTAAGTGTATTAAAAGGTTTTAGGTTTGATTATTCGTTAGCTACATATATTATATAATACCGCCACGTGCAAAAGTATTAGGCACCCTATAGTAATGTCAGTTTTAGGGTGATTGAGCATAGGGAATGTAAAGAAAACAAAACATATGATTACTAAGATTTATTTTAATAAAATAATTAATATTTTGTCGGTCCACCTTTGGATTTAATGACAGCAGCCACTCTTTTTGGCATTGACTCTACCAGCTTAAAACATTCATCTTGGGATATCTTTTGCCACTCATGCTTTAACGCGGCGAGTAGTGTTTGCTTGTTGCTTATCGAGTGTCTACGGATATTTTTCTACAAAATAGACCAAATATGTTCAATAGGATTGAGGTCCGGTGATTGTGGCGGCCAGTCCAAAAGATCTATTCCATTTTGAGCCATCCATGCCATAGTGTGTGCTGACTTGTAGCAAGTGGCGTTGTCCTGCTGGAATTTTACGCCGTCGGTGTTTGTATCACCAAAAATCTGTGTAACAGACGGTGCTAGAGCTGTTTCCAGAACTTCTGTGTATTTGGTGCTATTCATTCGCCCCTCACACAACATCATTTCGCCCACTCCATCGGCAGCCATGCAACCCCAGATCATTATTGAGCCTCCACCGTGTTTAACAGTGGGCACTACACAATCTGGGTTGTACTCTTCGCCCACCCTTCGCCTGACGTAAGTAACACCGGGTGTTCCAAACACCTATGGAACAAGCAAAAAAATAACTTAATTCAAGATTGCATATTTCCCTCGCAGGACGTGATTTCAAAGACGGCTATGTGTTTTGGTATAATACATAAATTAAATAACAATACCTCAAAGTTAGATTCGTCTGACCACAGTACGTTGGACCAATCCTCCACTGTCCAATCTCTATGTCTGAGGGCCCACTGCAACCGATTTTTCTTGTTGTGCTCCGATAGCCACGGCTTCTTTCTTGCCTTGCAACCTTTTAACCCAGCTGCAATAAGCCTTCTTCTCACAGTACACGCGCTCACTGATCTGCTTTTTCCTTCAGATAAAGCTGCAGCGAGCTCCAAAGCAGTTTTTTTACGGTCCTGTAGAGACTGCCTAATTAACAATCGGTCTTCACGATCTGTAGTTATTTTTCTTCTGCCTGTTCTTGGCCTATTCTCATGAGTACCGATCTCTTTGAAGCGATTTAGTGCATATTGCACTGCACAACGCGAGCACTTCACTTCTCGGGCTATTTTCACTTGAGACATGCCTTGTTCATGTAAAATTTTAATTTTTAGGCGCTCTCTGCACTAAGTTCTGCTTTTTTAGGCATTATTAACTCGATGAATATTAGGCTTCAGGAATATGGTAGCAACAATTGCGTACGATATGTGTCTGTTCACTGCAAGCACTGATAACACACTAAAAGAGTAAACTTTAAAATTGCAAATTTGTAAAAACATTGTTTTAAACTGCACCTGGGTGTCATAAATATTTGTTATTGTTTTATTTTTGTTTAAAAATGCCGCTGATGCAATAGTAAGACCATAAAACCCTTATCCGAGCGCTCATTGTTGAGATAGAGACAAACAATAGGGGTGCCTAATACTTTTGCACGTGGCTGTAGATTGGCCCGCGGCTTTGCTTCCGGTAATGTAAATTTCAATAAATTTATATTCCCCGAGAACGGTAATTTTTCTGGATGAAGGGAACTCTATGTCCTTTTCTGTTCCTTTGACAACGTGTATACGAAATTTCATGATGATCGGTCGTGTAGTGAAAGCGTAACAAACAAACAAACAAGCTCACATTCGCGTTTATAATATCAGTTAGGATTTGCTTTGACTTTTGTTGTCTCCTTACATAGTAATTTTATTTTATTAACTAGCTATCTGACGGTTGAGATATAATATCTCTGTGATGAATATCAATGAGTAAAATAAACCCGGGTTTTTACAGATAATTGTCAAGCAGAAAAGAATACGATAATAATTATTACGGGTTACTCATAGTAATAATGTTTCACATTATAAATAATTACAAAGTAAGAAATAATAAAATAAAACATAAAAAGAATATGGCTGATGTAATGACAGAGAGGTGGCGATGAGTTGGTCATAATTTACAATACAACGATAAAAATATAAAACTCATGATGAGAACAATGCGGAAAAGAAACGTTAGCAAGCTAGCCTGGATATCTTTTAGACATCCAAACATGTAGTAAAAAGATATCAATCTAGTAACTGTGAATAATACCTGGGCAAGTATGGAGATACTTGCCTGGATGACTAAAAGATATCCAGGCTAGCTTGCTATTGGTTCTTTTCCGCAGCTCTCCGTTGCTCTTCAGCTATGATAGGCTTTGGAGGTATTCAAGATCCTTACTAATATTATAAATTCGAAAGTAACTCTGTCTGTCTATCTGTCTGTCTGTTGCCTTTTCACGGCTAAACCACTCGACCGATTTAGATGAAATTTGGAACAGATATAGTTTAAAACCTGGGGAAGGACATAGGCTATTTTTTATTGATGTAGGTACCACGCGGGCGTAGCCGCGCGCAAAAGCTAGTAATATATATGCCTGAAGTCCAGAATAAAACCGACTAATACTGCTTTAGTATATTCGCGGTTTATGCTCGCCGCAGGTTTGTAGATAAAACGTTCTTTAATAATGTAGATAATATTTATCGAAGGGGTAGTTAAACAGTCGACATGCTAAAAACAAACTCTTTCATTGGTGGTTACTTTTGTTTTTTCAATAATTATAATAATAATAATTTATTTCAATACTAGATAAGGCACAATGTACAGATATTTTTAGAAGGTGATTTGTCACTTAGGTTTACTGAGAGGGCGATGGAGAGAGCTATGCTCAGAGTTACCCTGCGGGATAGAATCAGCAATAAAGAAAGGTAAAGTTGCCGACATAGCTCTCCGTATAGCCAAGCTGAAGTAACAGTGGGCAAGCTACATAGCGCGCAGAACCGATGGCCTTTAGGTCAGAAAAGTTCTGGATGGGCGGCCACGCACCGGCAGTTGCAGTAGGGGTAGGCTTCCACAAGATGGACCGACGACCATGTAAAGGTCGGGGGTGTTCAAAGACCGGTCTGTGTGGTAAACCTAGGGGAAGGCCTACGTCCAGCAGTGGACGTCCTTCGGCTGAGATGATAACCAAACAAAATGTGTACCTATTAGTTTAAAGGAGATACATAACTATGACTACGTATCTAAGTGTAACATGATTTTAACGTCATCATGGTTGTCATTTTAGTTCACTTTAGGTTTTGTTCCATTTCTACGTTATATTTATTTAACGTGACAGGAACGAAGCGCCTTTATGTATTTTAGTTTGCTAATGTAATCGTGTGATGCTCAAACGTCATGGAGATCTAATTGATGAGTCTTTTGTCAGTATTATGTTTACTTATGTCAAAAAGAGGTCAACGACTTTGTTATTTATGGAGTTGCATTAGATACAACGGTTACTGATAAACTTTTGAAGGTATTATATGTTTGTATGGAGGTGTAAATTGGATCTCAAAATTGAGTTGTATTATTGTTTGCTGTAATAATTTGGCGCACTTTAGTATAATAATATACTGTAAATCATTTTAGATCTTTAGCGAATAAACAGTTTATTTGTTTAAATAATTTATACTCTGTTATATTAAACTATTGAATGAGTTTTGATATAATTATGTAGGTTTTGTTCACATGCGTCTGTAAGACTTGAAGTTTAGGTACATATCTTGTCTGGGATCAAAGATTAGTCTTTCACGTTTTTGGATGCGATGAAAGCGAAATGTGATGTGACGTGAAAACTAAGTGGCTTTGTAGTGTTAGACTTAAAACAGTTAAATGCAAAAGTCGAGTAGCATCATAAAGTAAAGAATCGCATATACAGTTCCGAGCAAATATCTTTGTGTGTGTGATGTTTCAACGCAAACAATGAAACATTATTTAATGTAAATTATAGTAGGTGAAGTTCGTCATGCGCATGTGTGCACGGCGAAACAAAAACGAGTTCTTGTATATATAACTATGATAACTAGTATCCCTTATATTCAACAACAGTGTCTCTGTTAGTCCACATTTACAATTAATGCTTAAAGAAGAATGGCAGCTTCTGTACCGCAATGTTCTTTTTATTTTTTGTTATAAGATTTATAGAAGAATTTAAACTGATAATTTTTATGTTAATATCATATTTTTAATACATGGGAAACTATAAAAATATCAGAATCGAAAAATGTAAATAACTAAACGTTAGTAAATTGATAATAAAACGCTAGTATACATTAAAAAAACTTGCCATGCGTAAAATAAAAATTGCTAAATCTTTTGCTTACTAATCGATTTTTTTAATTTCGTTCATTTACTCATAGAAACGCAATTATTATTTATTTAATTAATTGAGAATTAGGAATGAACAATTGGTAACAAAAAGTCGAGAGTAATTACGATTTACACGTTATTTAAGTAATTAAACTAATGGACTGTGTAAAAAGTCGCTTACTTTAATCAATTACATTAAAAAAATATTAGGCATTATTGACTGATGATATGGCAATTTTATTGACTTAAGAACTTAAATATGTGAACTGATTAATAATGACAACTGACTGTGACAACTATCTGTCATGACTGTCATGAGAATCGATTTTAGTACAGCCTTTTATGTAAAATACAAACTGAAATAACTTATGAATGCAAAGTTCTAAAAATCTCATAATTCAAACTAGAATTGTCGATGATATTACCTGCCAAGTAAATACAAAAATAATACCTGACATGCAGTCTGAGAATTATTCATGGCGGAACAAAAGTCCCATACATAGCTGCCATTATCCTTTGCCTATTGTATCGCAGGTTGCGATAGCGGAGCGGTCACGAGTCTTCTCACTTTATCACTAAAATATAACGACGGTGGTACAAATCCTAGGGTCTTCTACTTCCACTTTTTGTTCTTTATTTCTGAAATTCTATTACGCTAGAGTGAACACTTATTGTGTTTTATTAGGAATTAAACCAAAAATTAAATTATTTTATTATTATAAAATAATAAATTGTATTCTTTTGAATGCGAACTGTTTTGGTAATGTGTGTTTTTGTGTAAATAACCAATTGGTCTATAAATGTTTTTGTGTATATGATTGTACTTTTAATAATTTATTTAAGTAAGTACTCTCTTTTTAATAACGTGCGGCAATGAATGTTACCTATGTCTTTTTATTGTAAACATGTTCTCATGTAAGTGACTTTTGTCTTTATGAGAATAAATGTCTTTAAACCTTATTTATCAGAATTAGATAAATTACAAAAAAAACACATTTTGTTTTTATTTTAATAAATAAATAAATAAAGCAAATTATAATGAAGAAAAACAACATTTAATTCAATTTATAACAACAATATTTCATTATAAAAAACAATGTCAAAATATGATTACCGAAAATAAAATTTTATTAAATTTGCCGTAAATGTTTCAATACTAGGTATATAATAAAAAAACATATTTAGTCTTTACTATTTAGATTCATTTTACTTACAAATAATATTTTACAATTATATTGACAATTGAGGTTATAGCTTAATTATTCTTTTTCACAAGGAGAAGAGGATTGAAACTTAACCTCAATTCTAACATCGTCAACCAGCACGTCCCCTATTTGAAACAACTTTGTTTAATATTTAGTGTGACCTCCATTGTTCTTAATACAGCTGAAGAGACGTCTATGCATGGAGGTCACAATATTAGCACACATAGTTCGCAACGGTTTCGTCGGTATGATAGCTTTTGATTCATAAGCATTCACCGGTCATCTTCGCTGAGTTTGGTTAATAAGAAGCGGTCTTCCACTTCCCGCTCGACTTTTTAAGCTCCCTTCTTCTTTAAGTCGTTTCACCCAACGACCTACAGTTTTTATCTGAAATAAAATCAAAAATCTTATGACATAATCGTAGATAGCGATTCCTTAACAGCGAAATCGTAAATCACAATACCACAACATAATATTTAAAAAATAACTCGCTCTTAGAGTTTAGTCCAGTTTCGTCGGCAATTTAAGATCTATTAAGCCCATAATTATGCCATATATTTGCCCTGGATTCAATATTTATATTAGCTTGCATTTTAAATGTAGACTTTCAATCAAAATATAAAAAAAATGATTGCAATAATAATGACACAAACGCTTGTAACAAAGATCACCAACCAACAACATCACATAATTCTATTCAAATGAGAAATTATTATATTTTTTAAATTCACCCTCATCTTTTGAATAACTGCGGTTTAAATAAGTCTTAAATTAATGTAACAAGTCATCGATGTTTCTAATTTAAGAAAAAAATACTAAAAGATTATTACTTTCTGGTGATCGAACCAACAAGCGTTGCATTTTAGATCGCACTATTACGAAACGTAGCTACAACATCACTTACATGTTTATTTGAAATTAAAACTCACAATCATAAATAGAATAGGTGACAGTATAAGTGAGGCGGGTTTATTTGTATGTGTGCAATGATTTTATTGAAAAAGGTCGTAAGTACAAATTGTTGTGATTCTATCGCTTTTTAAAATTGCTACTCGACTTTTGCACCTGACTGTACACAATAGGTATGACTTATTATAGAAATTTAATAAATCTATCATGTTATGTATTCTACATAATACTTTAGTACTACTTAAGTACTTACATATATTATGTTAGAAGTCAGTTCCAGTTGTAAAGTGTCACAGATTTTGTAGAAAATATAACATTTTGGTTTATTTACATTCGTATTCAAAATGACTGTGAGAAATGATTTTTTAAATGAAAATTACTGTCTAGGTGTTTCATTTATTTTTAACAACTGCCGCATCCTTGTATCGCGTGCGAACATTGAAATCACGGTCACGTAATGCTCTCACCTCCACAGCTATCTGTGTGTTTTACACTATTTTTATTTCGTGCGGTGATCGAACCTGCAAAATTTCGTACTTTGATAACTAGGTGCCAAACAGTCAAACAGCCCTCCTGATGGTGAACGTTGCTGTATCCTTTGGGCGCTTGTGATGCCATGCGCCAGAAATATTCGTATTACGTCGCGCGATGCCAACCTTTCAAGAAAGAAGTCGTTCGGCCTTTCGTGCAATGGATAAAGATCACATTTTTTCTCTCGTTGATAGCATACCGTCTTCGCAATGAACTCCTGGAAACTCTACTTACCGTAACAACACGACACAGGATTGTTTGGCTGCAGTTATCTTTACTGTGAAAGTGTTTCTCCTCTTCGGCTGTACCAGTCTCTGAGACTTAAAGAAAGTCTAAGCGGAGATTCCGATGTGGTCTACCTGTCTAATTGTGAGCGTAATACAAATAAATTTTCTCAGATGTATAATAGATACAGAAGGTTATTTTAAATTTCTGTATTTAGTTTCAAATATTCCGAATCAAGTATAGAGAAAAGGGGTGGAAACTATAGTAGATATTGCATAAACTAAGCGGCACTTTATATTGCGGTTGCAATACACACCATGCTAATTTATTCCTGTAACACGTAACCTGCAGTCAGATAAGCCACACACAGCTATCTTTGACGTGTATGCGAGTCGGCAAACGTAGTGCTGCAAAGCGATTACCTACCCATATTCCTACTATTGCATATATAAAATGGGTTGCAGTTTCATTGCTCAGACGATAATTATTATGGGCAAACGCCCATAATAATTATCATATCGACGTTCAGACAACATTGCGTGTTTACGCTGAACGTCGGGAACGTCGCAAATAGGTGGCATGGTTTGAGGTTTTTAAATGATATGAATTTCTTTTATGAACAGTCGAAATGTATCCGAAAAGGCACGTTTGGCTGTTCATGGAGGACTATTAGTGCCCACACTTATGTATGGAAGTGAAAGTTGGGTATGGCAAAAGAAGCATGAGAGCAGAATAAATGCTGTAGAAATGAGAGCGTTCAGAAGCATATGTGGTGTGACTCTGAAAGATAGAATAAGAAATAGTGTGATTAGAGAGAGATGCGGCATGAAAGTGAATATAGTTACAAGAATAGAAAAGCGTATGTTAAGTTGGTTTGGACATGTAGAAAGAATGGACGAGGAAAGACTGACTAAGAAAGTTTATAAGGCTATTGTGAATGGAACTGTCGCAAGAGGAAAACCTAGGCGAACGTTTCTCGACCAGATCGGAGGCGTTCTGGACAAAGGCCAGGTTAAGAGCTCCTTGAACCGACGGGCGTGTATGAGGAATGTGATGAAAGTGAATGAAGCCAGAGAAGTGTGTCAGGATCGTAGAAAATGGAAATCCGTAGTCTCTGCCTACCCCTCTGGGAAACAGGCGTGAATCTATGTATGTATGTATGTATGAATTTGCTTGGGCTTTATTAAAAATATATATTCAATACATTCCATAGATTGAAGTGAAATTTTATCTTAGACAAAATATAATTGTTGAGATTTTACTATGCACGTTACGCATTTAAAATTTCTGTCCTATTGATTACATCGTGAAAGTATTACATATATCATTATTTTTCATATACGACACACTTTTACCTTAATCTGTAGACTGATTTAAAGATAATTGTAAAATAAGGTCCAATATAATAATATAACAATTTTTAAAAACCTCAATATATGACACTTGTTTGCAACGTTGCCACTCTGAACAGGTCTCATAGCGTAAACGCTCATAATAGAAACCATAATTTTATAACTTCTAAACTTATTTCTAACATATTGTTATAGACACTACATGTTATGAACCTATCCCTGTGATGTGACTATTAATACTGAAGTGTTCGTAACATCGGAAAGTTTACAAGTCTTTATTTACCTACCTACATAAAAACCTATATAAAAACTTATAAACAGAGTGAACCGTGATAAATCCACATAAAAATATAATAATAATTCCAATTACCTACTAATTATCATTTACCTGTCTTCTTCTTCCTAGCCTTTATTATTCTCAAGTCACTTGGAGTCGGCTTTCTAGTCTAACCGGATTTGACTGGATATCAGTTTTTACACGGAGCGACTGCCACCTGACCTCCGCAACCCGAAGGCTAACGATACCCTAAGGCTAGACCAGTGTCAGGATATTAGAGGGCACTGACTTCCCAATAACGACTGCCATAGATATTCATGGCAGCCGGGACCGACGGCTTAACGTGCTCACCGAGGCACGGAGCAGGCGATAATTGTCAATAATTTCGAAAAGTCATATATCTGCCGCAAGTCAGAGGTGCGCGACGTGGGTTCGAACCCGAGACCCTCTGCATTGCAGTCTGTTGGTCTCCCCACTAAGCTATCGCTGCTGATATAATTATGATGCTAATAATGATAGGTACATTTATCTGTACCTATAATTATTATTGCACAACTATTAACATCTTAATAGGAATGTAGAGAGGGTATTTTAATACAATATCATTGAGCAATATTTAAATATAGTCAACAAGTCATTTGACAGACATCTTTCAACAACGATAAACGTCGATCTTATCTCATCTGAGAAGTGTGTTGAATGCGTTTTACTTATTGTGACAAGACTTATGTACTATCATGAAAAGAGTATATATGTATATCTACGTGAAATGTAAACAAAGATATGCGTTCAGAAGCAGAAATAGCCTAGTGGAAAAACGGACTGCTACGAAGAGGTATCCAGTTCGATCCTAAGGCGAGCATTTCTGACTTTTCGATGTTAATTATCGTTCGCGTTAACGCTGAAGGAAAACATCGTGACGAAACCTTCAAGTCTGAGTGTTCTCCATAATGTTCTTGAAGATATGTGAAATCTGCTTACCCGCACTAAGTCAGTGTGGTGGACTATGGTCTAACGATTCTCACATTGAGAAGACGCCCATACTACGTATAATATAACACCCCTGATCAGCAGTGGGACATTTTAATATAGAGCTGATATTATAATTATACATATTATAAGTTTACGAATATTGTAAAAGTATTTATTGTCACGGAAGATGTATATATATATATATATATATATATATATATATATATATATATATATATATATATATATATATATATATATATATATATATATATATATATATAGAAAATAGGTGAGATGCTTATTTTCATACAAATACATGTCGCATGTCGTTTCTGTTTCCTATTTATGTATGACTGGTTTTATGGTTATCTTTTGTTGAGAGGATTTTCTTGTAATTACATGCTTCCGTAAAGAATCTATAACGTTGTTTCGTTTAAGTTCAGTTCAGTTCTACATTATTATAAAAAATTGGTTCGGGTAGAGCTTTCTTTTTTTCTAATGCATAGAATTTTGAAGTAGGCGTAGTAGTAGTAAACCATGATATAGAAATGTTACTATAGCCTAATCCTTCTAAAGAGGGTCGTGCCCAGCAGTGGTACAGTTTAATACAGGGCTGATATTATTACGCTTGAAATGCTGTTGTCTCGCTTGTTCCGCAAGAATGGAGGAAGTGCTGAAGTGCGACTGCAATAGTTGGCCAGCAACAAAATATTTATACTCCGGTTGCTTCGTAACTTTTCTGGCTTCGCGGTTAAGACAGTCTGGCTTCTTTACTAAACTTATGAGATATGATACCTAGTATAAAATAATTATAGAATGGTTTAAATTAATTCGTTATTCTTTAACTACTACTTCTATTTTAATATGACTGAGTGTTTCTTTTATAGGATGATAAATAATTATTGTTATTCTTTTATGTCAGCGTAGGAGCGCTACTAGGGCTTTTAAATTTCATAAATTGGTCTCATGCCTGCATCCTCTAATAGGTAGACAAAGGTGTACTTATTATACGGATATTTTACCAGCTCAATTTTCACGTTTTTACTTTTATACGTTAAACATTAAAAATAAAAGTATAGTTTTTATGCCATTTGCCAGAAATGCCGCTTAACACAATATACTACTGTTTGTTCGTTACGTTTTCACAGCTAAGCCTTAATAAAATTATGTAAGGATGCAGTTCGATAGCTGACATTACATAAAATTACATATACAATAAATACCAAAAGCACATATGTTCAAAATAGAGTTCCAATCTAGTCTCAGTGTCATGAATATCACAAATAATATTCTCCTAAGTTAAAATAAACTTCAAATGTGAACATAAATTGCATTTTAATTCACTTGGACGTTTATTACACTATATCGAAACTCTATTTTGAACATATATTATTTTAATACGAGAATTTGCCTTCTGATGTTGCCATGTAAAGTTTTAGCATCAATTCAGGTTCAGTTAGAAATGAAATTGGCGCGTGGGCATTAATGATACTTGAACATGGAGGAAATGGGGAATTCACGAACGACATTAAATGGTGACAAATCGTTGTAACATGTTTTACTGCATCTGTTGTGTGCAAAGTTGGGTTTAGCAGAGATTGGTCGCTTCCTTTGTTCAAAGGAAGCGAACGACTTCAAGGTTTAATACAAATATGGTTTATCCGATTTTTGGTTACGCACCAACGTTTTAAGATTGATATATTTGGTATTAATTTGTTATATTTGCTAAATAGTCACGCTGTTCTATACGGCCATTTTTAAATCAAGGTTCTTACTTATAAGATTTGCAAACCTTAGTCTATGACATATGTAGATTCAAGCAGATTATCGAATAAATAGGCTAATACCATTGCTAGTAATCGTAAAATTTAACCTGAAAAATAATAATTAATAATTATGTGTAACAAAAATGAATATTGGTTATGGCAACACCTAATGTTTTGTCTGGTGGGCGAATATGGTAGAAAAGTTATTATCTGTAATACCTTTTCTACCGATATTCGCCCACCGACTTAAATAATAAATGATATGAATTAAATTGCAATGACTTAAACTGATATATATTACATTGCACGCACGTGATATGTATCTGTTAATGAGTGTGCATTTAACGTTTATGGTAATTTTCCAGAGATGTAACAGAGTGACGTTCGTTTATACACGTAATAAAATAAATTAGATAAGGTCGAATAATAGATAAGATCAAAAAAATAATTGAGATGGCAAAGGACACCGCCGGATACGCCGTCGTATCCCGATTCTCCGAATATTTGTTTACTATTTACCAGAAGCTATTACTAATTTGGTAAGAATCAATAAAGGCAAAATGTTAGCATTGTCACATGATAACTTACACGTCTGAGAAGATGTTTGGACAATTGTTACTATACCACGGGTAAACAGTTAAACGGATTTGGATGCAACATGGTGTACTAATAGACCATGTCCTGAATTAGCATGTAGAATACTTTACCGTGGGATAGACATGGGCAAAGGCGAAGGTTAAGACTAATATAATACTAATATCATGGGTACTAAGTTGCTGTGTAATATTCTGGAGGCACTTGTTTAAACAAATAGACGCATGTGTGACACCTAACCACTCACATCGAATGTTTACTGATATAAATGAAGTTTAACTTAAATAATCAAGGAATATTCCAACGCAGTCAAACTTTCCAAGCTGATTACAAATGTTTTAACGTAAATCGTATCGTATCGTATTAACACGTAATCGTATTAACGTAATCGTAACGTAGATGACTTCGACATTGAAAACGCACTACGCCTATACTTATAGGCGTAGTGTGTTTTCAATGTCGAAGTCATCTATACTTGGTAACACTGTAGTAGTTTTAAATTTAATTTTAAATTTATTTTTATGGCATTACATACATACATACATACATACATACATTTATGATTTTATATTTATTATTATAGGTATTTAGGTACCTAAAACTGTTGTAGTAGTAAACTGTAGTTGTAGGATTTTATAAGTCTATCTTTGTAGTATAAGTCACTACACAAATGAACAATTAATACTTTGTGCATAAGGATCATTTACATTTTAAATTTTCTTCTAAAATACGTCTTATTATTGACTGGTGTTTCCGAGTGTTTGTGAAGTATTGTTAGTAATATAATATATAATATACGTATAGATGACACATAGTTAATTAGGGTCTTAGCAGCTTCGTAAGTATATAATAAAGGTTTTGTTACGCGTTATTTTAATATTACTTTCTGTGCTCTTTTAAAGAGCATTGTTAGTTTAGTTTTACATGCACCACCCCACGAACTGATTCAGTATGCTATGACTGATTTTACCGGTGTATCAAACATAATACTAATAGTTCATGTTTCAGCAAGATCGCGGTGTTGTTTAAAAATATAATTTAGCTAACGAATTCTTTGGGATATTAAATAAATATAAATATCTATATCAAAATCATACTTTTTGGTAAGTTTTATATACGATAATCATTTTTAAATCAGAGGCAAAAACATTTTTGGTCTCGGTTTTAAATTGAAATGTATACTTACTATGTAATTTGATTTTATCTTCATTTATTGAGGGTACGGTGGAGAACTAGTTGCATGCAGTACTTACAGAAGAAAGAGCAACAAACAGCTCTCAGGATGAGGCAAACAAAGTTAGAATGGTGTTACTATCCGTATAACTATGCCGAAATACGGCGATTTTAAATATTTCGCGCACACAGTTCATTGATATAGCACAAGGATAGCGTGAGCCCATTATACCTACTATCCTGTGGTTTGATTCTACCAATGTCTGTTTAAACGATAGATAACTAAATATGATTGATAATTTCTAATTGTACGTAGGTATTAATAAATATTGTTATCTGCATGTTCTTCAAAGTGACACACCTACGGCAAAGAAAATTGATAAAGCGATGATAATATGATAACGGTACCTTGTGATTCACATCATAGAAGTGAAAACAAGTTCAATGCATCATAGAGTACTACTATCGTGGACAAATTTAGTAAAAATTCTCTAGTAATTAGTATTACCTGCCAAGTAGGTAATATGAAGGGCGACTTTTCTTGTAATTAACTAACCGACGCACTCAGATATAATTAATTATTGCATAAGTGATGTAAGTTCTTAGTAAAGGTTCTAGGTGAAATGCCTCTTAATTAATTACATATTAAAATATGTCTCTGAGTATGGCAGTACCTAATACGTAATTACCTATGTTATGCGCGTGGTATCGTGCTAATTCGATAAACACATTTTAAAACGAAGCTGAGATGCAGATCAAGCGTTAAATAGAACACAATTATTTACGTTTAGTTTCTTTTATATCTTGAATAATCAATGTTAAGTTCTCTGCTCTGTTTTCCTCATATGTAGGTATACCATAGAAAAAAAACATCAAACATGTAGTATGTTTCGTATTTAGGATATTATATTGGATACAGTTTGTACACATAGATACCTATAATAATAGCTATACTGTTTTTAATATAATAAAAAGCTGAGTGACGTCTGTCTTAAAACCACGGAGACTCGCGCCGTTTCATTGAATGACGTAAAATAGTAATTAATGACTAAAATGAGTTTAACTTCTGACTGTCGGCACTGAAGATTCGGGTATCCAAAGAAGAGTGTAAGAAATGCGCTGCTATTGCTCATGTTTTTTTTTTGCTCGTCAAAATGACCACACTCCACCTGATGTTAAGCAGTCGTGTGGTCTAAGAGTAGTGGCCTCCACACCGCCCTCATAGCAGCCGAGGCGATGTTGAGGTCTCTACTTTGACGGCCTGAGAAGGTGCTTTTTCACGCCCCGTTTAAAGGACCCAGGATTGAAGGAAGAAGGAAACACGTGCCTTGGCAGAGAATTCCATGCCTTGGTCGTTCGGCAGAGGTATGAGGACCCAAACTTGTTAGTACGCGCTCTAGTCGACTCTACTGTGTAAGGATGGAATCTGAGAACAGCACGCGTTGTTCCGTCATGTGTTTCTTTCGCTGCTACTAAACCGGTTATATGGTCATGAAAACTCAAAATCTAACGGTAAGCCAGCCTAGCACAATCTTAATGGACATAGAACTTACAGCACACCGATTTAATATCTTAATAGATGAAAAGCTAGATATCATTGACAAGCAATAGTGTCTAGCCGCCGGCGGGCCACGTTAGCCCAAGACGTTCATTCAAATATCGACATGACAGTTCATCGTAATAGAATATTTGAAACATAATGATTCAATCAAAATACATTAATTTGATGCCAAGTATGTCATATAGATATTCTGTTACTAGTTATACTTATACAAAAAATATCCAAATGCTGTGAAAATGCTCACGTGACTCACGTGTATTTTAGAGATTTTGAATTTAAACTGTAGCATTTTAGTCATAAGGCTCATATTCAAGTGTTTGCGATTTCTAAATGGCTAGCACGTGCAGCTCGCGTGTATTAAACATACCTATCTTGTGTTATTCATTATCAAAATGAAAATGCAAATGAAAAATGAAAATAAAAATATTTATTTGCATTAAACATGTGTGATACATTGAAGCATTGATGTTAAAAGGTAAAGATCTTTTATTCAAACTTTACGTTTAGTTTACAGGTATCATGAAATATGACCTACCCTAAAATATAAGAGAATGATTTATTAGTACATGCATAGATGCAAATAGTGCGTAAACTTATTTTCAAAGTATGATATGGTATGAGTATATCATAATGACCGCTTTTTATGACAAGTAAGCTTAAGCATGGTTTTTTGAGTGGTGAATTCCAAATGTTATGAGGATTTGATAGGAGGAGGCCTTATTTTAAAGTGATTTAGGTATAAAATAAAATACATTACGATATAAACAAACAAAAATCAAGCTGCATGAATAAATAATTCAATTGTTTCGTATGCTCACTTGTTTTATATAGATAACTGACAAACTTTGATGATTGCAATACGAGCCTCTACTAAAAATATTCTTTTATTTTCTATCTAATAGTCAGTTCTGTAAGCCTTGTGCTAATTAACGGTAACGGAACAAATAGTTTACATATGTTGTCTTTGTGTATCAGGTAGGATCTCTCATTTGCCACTTAACTCTCACAGGATGTGATAGAGTGATGGCGTACCCGGAGTAGACCACACGGTATGCAATTCTAAAGGATTTAGACCTAAGTTCATTACAGTCTGTCGGTTAGCTCGTAATAGTATAGTAGTAGCTCGTAGTGGTTTTGTGTTTATATTTCAAATCAACCTTGCACCCAAACTGTATTCATAAAAGTCATAAACATAATATAGACTATGAATATCTATAGACAAAAATGTTGAATGCATATCACCCACAGAAGGTGCGAACAAAAGCATTGTTGAGTCACAACAAAGCATTGATACCAGACGATTTTTTATTAGACCATAGACAATGTTATTACATTATACACCATGAAGTATCCGTTTGGTACGTCGGCGTCGGTCGCCGCGTTTTACAAATATGTGCAATCCGGGCAAAACAAAACAGGCCGCGTGAACGTCCGCGTATTCATAATAAAATGGAACGTACGTAATCCTCTCAGCGTGGCTTTGGTCACACCTGTCATGTCCGCTCCAACGTGATGGCCAACCGAGGATCCAATATTCAACGTGTCGGTCAACCTCCGCAAGTAATAATATTGCATCAAATTTATCGTCGAGACAGCTTATTTTTAGAAAAGCGTTTCTCCTAAAAACATTGGCAAACACACCAATGATATAATTAATGCCAACTTAGGAACATCCACTTTTCGTACGTATCTTTTAACGTCACTACAATCCCAACCAAAATAATTTTGAATAATCTCTGAAAAACCCAACAATCTCTCTTAGTTACGAAACAACGGATACAGTTGACATCATGTTACATTTTACTAAATCGATTTTAAACTAAAGTTGTCAGTAAAGGTGTCTTTTAATTAGTTACGTCAGGTAGACAAATAAGTCATCCATATACAATGAAGTTAAATGAAACATGTATGATGTAATATACATATGTGGGCGACTAAATAAGCCTTTGATAGCAAAAATGTATGAGTCTCCTTGTGCGTGATGATTGAGGTTAATAAATAGTTCCGAAGATCGCTAGTAAAAACAAGTCTTTAATTGGCTCAAGTACTTCCGAGCAATAGGAATATCGGCCAATGTGTAAACAGAGTCGGACTAACGAATTTGAAGCATACGATGGTACATCAACAAACACGTTAGGAGTGTGGACTTTGAGTCAAATGAAAATTCGGAATATAATGTGCAAGGTCGAGTGGAACATCGCATTTTCTGATTTGTCGACTGTCTTGTACCTGGCGTTAATCGAGACATTCTCACAACATTGTCGACTCGACTTATAACCGTTGTTGTCAAAAATGCATGTAGTGTGCTTTTGCACAGCGGTTCCAAGCACGTTGGAATGTGAACATTGATCACGCGTCCACAACGTGAAGTCTACGTACGCACACACACAAACGCCGTATCATATGTGTGCCAAATGCCAATGTACGCATTGTTGGCAGCTACGCGTGTGTGATCACTCTCTATAGAGGTTACACTAACACATGCACATCGTCAGCGGGCCATATATTTCAAATCCGTATGATATTATAATTCGGGTCAACTTTACATATAGGATTTACTTTTTCTTTCAGAGACTGAAAGATAGAAGGGAGTTTCTGGATAAAAAGTATTTACAGCTGATTTTGTTCTGCACTTAGATATGAATCTGGAAGGACATTGACCTGTTCTTTGCAGTTGACGTCACCTGCTGAGGCGCGGTAATTTCTCAATACCAATCATTTAACTACAAGTAAGATCATGAGTTCTGGGAACTGAGTTCAGACGACAACGATAACCCGTGTGCGTTGCTATGTATGTACGCTGAAATGTGATACCTATTTGATGTCATATTATGTGTTCGGTATATTTTAATCTAAACTTGATGTATTGTTTAAAAAGTGTGATACCTGTGTCTATATTGTGTGTACCTATTCGTAAATATTACGAGTACATCCGTTATTTACTTGCTACTGTAATGGTCACTTTCGTGCAAGAATAAGTAATTATGTAGAATTAGTCGAAACCTCCATAATATACGCCACACGTAGTTGATATTAAGTGGCGTGTTTGTGTTCCATACATACCTACTGTATAAGTGCGCTAGTTGGTACATATAGAGCAAGTATGACGTGTTCGAACACACCCACTGAGATAATGTCAAATTAATTAAGTAGTATACGTATGTTAAACTGTTTGCTGACTTCTATATTAACTTAGGAGTAAATTTTAACAAACTATGCTGTAATGTTCATCAGAACTATAAATAGTGTTATGAATTGCATTATAAACATGTAGTTGACGCAGCGCGTCATAGCGTTTAGGTTTGCGTTGTACCACACAGCTTAAGTCTTTTGTCGAGTAAATAATTTTACACAGCGATAAGTCGCCATGAAATGAGTACACTCATATAAACTATGGTTTATAGCGCTCTGACAAAACTGATAGAGTTGTATGTCTTAGTCTTATTTGAAAATACCTTCTTTAATGTAACATAAAACACAAATAGACAAATAATACTTCTTTATGATACAGATTGAAGTACAAAGAATACAGGCTGGTTCTTACATTCTCGTATAATACCACGAATTATTGGATTGATATACTCGTAACAGTTATTTTAGCAGACATTCAGTGATAGATAGTCACATTAATAACACAAAAATAACTTCTTTATTGTGGGACCGACGGCTTTACGTGTTTTCTGAGGCACGGAGGTCTCTTCTTACAGTCGATCTATTTGCAAATGGTCCGGCTATGAGCACGGCTGCGACAACGTTATTTTACTAGAAAAACTGCTCTGTTCAGTGACTTACAGTCAATCCAATGTCAAGTATTAAATAACGGATATGGTAATATATATTTACACCTATGTCTATATAAAATGATAGTATATAATAATATATTAAATTCTCTACTTCCCATTCGTTTTTAATTTTACATTATTTTCCGAATGTAATGTTGGTCAAGATTAGTACCTATTGATTGACAATCTTTTCACATAATTATCACAGGTTAGACTTGGAACCAACTTAGTACGAACGCCTCAACCCAATCATTAGGTTTGGGTTGAGGCGGACGTAGTCACGGGTACAAAATTTCAGCGTTAAATAAATTTAGTTTCACCTGCTTGAATGTCTTAGAACAAATGTTATTATTAGATAGAAAACAATCAAGCGCGTATATAATTGTCATTAGGCTCTTTGAGCTAATTTGTGTGAAACTCAAACCGTCCTCTTAATCTCAGCATATTGGTAGCGACGAGTGCGTATGCCTGTTTATATCGAGTTTATCTTGACGTCCTTGATTTTTCTTTATATTTTAATTGTTTGGAACACATATTTACACAATGCCAATGTTTTTTCCTTTGGCTTTTCTAAACAAACGAACTGTATATTTTTTGTTTCCTAGCCAATATAAATGCTAGCGGGCTATATAGAACCGGACGTTATATCATTCGTTACCTGTGTTGTGCAAAATGTAGGTGGCTTTTTGTTCTGCGACAGCACAGCAGAATAGATGAGGGAAGCGGCAACGCTTTGTCTGCTGAAATTATTTCAAAGCTCATTTAACGCTATGTAGCAAGAGCTTTTTAGTTGTATCCTGATGAGCGAGCAAGAAGATACGAGTGCTATTCAAAAATGGGAAAGAGACAGAGTGAGATGAGGTGCAAGCAATTCTAGTAATCTTCATATGGTTTACATACAAGGATCGGAACAATGGAAGCTGCATAAATGTTTGCAGCGGTTTAACTGTGGCAAGTACACAAATATGTAGGTATACTTTAAAGTAGTTGTACACATAGATAGTGAGGCAACGGGTTTGAAACTTTGCTTAACGTATGTCAACGACAGATATCATGTTTTAGGTGTGATATTATTTATTACTGACAGCTCTGCAATGAGCGCGTCGATATAATTGAATAATAGTAATTAGTAAGTATCTTACGAATAGAAGGTTTTGTTTTCTCGCCTTATGTTACATATCGTATCGTAGGAGTGCATATAACTGATATTGGTTTTTGCACTCTGTAAATATGTCCGGGCTATGGTCTGGAATAGATAATATCCATTACTCCATACGAAGTCGGACTAGCGACTTGTGTATGACGGGAACATATTTTGCTTCGCAGTAAGGTATTGCTTTGTTCTATTGAGTACGCCGAGCCTTTTAAACTACTGTTCCAAATTATTATAAGGCTTCGTTTCTCCCGCCTTAGGCTTCACACCTCGAAGGATTTTTTATTAGTCTGTAGTTAGATGTATTAACCCTGTAGCCTAGTTATTTATACTAGCGGTCGCCTAGTGCTCGAAATTCGACCATAGTTTGCCTGTAAGATATTGCTAATATATTTATGTTATTATATATTGACATATGTAACCATAGTTACGCGCTTCGACTGCGTGTGTCAAATGCATGGTTGTGTGCGTGTAGTGGTTTTCATTAATTTAATGTATTTATTATACATATTTTATATAAATATTAGCATTCGTCACTTCTTCTCTGTATAAACTATAAGTGTGCGAAATTTCATTTTTCATTTCATTTATTTATTCAATAACAATTTTAACATTGTGTGTGAATATACAATAGACAGTCAATTTAATAAATAAAAAACAACATTGCAAATAAGATAAAAAATTAAGTAAATCAAAACTAAAATAATAAATAAAAACAAATCAATAAGTAGTCATGTCAAAAATTATAATAAAATTTAAAAAAGAAAAATGTCTAAAAAGGAATGTCAAAGGAAAATATTAATTATATACATAATTGTAGGTGCATGTCACAATTACAAATAAATTATATTAAAGATGTTTACATGTCATTAAAACAAGTGAAAGAGTTTGTATATTCGGGTACTTTGTTTACAAGGGATGGTAAACATGACGGAGATATTGAAAGGAGAACGATTGCTGGCAACAAAGTGAATGGAGCTCTACGCGCTTTTATGAATAGTCGAAATGTATCCGAAAAGGCACGTTTGGCTGTTCATAGAGGACTATTAGTGCCCACACTTATGTATGGAAGTGAAAGTTGGGTATGGCAAAAGAAGCATAAGAGCAGAATAAATGCTGTAGAAATGAGAGCGTTGAGAAGCATATGTGGTGTGACTCTGAAAGATAGAATAAGAAATAGTGTGATTAGAGAGAGATGCGGTATGAAAGTGGATATAGTTACAAGAATAGAAAAGGGTATGTTAAGCTGGTTTGGACATGTAGAAAGAATGGACGAGGAAAGACTGACTAAGAAAGTTTATAAGGCTAGTGTGAATGGAACAGTCGCAAGAGGAAAACCTAGGCGAACGTTTCTCGATCAGATCAGAAGCGTTCTGGACAAAGGCCACGTTAAGATCTCCTTGAACCGACGGGCGTGTATGAGGAATGTGATGAAAGCGAATGAAGCCAGAGAAGTGTGTCAGGATCGTAGCAAATGGAAATCCGTAGTCTCTGCCTACCCCTCTGGGAAACAGGCGTGAATCTATGTATGTATGTATGTACATGTCATTGATGGAGTAATAACATTTTTCTAACAACAATGGCTTGAGCTCATTTTGGAAATCCTTTTTATACAATAATGATTTTACTTGTATAAGCAATTTATTAAACAGCTTAACCGATTTGTAATAAGCGCTATGTTTCACAACATCAAGCTTTGGTACATAATTGGTTCGTAAATCTTTCCTTCTAGTGCTTTCCTTTATTTGTCGTTCTTCTTGCGTTTCATACTCATGGATATATTTTGATAGATGCATGAGTAATACAAGGATGTACAAACATGGAACTGTCAATATTCCAAGTTCTTTAAAAAATGGTCTGCATGATTCTTGTTGCCGGATTCCTACTATGGTCCTAATCGCTCTTTGCTGGGCAACAAATGCCTTGTGAATATTGTACTCGTAGCTTCCTCCCCAAAAAAGGATGCTATATCTTAGTTTTGACTCGATTAACGCGAAGTATACCATTTTTAAATGCTCTCGACTTACTTCGTTTCTAAGACTTCTGAGGACATAACAGGCCGAACTAAGTGAATTTTCTAAATGCGTTAATTCCGACTTCCAATTTAACCTATCATCTATGTATACTCCCAAGAACTTAACTACCGAGATTTGCGTAATACTTTCACCATTCATTATACTACTTAATCTTTCATTATTTTTGGCTGTTGAACGAACTAGTCTTACTTGTATTCACTTTAAGGCAATTCACGGTAAACCAGTTATAAAAGGTCTCTAGTGTCTTATTTACTCTAACATTTAGAGTATTTATATCATCGGCGGATACTATTGCATTTGTGTCATCAGCAAAAATTACTAACTGAATAGAGTCCCCAACAGTTTTAATTACATATTGTATAAGGTCGTTAATAAAAGTTATAAAGAAAATTGGACCTAATATGGAACCTTGGGGAACACAGTATGAATTTGAGACATTTTAGACTTGTAGGTTTCCTCACTAGGTGTATCATGTGAAGAATTTAGTGCTTTAGTACAAGATTTGATTTCAACAAACATTTTTCTATTTTTTAGGTATGATGTAAAAAGTTCCAGACTTACCCCGTACCCCATAGTAGTCTAGTTTTTCTAATAATAATTCATGACTAACTGTATCGAATGCTGAACTTAAGTCTAGAAAAAGTCCAGCCACTTTTTGCTTGTTGTTCATTCTACGCACAACATCCGTTATAAGTGTGTAAATTGCATCTTGAGTGCCAACAAATTCATACTCCTCCGTCCGCCCAATTTTCGTAAAAAGGGATCCAAAGTTTTCGCTTCACGTATTAATATATAGATTTAGGAGACTCGGCACTTCGAACAACTATTTTATTCTAGCATCACATTCTCGTTCGCCTAAAACATTGAAAATAATTTAATATTTAGAATAAAGATAAACTGATAATTACATATTATGTACCTATTAGATTAATTTACTGAACAAACATGCATTTTCGTTTGGTGATCCATTCAGGTTTTGTATAACTAACTGGCAGTTCTAGGCAAATGAAACCTTCTTCTCTTTCTTTTCTTTTTTTTTCTTTTCGTGTGGTTAGTGGTCAACCTGTTATCAAGAGTTGTTCAAGCCGCCCGTAGGCCTCTGACATGGCTTAACGACTGCTATCAATTTGACAACAACCGGGACCGACTTTTTACGTGCCCTCCGAAGCACGGAGACGCTCAGATGAAATACCACTAAGCGGTCACCCATCTATAGACTGACCGCACCCAACGTTGCTTAACCTCGCTAATCGTTTACCGATCAGTGAGTGCAACTGGCTATGAGCGCCTTGCGCTATGAAACCTTTAATGGCAATCATACAGTAATATTGCATGCAGTATTATATTTATAAAAAACTATGCTACTATCAATAAGATAATCTAGTCAAAGTTGTCATATTGACTAGATTGTCTAAAGTACCAATTCTTGGAAGCAGCTCAACATTGACCGCTGCTGACAACTTTTTAAATGCGTCAAAGTATTTACTGATGATTGTACAGGTCTCAGTACATAAGCTAAAAGTATTGAATATGCGACTCAATGCTTGACACATAAACATGTTATTCAATATACATGACAGGTTATGTCGAAACGTGCACCAAAAAATGTCAATGAATGCGAAAAGACATTATCAAGTATGTTGGTTCTTGAATTGACGTGCGACGTTACGAATCTGGCTTCGAAGGTCAGTTTAATTGAGGCTTGAAATAGGATCTCAGTAAGTGTGATAGTGACAAAAAAGATTTTATCATTAAACACTTACCGTTCGCCTAACCGCCTAACGTAAACAAAGCCGTATTCACGCCAAATTCTTTTGGAGTGTTATGTTTCATTTTTAATTTCATATTACATAATTAGCCATGCCGCGAATGCTTACCTGTAACAAGCCATTTAGCATTTTCTTTTTAGTTGAAATTATAATGAACAGACGTCTTGGTATTGTTTTCCTACATAATAAAAACAATAATACCTTCATTTGCACCACTAACGACTGTTTAAGCAACGTGTGATAACTGATAAAGCAAATAAAAACGAATCTTTAGAAATTATGAACTTAGGTAATAGTTTTTGAGCAATTCGGTATTTTATGACTATAGTTACCTGTACGATTTAGACGTACGAAACGAGAGCACAATTACATTCTTGATAATATTGAATTAAATCACCATCAATCCTTGTCACAATCACAATCAAGACTAAATTTAAACTCACCACGAAAATCAAAGGAATTTCAGCAGGAGGTGATCGTAGGCTTTTATCTTACGTCACATTTGTCTTTAAAATACTCAATATGCATCAGATTAATCGTACAGAGAACTTGTTAAGTATTGGTAAGGATAATAAATTTAAAGCCCCCGGAGTTCAAGACACGATCACACAATACTTTTCAGTATGGCGGCTAATTAAATCATTAAAGGTATTTTGCGAATATAAGGAACTATCTCTAGCTAGATACATAGGCAATCTGTAGATTTTTTAATTTTTTTTATTGTAATTCACAAAACTGATTTACAATCTCACATGCAGTAATTTATAGTAATAATTTACAAGATCTGATTGACTTCTACTAGATGTGAATCCAGCATGCATTTAAAGTAAGACGACTTACAAATTAAATTTAAATTTTGACATTATTAGAATTATAACTAAAGATAAACAATATTTCTTCATAAAAACAAATCTTTAAGTTTAGATCTTATTGAAGCTACGGCACCAGCAAAAACATCTATATCACCCCGAACGGAGTTGGCCAAAGAAATCATAGGAGAAAGAGGCGATAAAAATGCGCTGTAAAAAATGTTTTGCGGTTTACTAAGCGGCTGTTATTACGCGGAATACACATGTACACTTTCTGTAATAGTTCGGGCGAATCAATAAAACTGTTAATTAATTTATACAGAAAAATGACATCTAAGGATTTCCTACGCGAGCTTAACGACTTCATTGTACTGCTGCACGCAACTGCACGACTGCACGAAAATAAATAAGGCTCTCATAATCTCCGCAGCATTGTGCGTATTCGTGATCATTGACTAATCTAGTATCGATGCAATTTTTCTTGAATAATAATGTAATAGCCATATGAGGTCCTATTTCAAATTGAATTTTTGTAGTGTTATAAGTAATTTTGCCGCCTCGCCACTGCTCCAAGCTGAATGTTTGAAAAACTTATGGATTTGTTATGTTTCGAGTTTGAATGTTCTCTGTCCGTCGTTCTGAAGTAGGTACAGACAAAATTAAAGAATTTTATAATTTAATAAACACGCGAGCTGCTTATATGTGTACAAACTGCGTTAGGCTGCCTTATAAGCAAACGTTCGCACAAGCGCAAGTACCGTGGTTCAGGATTAGATTCACGGTCGTCGTACAAAGATTCACTTGCTCAATATGTCATAGACGCCTAATTCCAATTACAATACGTTTCGGTCCATCATATGTATTAAAAAAACCACATTAATGTGATTTCTTTGAAGTAGTTATGACTATTAATTACTTTGGCACTCACTTTGAAGAAATTCTAAATTTTATCAGTGATTTATTATAGGTGTTATGTTGTAAAAGTTTCGTGTTACGTGTTCCAAAAGATTAAACATTATATAACACGACCATGACAAAAAAACGTACACCAATTAATATTTGGAGCTCGCAACACATTTGTGATAGTAACGTTTGACGAAAAGAGCAGCGATAGCTCAGTGGGGCGACCAACAGACTGCAATGCAAAGGGTCTCGGGTTCGAACCCACGTCACGCACCTCTGACTTTAAAGTTATATGACTTTTCGAAATTATGTGCGTATTGATTGACAATTATCGCCTGCTCCGTGCCTCGGAGAGCACGTTAAGCCGTTGGTCCCGGCTGCCATGAACATCTATGGCAGTCGTTATTGGGAGAGTGTCGACACAAAAGATCCCACTGGGTCGAAGTGTCGCCGGTCTGCACTGACTGGCCCCCACATAAGATAAGATAAGATAACGCGTGACGAAAGAGGAAGACTTCTGCGAAAATCCTTCGACCAGGGGCTTTTCTGCCAAACCTAAGAGCATCGCATGGCCGGGACCGAGACAGCGTGTAACAGAGTTGTCTCGCTCTTGCGCATGCAATGACAATGTTTTATGATAAAGGTTTACATCAGTGCGATCACTGATCTAGGCCTTTTTCTTTCAGAATGATTTGGAGAGAGGTCGAATAGAACGTTAAGATACTTGCGGATAGACGTACTCACATATACTGAGAGTGAATGCAGCAGAGATTTCCAGAGACGAAAGATATGTACTATCGACTTCAGCGACAGATGACCACTCCTAAGGTTAAAATCGCATAGCAGGCCAACACTTGGTACCCGTACCCGTGACACGCCCCTTTCTTTGTTTGAGTTTTTTTACACTTTACATTTGTTTACTGATTCTAAGGCGATACAATTCAACTGGTCAACATGTGCAAGCAAAAATTTTTCTGAAATGGTCAACCGTCGCTCGAGTCGATAGTACATCGCGATCCGATATTAAATCTAAAACTTTAAAAGGCTTGGCTTTCGCATTATCTGAAACAGCCTAGCAGAAGAAACACCCTAACCTTTTTTTTAGTTTTATTAAGGAATCTTTATGATTCAGCAGTAATCTGTGTCTCTTGTGCTGCAACTCTTACCTAAAAGAATTGGGAACGAGCTTGAGTACCGTATAGAGGGTAGCGGTTTAAGCGCTCACTTCGCCACAGCCACTACGCCGATTTCTGAGGGTTTGAATCCTATTAACACCACTCTGTATGAAATACTGCAGCGATTATTGCAAAAATAAATCACACTTCATATACTTTAAAATATTATTTCTAATTTTAACCGCTATATTGACTTTGGACCAGGACAGAGGCTCATACACAATGCTTCATGCAGTCTGTTTACATAATTATTATATTATATTGACTCATTAAGATATATAATTACATTATTATTTTACATCTAAGCCCATCTATCAGTTGTAATCTAGATTAATTTAATCCATTAATCAACATAATGAATAAGTAAATATATTCTAAAATGATTAATCACAATTAAGGAGATTATTAGACATTAATATCTTTCATTCAGACTAGTGCTAGTTAGCATTAGTCACAGAAGAAACTGTCTGAAGTTTGATATGTTCACCAAAACCAAGAGCGATATCAACTAAGATACCGTTTTTAGTTTTTAAGTAAACGCTTTGCCGAAGGCACCTGGAAATACAACTACTTATGCCGTATTGGCTGTTCAATAATGAGATCTGTTTAAAGTAAATGGATTCAATGCAATCTGGAATTCAGATTCATAGCACATGCTTAAACCGCAGACCGATAAATTAGTCTCATAATTAGTTCAGTCGAAATCGCATCAGCATCACGAGATTGGACCGTTATTTATATCTAATTATAGTTGTATTCTGTTATATTAGATTGGAAAAATCCCCACTACTATACAACGTTAGTAGCGTGGCAAATGAGTGACGATAAGCTTGATAATAACTTTATTATAAAAACGAGCGACAACTACGTCATATAAAAATATCACACGGGTAACATTAAATTGTTTCGTGATAATTACAAATATGAATGTTAAAATACATTATTATCATCGAGTACACTTATTTACATAAATAACCATAAATCTTGCTCATCATATCTTATCGTCGCATAAAACATATTTTTATGATGCTCCATTGAGATTACTAATTGCGACGTTTGTGCAATATATAGTATTCATAGATATGTGAGATAAGTAGAAACCCCTAATTCGTCACATGTTGATTTAATTTTAATGATGATAAATTGCCATTTAACTACGTTTCTTAAGTATGCATGAAATACTAGGTATATGACTTATGGCGTTAAGTATTTGTCTTATCTAATTTCTGCAAATTGTCGGCCATCTGAATAAAGCAATAAACATTTATTTGTCTCGTTAAGGTAGATCAAGAATACGTCGCGCTTGGTGGTAAATAGGTATCTCTAGCCTTTGAACGCTTGCTACGCGGAAGGTATTACCCGTGAAACAGTAAAAAGCAGTCATCATGCTGTCACCGCCACTATTCCTTGTTGAGTGCATAGTGCCTCTTTAAGAAGCTCTGGAATACTCATTTATGACACAACACAAGAGTTGTAATTTTTTTTGTGTGTAGTATGGGTGTAGGTATTTCTTATAGTTCAGAACGTTATATGAGTGAAGAATCTGCTGTGCTCTTCGTCAGAAAATTAGTCAAGTTGTTCATAAGACCATTGACAGTGTCTTTGTATAAAGCTGAAGCCGATAGAACTATGTATTGGATACTAAACTGCTTGTTTTAGACGTCACGACACTTGGCCTGCGAATATTGAGGCTTGTATCAGCTGAAAATCAGCCCTGGGTATTTAACGCCTAACACATAGTGAGCTGGTAACCTTTTTATCAATACATGCTTGCTGAATAAATGTTTTTTTCTTTTCTTTCTCACCCTCGTTGTCTAGTATTACAGACAAACATGTATGGTTTTTAAAAGTTATTTCTTTTTAATTTATTTAAACTAAAGGTTTATTTATTGGTTTAAATTAATCGTTAGTTTATTAATATTCTTTACATTTCGGTTGACTTTTGGGTACTTAAACGAGTTTAAATAAGTCTTATTCCCTGTACCAAATAAGAAACCCCTCTTTCCACTCATTATCATTTCATCAGATAGAATAAGAGGTTCTTCGGTGTAAATATTATATTTTATTGAAACCTTTTTTCTGTTACATAATTTAAACAAGAATTCTTCTTTCGCTATCTTTAATGTACTGTTTTTGAGTCACTTTCAGATTTAGAATCACAGTAGCTAGAATTTCCCGCGATTTCCTTTATGTGGTTCACACTAAATATCATATTATCATCGGTTCTAGTAAATGGAATCAGATGAATCATATCTTAGAAGGTAAGTTTAGCCTCAAGCTTTCACTGAACAGTAAATTAAAATCCGTTTTGTAATGTTTGCCGGAATAAACAGACAGACCAAAATACTTACTTATCGTGTCGATGGCAACACATTTTATTATTCTGGACCAGTTTTCGGCAACGCGGATTGCATTTGGTTTAGCCCGATCAGGTCATCCAGCGTGCACGATTCTGGGCTCTCGGGACACGACAACAGATGACCCATTGTCTGTGGTGATACGCCGCAGTCACATGCATTCGCACTTGTGTCTATATATCCTCACCTTGACAGATTGTCTTTACATCGGCCAACCTGGGTACGCAACCTGTTGAGTGCCTTCCAGGTTGGTAAAGGTAACTTTTCTGCCGGTGTGATAAAGGTAGGCAGTGAGAATTTTTCGCGCCACAGGTTAACTCTAATGAAAACATAAAATAACATTCTGTGTTCAGATTCAGACGCTTCTAAATAGTCGGTGACAATTAGTTTCTAAGAAGATCTTCCTTATTTTGGTACGGCCCAGTTATCTTTTTTAAATTATAATTGTATAGATAGAATAGCTAATGAAAAAATGTTATCTACAAGCATAATATAGTAAGATTCCAATGTTGTTTAATTTATCCTTGGATAAGCGGAAAGTAAATGACTAACAAAATAACCAAATCCTGTAGTCATTGGCGCGTGGACGTTAAAAATAACATTGTAACTTTGTATAATTATCCTTCTGTATATTTAGGTTTTGATTGCTAAGCTGCTAAGTGATTCTGATACAATGTCTTATGCGGACAGTCAAAAAGATGGTTACAAAGTGATACTTTACGACAAGAACATAGCTCATCATGGAAATGAAACTAGTCTTAGTAAATAACCCAAAGGAACAATCCTTTTAATTATTGGTTACCTGGACCTTCTGCAGTAAATCTACAACGATCTGCTGTTAGATTTACTATTTATTAGTTAGAGGTGGTAGATTAACTGCAGAAGGTCCTAGCCAAATATTTTCATGTTGCGCGTAGATATTGACTATTGCTGGCCGCTTCTGGCTTAATGAATAAGATAACTGACTTGTTAGAAGACTGTATAATGTACTTATAGATAAAACAGGTGACATATGCAAGTGGCCCGTTTAACTAGCTCGCACGTATAACCTACATGTGAAGCTAGCGCTTTTTTTAACGTGGGGTAATGCATTGACGCATACCTCACCGCGGAAAAGGGGAGTGGAGAGGTTACGTCGGTCTCACCCGGGAAAAGATGGAACGTCCTAGGTACTACCGACTCAAGCTAACCGAAACCGAACTGAAACAACATCTTGCGCTTGTAACCTACGCCAGCTATTTGCCTTGTATATAAACGGCAACTACTTACAATTTTTCCTTTTGATTTTCGTTAGAAGATATAATAGTAAATAGAGTCGGTGTTCAATATGTAAAATTGTTTCATTGTCATGGGAATCCATAGAAACGAATACTGTTCACATCACAGAAATTCTGATATGGCAGATACATGCGGTATGTAAGTGTGCCAACATTGAAAAACTTGAGGTGGCTGGAGTGCCAGTTGACATGAACGGCATTCCCTGCTCATACAGATAATGACAAGATGGCAGAAGGCCAATGACGGTGTTGATGACAATAGAAGTGGTAATAATAAATCCGGAAAAGTTGTATTCTTAGCTTTTGTTCTTACATAATAATTATGTGCCTGAATAGAAGAAGGTACTGGGCTTATCACCGATTCGGAGCACCAATAAAGTATCAAGGTAGGTTCTAGTGTTGACCGAAGAGGACTAAAACAAGCAAGAGGCGAATTAGGCTATCGACTTGCAAAAGTTGATTTTAGTTGTACCCTACTTGTAGTCTTAGTGAGACATTTTATTTACTAAATATAAGAAAGCACGAAACTGGCACTAACCATTTCAACGCTGTCGAGCTCACCGGCATCCTCAAAAAATATATTTTCAATGACGTCTGTTACAAGCCGTTAACATTTAGAAGATTATATAGCTTATTCACCAATAACACAATATATGCTGCTTGCATATATTGTGTTGTTGGTAGAGTAATGATCTTTAGAACCAAAGGAGTGACTGAAGAAAGGACAAAAGCAAATTATTTGATCCATTAAACATCCTAACTAATATTATAAATGCGAATGTGAGTTTGTTTGTTTGTTTATTTGTTACGCATTCACACCTTAACTACTAGACCGATCATTTCCGATAACGTCGGGGTTACAGAAAAGGACATAGGGAGTTTTATCAAGAAAAAAGACCTGTACCCTGGTGAGCGAATCGGCAGGCAAAAGTTAGTATTTTTATAAGACAACTTTACAGTGTTTATTATGCTTCACCTGCAAGCTACGAGTGATTCAACAGATGTCCTTTGTACGTGTATTGTATAACCTATTGTAGAATACGTTTGGCACTAGCTTACTGTGTTACAACAGCAATGGGCTCAAGTTACACTGCGCTAATGAAAATATACCTGCATGTTTACGTTTTTAAATAGTCCGAGTTCTTTTGAATTGACAATAGTGTCTAAAGTATAACATTGATCATACATAAACTTATAGTTATTATATCCTCGTAACAATGTGCAAAACTGTATTCAAATCTCCATACTGCACAGATGGCGCTTACGCCATCACCACTAGGTTTATACGGTCGTCTCGCCGCTGAAACTGTGCCGAGTGTAGTGGATCCACAAATAGTTGCTCCGAGTGTTGTTTGTGTCCGACGTTTGAATGTTTGTAAAGTCCTGCGCGACACAGGAACTCTAATTAGTGCGGAGAGATCGTTTTAAGAAAGAAATTAAGCACAATTGAATGTATTGACAGTACTATACGGAAGCACGTACACTGCATCTATGACCATGCAAAGTAGGTATTTAGTTGTGCACAATTGTATTAGAATATCATGCAAATGCCATTCTATGCATCACTATTTCCTCGAACGGAAAGAAGTGTATATTACACTGTATTTTGACAGCTATATATTTGTAAGTCCCATCTACCTAGTAGAGGGCGAGCATTCTGCACAAAGTCTGGTAATAAAGCGGTTTATTCCGCATTCGACCCTCATGTTTCGTCCCGAATGTAAAAATCCGCATTCGCCCCAAAAATTGTTCCTCAATGCCCCGAAATTAAAATAAATATTAATTTCTTAATGTAATTCCTTTTTCGTCCTAAATTATGTTCCTTTTCCGCCCCTGTTTTTTTCTGTATAGAATTTTTGTTGTACCGTCTGTCGAAAAATATTTTACACTACCTCGTTGTTCTCACGACAAAACTTTGGGCTTATGATTGCATGACATCATAAGCTCAACGTTGAAAAGATTTAAAATAATTTTTAAACATGTTTTGTGTTGCTAACCATAATTATGCTCAAAAATGTAGGACGAAAAAGGAATAATTAAAAAAGAGGGGCGAATGAGGCACTTTTTGGAATGTGGGACGTAATGTAGGGGCGAATGCGGAACAAACCAATAAAACAAAGTAAATTACTAATGGGATAATAGGTTAGGATATAAGAATATCCTAACTAATAAACTCAATAGTTCTTAGTTAGGCACCTCACGATTCATCGCAAATATAAGCGCTAAGTTATGCTGGACGAACCAATGAAGCAGTCAGTTTTAAAGTAAAATGATATTAAGTATTGAAACTGCCTTAATAAAGTGTAAAAATTAAGATTCTTTAAGAGCATGCAATCTGTTGTAGATTCTGCAGGTTCTTCATTATAACTCTAATAGTTTTCACCCGCGGATACGCTCGCGTAAATGTAGGTTAAATTAGGTCAGGTTTGCAACAGTAATTTTTCTGGATGAAAGGTACCCTATGTCCTATTCTGTACCCCTGACAACGTGTATGCAAAGTTTAATGTTGATCAGTTGATTAGTTAACTCGTGAAAGCGTAACAAACAAACAAACTCACTTTCGCATTTATAATATTAGTAAGGATTCAAGCAGAGTAATTTGTGGTAAATGGATTATAGTTGAAGACATAATAAATAAATGATCAACATTTCTGAGGAGGCTGCAACCCACAATAATAAGTATGTAGTTATTTAGTTTCTTAGCTCAGGTAAAAAAAAGCAAAACTGCAATTAATTGCACAGATACCATGTTTTCAATTGACGCGTAACTTCTTTTTTTTTATTTTATTATCTTTATTGTTTAATAAGGATTTAAGTACGCAGGTACGACTATGTCAATCCCATCGTGCTTACACAGATTTTCTCACTATATTTAATCTAAACTTCAAAACGGTTTTATAAAATTATGCAGACGATGATATTGGTTAATAATCAATCGATTTAGCCACGAGCGTTATCATTTTCTGAGAGCCACTATTTTCGTCTGCTAAAATGTGCAAAGTCATATGCTGCATAGTTTGTTTAGCTCACTGCAATGATTTTGCAGTAATCGTGGCTCGAAATCAATTATTTTTTTAGATGTTTGTGTTTATTCGGATATCACAGCCGAAACGCTGAACGGATTTTGATGTAGCATCATAGTTCGATAGCTTGTGGTGTACCCGTGTAACTTAAAATAAGACTCGTATAATCTAATTCTGTTTAACAGGACCAAAGATAGGGCCTATAGTGTCATCCACGTTTTAATCGCGGCCGAAAAGTTGTTTATGCAGCAGAAGTCACAGGAAATTCTATTTGATAAATAAAATTTTGATTTCTAAAGCAATGGACGACTATAGATTATGACTTTACCAATTTAGGATAAGCGCTTATTAAAATTATAAATTCGAACTATTCGAATCACAACACAAAAACAAATTAAAATATTTAAAACTTAGGCGAATATTCGAATAAAAAACTTTGAGGGTGATTGATTATTTGATTATGTATTAGCTCTACGGCAATACGACTGCGATACCAGGATGACTCAAGCAAATCTAGTTTCGAATATTTCGATTACGATTCAAATTTTAAATAGTGATCACGAATTGATCAACATACGGATACGTGGTTATACAATTTTCGAATATTCGTTTGTCGTTTTTGTTGCAATTGCCCATCGCGATGTGGGCGGTACGTCTGGCTGACCACAAATCGGTGTTATTAAAGTCGAATGCCAGTTATGAATAACGGACATTACTGTCTTGTAACCAGTATATAACAAATACGAGTAGGTAAACACACATACTGCTTATATAGCATTTGTAAACAAATAAATTTCGATAATTTTAATGACACATAATTAAATATTTGTGTTTGTATGTCCATACGTGGAACTAATATGTAAACAACAAATATCTTGCGATAAGCGGATCGCGTCTGAAGAATTTTCCAGTGATACGTGTTTGTTTTTGATAGCAATTATATCGGTCTTTCTAATGTTAACCTACATAGCTATTGTATGAAGACATGGAAGAAGCTCTTACATTTTCCACATGATGTATTGCCTGTAATGCATATGGTATTAACTTAATTAGATTAGCTGACATTTATATTGCCTACAAGATACCAAAGTACACACGTTATGTATATAGATTATGTTTATAGTAGTAGGTAGGTAATAGTACCTACCTACTACTATAAACATCGTATTGCATAATCATAAACTTTTTATAGAAAAAGTTTATGATTATGCAATACGATGTTTTTTCTATACGAAACATTTTAAAAATCCATAAATTGTTGTTTTTGCATGTCAGAGTCACAGTCCAGAGTTTATTAAATTGTCGTTTAAACTTATACATAAGGTATTTTTTATGCAAACATTATTTTATATTTGAGTCAATAAAGCTATGCAGCTTTGTATAATTATGTCTATAGATTAGTAATATTAATCGCAATGTAAACCAGTTGCAGGTTAAACTTTTGTGTATCTATTTGAATCTGTACGAGAGATAGATATTTATTTATTACTTAAATTAGTGATTGCAGTCTAGTAAACGTTGAATAGAAAAAATAAATTGTACAACAATTACAACAGTTTATATTTTTTTATTATTTGAACTATAACTGATATTGCAAACCTATAAATAAATAATAATGATATGGCCTCATTATTTTTACAATGTTAATAGGTACTTACTCTCCAACAAACTAAACACTGGTGTTATGACTGAGAACCATTAAAGATTTTTGGTAAATATCGAAAATAATTAATTTATTTTTGACGCAACTAAAACTATACATATATTGCAAAGAAAAAATTTTTTATGCTAGCCTCGTGGTAAGCGTTAACTCCAGAAACAGACTACTTGCCCCGGTAACCACTGTGCCTTCGTAAAGAGCAATAGAAAGCTAGCAGTAAGGTGATTGTAAAAACAACAACGAGTTATTTGGCTGCAATTTTCCAGTGCTTTCTGCTGCTTCCCCTGAAAAGACCTAGCAGCAGTCTATAAAATATAAACTGTATATATAGGATAGATGGCGCTCAAAGTGTATCTCATTCTTAATGCTTATTCCTTTGAACTCTGCTATGCTCTAGAAATGACACAATGTTCCGTTGTAATAAATCAATCGATGACCGATTAGGTTCTGGGCAAACCAGTATCAAATAAGTATCTAATCAATTACATTAAATATTATAGAACTTGGTGTCAAACAATAAGCAGTTACCGTAGCCTATCTTAAGACTGAAAAAACTGAGCCCAAAATGGACTCTCTATTAAACTAGCACAAGAGATAAAGACCACATTGGAAGTTTGCTGATAGCACAGTTCTCCTTAAGAAGACTTGCTAGTCTTCAACCTACTTTCAAAGCCCTGCTTACCGCAAAAACACAACACAAGGAACTCAACACAACTCAAGTCGAACGCGTGCATTTTGATTGTACGACTCTTTATTGTTCGTTGGCCATGTACAAATGAAGTGTCATATTAACTTTTACAATAATAACATACATAAATATGTAGCTATATTTTATATTTATATTATATACAGCTTATTAGACAGAATTCAGTTTCGTTCCAGAAAATTATATTTTGCTGTTAGTACTCATTCGACGACGAAAATTCTATTCCAACACTCGTATTAAAGTTTTATCATATTTTATTTTGGTCATAACAGCAACCGAGAGAAGTGGGCTTGACAGATTTAGGACGACGGAACTAAAATTATATATATGAACAGAAGATAAAGGCATGTTTTTATTTCTGAAAGTCAGTTTAGCTGATAATTACTACATATAAATATCATGACTGTATGATGAATGATCGTTAGTGCGATTTTCGTCATGGTCCTTAAGCTGGTGATCTTACATGGTATTTTATGCGCGGCCATAGGTGGCAAAAGTCTGCTATTGGCATATCATCGTCTTGGTAAGGCGTTTAACATGGCACATCATATATACCTTTTATAAAAGATATCATGGTATGTAATCGCCAAGGAAATCTTCAGACGGATAGGTAGCTTTTCGTATGGCCAGAATATCGATATCCACTACGTTTGATGGTTTTTGTGTCGAAGAGAAGCTAGTGGTACCTAGCAGTCGTTGCATGATGGGTGATGCGCGATATACGCAATGGTTTTTGCTTTTGCCTAGTGATCTAAGTCTATAAGTTCTTTATATCTGTTGTTTCAATATTTGAAGAGTAATATTGGAATTATTTAAAGGCATAAAAAAATAATCGGGTAGTTGTGGCGGGTCCTTTATATTATCAATGTTGCAAATATGGATATGGCCTGCGTGGTGGTACAGAATTACGGCAGCCTATGGACCCTTACAATGTCAGGGGTATAAATAAATCACGCGTTGCCCTTTCAAAGGAAAATATGTAATAAATACATAATACTGGCCGTCACGCTAGCAGCGCATCGTCTTCTCAAGACGATGCGCTGTTTACCACAGGAACAGATGACAAGATCATTTCTCTGCGATCTTCTATACTACCCTAGTCTTGCTGATACATTTAAAACGAGATGTCTTCCTCTACATATCATTAATCCATAGCCAACAATAGAAAACGATGATCAATACCATCATTTTCGCTTTGGAACAGGCAGACCATTATCACGTTCAAATTAATTTAAATTAAAAATATTTTGCATGCACGTCGGCGATATACCTTATTTATCTTTAAAGTAGGTAGGTCACAAATTAAGAATATTTTTGCTTCTTTTTTATTAGGCATTTTACTGTAGCAACACTCAATTACAGTCTAAATCTATGCCTATCTCTTTTGTTGCTATATACAGGTGTAAGTCTATGTATGAATCTTCTCCAATAAAGCGGGTGTCTGATAGTCATCGTTCAAATCAACAGTGAAGTATTATAATAATTGCCGCTGACAGTATGTAGGTAAAATGAAATATGTTTTAAAGTTATATCACAATAAGTTTTAATGAAATATCCTTATACTAAGGCAATAAGAAATATTCACAAGTTGCATTCCGATTCAACACAATAATTTATGTATAAATGGCACGAGAATCCGTGAAACATTCGGAATGTTGCATCATCACAATTTATTACATTTCATGTATTTTTTTAATTTTAATATATATATGATATTATTTTATTAAATGCTGTGCGGTATAAGTACGTACAAAACATTTCTTAATACTAAACAGTAATTCATATTGTATTTCGCAGCCGACATATTATGGTAATTAGATGTCCCTGTAAAGAACAAGCTCTTAAGCTTTATTTGGTACAATTACTGTAACTTGACGTTGAATAAAAAAGATCGACAGATTTAAATAAAAAATAACTTAAGAAATAAATATACTCTTACATACAGTTATATCTTCTCAAGCAACTTCATTTAATGGAACACTGGGAGAGTAAAAACCAACAAAATAATGCGACAATTTTACAAATCTAAAATAAATTTGTTCTGGTATTGCTCATTAGTTGAAGACAGCAAATATACTTAAATTTATAATTTTATTAATCGACAGCTAAAAGCACCACAAGTTTGGCAGTTTTGGCTGAGTTAATAACTAGTTTTACAAAGCAGGTATATACCCTTAGACCATTCCAGTCACCTATACAACAAACATAAAACATACCCAAAAAATTCCAGACTCAGAGCATAATCCTCATTACTGTCGGCTTAAAACCTTCCAAAAAGCATGGTTCGTTAAAAAGCAAACAATCTGTGAGAAGAGTTAGACCGAGTTACAAAAATGTAAGAGTCTTAATGAACTGCAGTTATTCTAACAGCTTGAACTAAAACTGTCTGTAGGAACTAAACAAGGCAACATAATGACCATTCTATTTTCTTGCTCTTAGTCTGCAGGCATTCGACTAAACATCTATTTATTGTACTAGTAGTTTTAATCATTCATTCTCTCGGAGAAATGTAAGAGATTCAATATAAATTCATTCGTGTGTACGATATTTTCTTTATAATTATCGCAAATGCAAAATGAAAATAACAGTACAATATCAAAAGATACTATTAAAAATAAACGCATTCAAATAAAGATTAAACGAAAATATTGTTGTATTACGATTGTAGAACAAAAATATTTGATCTCAAAAATTTACACATAATTATAATGCTCTCGCTTTATTTCCCTTACATTTCGCTAGTCTACGGAACCTTGTCAAGCCTCGTATGGCCTAATTTAGTAGACATAGGTAGGAGTCCCAGTGACAAAAATATAATTATTATACAGAGTAAAGAATGCATTGTTTAGTGTATGATATTTTTTAATATAGTACCGTCATCTACACTTCGTATTACATATTTGTAAGAATAACTTATATTACAGAAACTTACAGTATGTTTTGTACTTGTTGATGTTATACGCAAAACTATTATTTTTACAAAGGCACTTTGTGTTTATTAATAATAAGTATCTCTGTATAATGAATAAATAACATGTATATTAAATATTAAAAATACTTAAGTATCTTTTTATGTTAGCAATAGTTGCTTTTATTGGAAGTAATAAATTAGCCAGTAATTTAAGTAGATTTTCTATGAAAATCATTATTGGCACATATAATACTCATAACAAACTTAAATACGAAAATTATACACAATGAATCAAGTCTTCTATTACGAACACCACTAGAGACGGGATCCTTAGCTAGTATGATATAAGATGATATCGAAGATCCACTATAAAGTATAAAACTGAATTATTTGGTGTGAATAACTCCCGCCGTAGTAGATAAAACATTAAACGAACAGAGAAGACAGACACGACAAATTGGTTCATGCGGAATGTCGCCGCGCAGCGGACGGAGAATTAAGTACTGCATAATATTAAAGTACTGTAACAAATGCCTTAATGTGTACAAAGTTTAAGTTACTTAAAAATAAGTATAGGTACACTTAACAAAAAATATGTACTTGGTCACAACGTAATCTTCACACTTGCCATATGATCTTCATCCTTTTCATACACAACTTTATCTGACGAATACAATTTCTCTTGTATCACTGCAAACGATTGTCCCTTCGTCTCTGGAAGGTACAGTATTATAAATATCACACCAGCTATCGATAATACACCGAATCCCCAGAAGGCGACGTAGATCCCTAAATTATCAGCAACCACTTGATATAGCTTTGTGACTGCGAACGTCATTAACGCCACGGATATCTGTATCACACAGGTCGCCTTTGATTTAATGTTTGTGGGGAATATTTCCGAAGTAATAGCGAAAGGCACTGTAGCTAAACCTATAGTGTAAGAACATATAAATATAGGTATAACAATATTAGGAATGAATTTTAAACTGACGATGAGGTCACTGTTCTCTGTTTTCAAGAAGAAGTAAGCTCCTATGATGATGTTTGATAAGCCAACTCCACATGAGGATATTAGCAAAAGAGGCTTTCTTCCTAATCTGTCGACAAGTTGCGAGGATAGCGCAGATGTTATGAGCTGCACTGTACCGAATACGATGCACGACTCTATGGCGCCCATTCCACCTCCAGCCTCTCCGAATATCTGCTGAGCGTACGCTATGATCGCAGTACTGCCACAGAACTGTTGCGTGAAGTATATACCCATGAGAATTATAAGACCTCTCCTGTTACCTCCTACTATGAACAAATCCTTCCACCGACTCTTGTCTTTCATGTTATCTGATACTAAACTGCTCATGCTTTCTAGTTCGTCTCTGACGTAGCTTTTACCACGCAATTTTCTTAACGACGACTCCGCTTCTTGCTTTTGCCCCGACTTTATGTAAAAGTAAGGGGATTCTGGCATTGTGCTGAAGGTCACCACGAATAGTATTGGTATAGCAATGTTAAAGCTGGCAAGTCCCAGCATGGACACGAAGGGGCCGATGCAATACTGCGACAGGATACCGAACTGAAACAGAACGATAGATAAATAAACAAAAATTAACAGAGTCAAAACCTTATAAGCGTAAATTCAATAGTCGCCAATTTTACTACTCATAATGAATTAATCTAATTAAGCCTAACAAATAGGATTAACTGGCAAGAAAGTAGCAATTCTTATACACAAAATTACAATTAAGAACAATGAATTGTAAAAGAAGGATCTTAGGTTTTACTTTATAAATAAAAGAAAGTTAAAACTTCTACTAATTATGTTGATAATTTCTTAACAGTTCTATAAATATTTAATTGGAATCACACAAGGATAATAATGTTAATATTAATTCTATTCGTTTGCTAATTCTACACATTAGCATCTGCATATCAAGTGTCTTAGATGTTCAGATTATTAATCAAGGTTAATCAGACTTGTTTTCTTAACAGGATCAAAACAGTTGACAATACAATAATAATTTTGTTCGCTGTCTTGTTTTTGTTGCTGTTTATAAGGCGAATCAACTTTTCAGTTTGATTTATTTTAGGTTTCGTTTATTCGTGATAATTGGATTACTCACCAGAATAGGAATGTGTACTCAAGAGTAAAGTATACCAAATACCTACGTATGTGCGAAACCTTATTGAGTAGGAACGCCTTTGTCATTATTTGTGGGCGTAATATAGTTAGCATATTTATTGCGGTTTGCAGATATAAAGACATAACATTAAGTAGCACTTACTAAAAAAAAGCACTCGACTTTTAAATATAATTATGTCCATGCATGTTACCTTTGTTCCTTCCTATTATCAATACTCAACCTCCTTTTTTTCTGTTTTCTTTTCTATACTCTCCTTTTACGGTCGATATTTTCGATCAGTTGGTTACGTACATACATTATTTTTTTAATTAGCCATATTTCAGTGATAAGTCAGCGTTTTAATTGATTGAACTGTTGGATGATGTATAACATTTATTTCTATTGGAGTCAAGTTTAAAGTTCGCTGCGATAAGCAGAGAGTCAGTCTGACTCGTCACATAACTAAATAATAATGAGAGAAGGCTTCTTTTCACGAAACGAATCATGAAATTACAGTCACAAATGGCAAACAGGAACTAACCTTCATTGTAACTGCTGATAAAATATTAACTGATAGCGTGATACAAATTACGCGAATACTTAATCTCTTTGATAACTGTCATAAAAAGTTATTACTATCGGAATAATGTGTTTGACCTAATTAGTAATTTCTTTCCTAAAACAGAACAATGACCTTCATGAGTGATGTCATCGTAGACAAACAGAACCACTCACCTTTGACATGACTGTGATAAGTGTTGCCATGGCGCCACGAACATTATCGGAGGCGATTTCTCCTAGATACATAGGCGCGGTGGTGTACGCGATGCCGTATCCAAGGCCGGAGATGAGCCGTGAAGCGTAGATCGTGGGTACGTTTCCCGCAAACATGACTAAGATCCACCCGATGATGTAAGGTACTGCGGCTAGGAGTAACGTTTTCTTTGTGCCTATTCTGTCGGCGAGGTATGAGGCGGGGATGGGACTTGCAGCTGAAATTTTAGAACAAATATAATATGAATATAAGTTAATTAGAAATATGGGCGTGATCTAGGCTAATATAAAATTGTCACGAGTAGTCCGCACATTATACGTCTGCTCGAATTCCCTTGAGTTCTCACACGAAATATCACGTGTCAGTTATAATTCCGCACTACGAATAACAAATTGCTGTCATATGATAAACTAACAACAATTATAAAATCGTGACATAGTATTGATCCACTTTAAGCTATTTTCTTACTCACCTTGCACCAGGTTAGGATAAAAATAGCATAAGGAAATTTTCATTTCGTATTTGTAGCTATAAATCTTATCAAACGTTGCAAATAAATATCAACTTCTGGGAAGTTACGCCGTATGATTTAAACGAAGTTTCCAATTTCCTTCTGTGAAGTACCTAATACAAACTGTTGGGTAATCTCGATATGGTCAGCTTGCCTAATATGTCACCGTACTTGCAGTTTATGAGTGCGCCCTCCTTTCGCATCATATGAGATTGATAATGGTCACGTGCTGCATCAGTTTTTATGACTTAAGTTCAAAGTTCTGTAAGCATAAACTACTTATTGTATGTGCTAAAAGGCCGATTGGCTTCTACTTGAAACTAGTTAATTCGAAGTCTCATTATAAAATATACTATATTGTTGAGAGTGTTCTTAAAAAACAGATACTATAATTACTGTCGTGAACTTCGTAAATTGGGAAACTTATATTAAGTTATTTGATTATATTTGAGAGTTCCTTAATTATTGCTGTCTTATTCGTATACTTTTAATTAATCATGCGCGTAGTTTCATTTAAACAATATTTGGATACAGATTTTGCACAAAATTATGCATAGGTCAAAGATGCACCACCGCACGCATTTATGGACATTGTTGTATATAAATTAAATATAACTTTATTAACCTTTTTCTAGCACCTCGGGGCACAAATACTATGCTTTTGCATTGTGTATGGTTACCGGCTCATTGGTTAGTTAATGCCGTAGTATTACCACATTACTTCATGTTATTTAAAAATATTAGAACGGGCGATGTGCACAAGAATACTTATAAACTCCCAGTGGTCGACTATAATTATTATTATTGAACATTAAAACATATTATATTTTTTCTATTCTTTATAACTATTCGTTCAACAATAGCTACTAAACTATACAAAAAAATAGAAATATCGGTTGACAAACAGAGGAGAAAAGGTTGTCTATTTATGTATAGATTTTAAATAAAATATAAAATTTATCGTCTATAGTACCTGAACATAATATCATAATAGAAGCGATCCATGAGCTCTGATCCGGTGAGGTCTCTATGGGGGAGTCTGGTGCCAGCAGTATGGGGAGTGTGGGTGATGTCCAGCCGACTGTGGTCCCCGCCGCTGCCGCGATGAGGGTCGCTGGAATATACACAATGTTTATGTTAAAATAGATATTATTCAAGCTTTATAATCACGTCAGTAATTTACATAAATTAGCTTTCGCCCGCGACTTTGCTCGCGTAAAAGTAGGTTAGGTTATTTTAGTAACTTTTTAATAAAATATAGCCTATGTTACTCGGTGATTACTATTTTGAATTTCTAAAATGGGTTGAATAGGATTTAGGTGAATTGTTAAAAACAAACAACAATCAAATCTTTTCTCTTGATGAGATATACGGGTGGCCCAAGACGGGCATGTGTGTAAAACCTTGGGAAAAGCCTATGTTCAGCAGTGGCTGTCTTTCCGTTGAGATGATGACATATTATAATATACTTTTGTAATAACAAGAACGAATAAAAATAAATAGTATCAAATTAGGATGTGTTTTAAAAAAATTAAATCGCCTTAAATCAGTATAACGTAATTTAATGTCAACACTTCAGTAAAATTATCGTATCGTACTGTACGACCATGGTAACAAGGACTGAAGCCCGGTAAGTTCAATTTGCAGTAAGATATATATATATGTATATTTCACAGTTGTTTCGGTATTTGTTTGTACTATATCTCCCTATCTGTGCTTATAAAACCTGTATCGAGATTGTGTTCCTACATTATACAGGGTTAATAGAAAAAAACTAATGACCTGCTAATCTGTGACTTATACCCTATTTAACAACTTTTGTTTTACCACTTTTCATGGTTAAATATTTGATATTTCTATACAAATATTAAAATTGGTTGCTCTAATCGCAAGAGTAAGACTTAAGACCACACGGTCGCAAAAGAAAGCAGCAGCGTTACCAAACAATAGAGACACAGGTGAAAGGTTTTATGTAAAACTAATTGGGATGGAAACTATTTAGAGAGATCTAAAATATTAACGGAAAATACATCATATAACTTTAGCGACTTTATTTATAGTTCCACTATAGATTATACAGGCTGATTGGTAAAACACTGGACATATTGAAGGAGGGTATTCAGTACTCGATTCTGGACTCGAATATGTAAAAAATATAGGTACTTAAAATTTGACCTAGTTATCCAATAAAATCTTAATGTGCCGACGGACACTCTTGCGCATATACCAAAGCTTAACAAAACCTCCACCCCCGACCCCAGCTACCCCACCCCGCACTCTCCCGAATTTGCACCCCCGCCCGTCCTTTTTTTATCTAAGGTCATTAGCCTCGACAGCTGTGTGCGCAGTGTCTACATTTTATGGATATTTCATACTAATTTTCATAAAGGTTTTCTTTGCAGGTTATACTGATTTTATTTTATTTCTTTTTTATACGTTACGTCTGACCATAAATTATCATGTCCTTAAGTATGTCCAATATTTAACTAGTCACACTGTATAATCTATAGTGGAACTATAAATAAAATCGCTACAAATTAATGTTCACACGGACGAAGTCGTGGGGAAAGGCGACTATGCAATATGGCTTTAAGACAAACTGATGCCACAGTCTGTTATAATGTTTGCGGTGGTTATGTACTTAATATTTGAGCCTTTTGTGACATATCGGCTCAAGAACGTGCTCTATACCTCTTTGTGTGAAAGAATTAAAAGTTAGATTAGAACATAATTTCGAACAGACCCTTCCTCTAGAGTCCAACCTCAATGTAAGGCACCGCGCACTCTAATCGGCGCGGCGGCCGATAGATCACGCCTTTCGAGGCGCAGTGGGCTAGCCTGACCCCGTAGTACCCTGATCATAAAGGAAACCGAAACCCTATCTACTCGGGTCCTGAAGATAGGGACCATGAAGATGGGATTTTATTAGTTAAAGTGGGGATAATAAATACTTAAAACTATAAATCAGGTTATTAACTTAATGAGTCGCAGCAGCACGCCAGCGCCCAGACACAATATGGTTTAAATTATGTCTGGCATTACAACAACAGGTTATAATGAAATTTTCCTTTAGTTTGTTGTATGTTATATCGCTACCCACAATTCGTTTCTTGATAGCGACACTGTTAGATAGTACGATAATACGCTTTGTTTTATCCTGAAACCTCAAAATCTGATTGGAAAAGTGGATTCAAAATGTTACGATATGTCAGCCTCGATACTTCTAGGAGTATTTTTCACTGTTTCTTGCTCCCGGGTTTGGAAACATGCCTGATAACTTTACCCTACTAAACTACGTATTACATACAAGTAGTTATTCCAAAATATTTGGTATTATATTATTAAGGAAATCCTTCGCCCCTGAAAGCTTCGAGTCCCTTTGACCCCGGAAGTGCTCAAACATATATACACAAATTAAAAATACGATTTTCCTCAAGAACGTTCTGGGACAACATTTTAAATAGTTGTCAAATAGGATTACAAACCTGACACGGTAAAACTGTTTCTAAATATAATAATAATAGCGTTAACCTAAATAAAAATTGGCTATCGCGGGTTGCGGTTAATTAGTTCAGCCCGAGATCGCTGGTCGGTTGCTCATGATTAATTATCTCCTCTTTATTATGTTTCCAGTTTTATCATTAATCATATACCCTGGTAATCTGGCCGGCACAATGTAAAATGTAAAAGTCTCTCATTATTTTCGTAGCAGAATCAGGAATCGAGGCATATTTAGGGATGGTGTTGTACACACATATGGGTTTCTGAAAGGCAGATCAACATAATAAAATGTTATCAGACGCATGTTAAGTGTTGCGATTGGCTGACTAAATAAGCAACAGCCAATCGAATCGCTTGACATGAGTTTAATTTGGCACGTCGTCGATATTCAAGCTGCAATTGCTCATATTTACATACCTGGGTATTGAAAATATGTTTGTATATTGAAAGTAATAAACTGTTGTGTTTAATTAAGTCAGATGTGTCTTGACAAAATTTAAAATTATAATTATAATGTTTACGATGACGGTGACGGTACACGTCCGGTGAGCTAGTTGTATAATTTATTTTTATTAAGACTTATTTTTTTGTGATACTGGCATGTTGCAATATTACACAACATATGACATATCACATATTGCAATATTAGACAATAGGTTTCGGCCGTCATCCGTAGTAGTGGGCACTTGGGGATTGTCATTGTCTAGTTTACTTTTAAAGGGTAGAAGGCTTCTAGGCATCCATAAAGCTGTGAAGGTCATCAGCGGCCAACAACTGACATGCTACATAAAAAACAGCCTTGGTCAGTCAACCCGTGACTACGGTTAAACATCGAAACATAAATAGGTATTTATTCTTTTAAGTATTAATGCGGTTAAAACCAGTTCTCTGCCATTAAATTGCGTTTTTATTGGTATCTATTTTTGTCATATCTGGAAAAATCCTATATTATATAATGTTGCGTTATTATTTTCTTATAGGTTTATAATTAACTATACAGCACTCATTGTTTACCTCTGGTTTACTGCAATTGAAGTCTATTCAACGATTTTAAAAACATGTTTGTACTTAGTATTGAGTTATTGTAAATCACAGAATATTTATTATTCGAAACAAAGACAGATACTGGGTTCGTGTTAACTTTTATAAACAAGGAGATACAAAAACAAATAGTCATACATTTGTATAGCTTACATATATTGGATGTTTTAACAAATGTATATATTGACGTGTTATCTATTCAAAACAAGAATAATATTATCAAAGTTAGAACACGGTACATGGACTTTCCCGTTACGTATATTTCAGATGCATATATTGGTATTGTTAGAATATGTTATCAATACCTACTAGTATTATAATAATATAAATAACTACTAGCTGTCCCGACAGACGTTGTCCTGTACATACGAAAAAAAAAGACAAATCTAAACCATTCTCGAATCCACTCGAACCCACACACAAAATTTCATCAAAATCGGTCCAGCCGTTTAGGAGGAGTTCAGTGACATACACACGTACAGTAAAATTATTTATATATAGATTTAAATAAACGATAATATTATACATATTTTTATTCTATTTTTATTTAACTTATGCAGGTAAAAAATAATAATTAAAATAGGTAGGTGAGGTATAATGATATCTAAAGATTTATTCACAACTGTAATATTATATCTTGCAAAGAACTGAATTTAATAATGATAGAATAGAACTGTTCGTAGTACTGTTTGCTAAAATTATTTTTTTATTACAGCTAATGGGATGACTACAATGGATCCGCTGGTTCAAAGCTAATTGAACAGTTCGATAACAAGACCACGAGATATTAGGTCTCAATAAAATGAAAACCAACCCTAAATTACCGTTTTGTGATAATATTTTCTGCTTTAAGATTTTTCTTAAAGAAAATCTAATTATAGGTTTGCCCGAGGATCTCAGCTGAGACTTCAAAAGTGTTAGCACAGCTTATTACCGCTATACTCAAAGTAATGAGCACAATTCTCAGAGATGAAATAAATAATAGAGGAGATCTTAATATTTTACAGATTAATTGCAGTAGATTAGGTATTTTCGTGTGCTGAGTCCGGATCAATGCGAGCATTCAAGATTCTATGTATACTTATGTAATAAAATGGATGAATAAAATTTGAAGATTAATAATGGATAGGACAATCGTTCGTTCTTCCGAAATATATACTAACGTATAGGAACATGTACAGGATAGGTATAATATTTTGTAACTACAAAATGTAATAATTTAAAAAAAATAAGTATCATTTAGAAAGCTATTAAATTGTAATATACTCGATTACTAATTGTATTGGTAGGTTAATTTGAATTAGTAGTATTATATCAGCCTCTTTTTATCATTTTATCAGTTATATTCCGAAATCGATATCATGCTTGATGTTATCGGGTAGCAGTCGATATATTAATCCTGAACTTAAAATATATAAGGCACCAGTTTTATTGGTTCGTAAGCAGGGCAAAAGCGCATTAACGATTAAAAATATATGTTCTTAAGATTATTCTAGAAAATATTATGTATATCAGTCTAGCACATCAGTTGGATTTAAAAATAGACGCTAAGTATAAATAATTACTATGAAAATTGTTTCGCCAGATGAACACACCACAAACATATTATTCAAGTACTGGTACGTAACGCCCATTACCTACTGGAAGGCTATTATTTAAGTAGTTCTTGCATTACCACACTGCAGTTTAAATACTAGACTGTGAGTCAAAAGTGCGATAAAAATAATTTATAGTGTAAAAGAAAATGTAAAACATTATGCAATATGTCCTTGAGTTCCAAAACAAGACTACAAAAAAGTCACATAGGTATATCATGATGAAGACACCTACATTAAAAAACCTACCTACATAATAGTTTTGAATAATTAATTTTAATAGTAACTTAAACTAAATAATATATGTTCTAGTTTTTGTTGTTTTATTGAATTACAAAACCGGTTAACAACATGAGTTAGGTATATGTCCGCAGTAGGGTGGTGTAGCTATTTATAAATTTAAATTAGAACGAAGTACCATACCTACGTATCATAAAGGATGCCCTTGATGTGCTGCATTGTCTTTTCATATTTAATTCAAACGCAGTCATAATTTTGTAGCATTGTTTTAAGAATTCAAATTTTCTGATTATAATTTTGTAGTTATGAATTCTAATTGCATTTACTACTCAAATTATATTTTGCTTCAAATCATTTTGATTGATCCTAATTTGAAAATGTTGTATTATTATGTTTATGAATGATAAAACAATTCAAAATCTTACAAATGATTATCAAAGTATTTAATTGTTTGTGACAAAAGTCACCAACATAAGTCTTAATATGCAGCTCACTGTACAAGAAGCTGTATACTGTGTTTTTTTTCATAAGTGTCAATACATTAAAATAATATACATACCTACTTGAAACGTTGACGATTTGAAGCACAAAAACTTTGATGCCAAATACTTTGTGTCTGGTTTCAATAAATATTTTATATTACGACTCCGTATCAAAAGTGGTAGTGCAAAGAAAATAGGGTTTTATTATGTAGAAAAATGTGGTATAAACTTGTTTTTATCACCAGTTAACTTGTGACCACGATCGATGCAAACTGGTCGAAACTTCGGGGTAATAAATAGGTATTTATTACCTATACATAATTACCACGTGATTAAGACCCGTTGTCTAATATTATATTAAGTACTAGCTGACCCGCGCAGCTTCGTCTGCTTCACATAAGAGAATTTTCCTAGATTTTGCAATATTTTTCATTTATGCTCCGCTCCTATTGGTCGTAGCGTGATATTATATAGCCTTCCTCTATAAATGGGCTATCCAACACTGAAATATTTTTCTAATTTTTACCCGTAGTTCCTTAAATTACCGCGTTCAACCAAACAAACAAAATGTGAGTGAAGTCGGCGCGTGAGCGCCCCCGCCTTTTTATAAATGCAGCGGATGGCCGTTTCGCGCGTTAAACAACAATCAACCGTATAGCCGTACCCATACTGGCGCGGCGAGATTTGGAAGTTTTATTTCATCTATATCTTGTGTGTTTATAAACCGATTCCTATAATTTTTTTTTATAATATAAATATTAAAGTGTACTTTTTGAATATGGGAGTTTGATAAAGATATATCTATGTGAAATACAATATATTTATGTATTTAATACACTTTGAAGAAATGCCTAACGATTAAACACGTTATTGTGGCTAAGTTATAAAAGATAGATATATACTATTGAGGACTTTTTTGTAGATCTTTTGAAGACCATCATCTTTGTAATACATACTTTTGGTGTATGATCAACGTATGCGAGGATAAGAGCTCGAAAGCGCATTTTCGTCCGACTTGCTTCAAATTTATCGTTACTGCTCAGCTCCTATGTGTCTTAGCGTTATGTTATGTAGCCTATAACCTGCCCAGGAGTATGGACTACAATCGTACCAAGTTTGGTTAAAATCCCTTCAGTAGTTTTTGACCCATGCGTGCATATACAGATAGACAGATAGTCATACAGACAGACAGACAGACAAAAAATTTACTGATTGCATTTTTGTCATCAGTATCGATCACCATTCACCCTCCAATATTAATTTTGAATATATATTCAATGTACAGAATTGACCTCTCTACAGTTTTATTATAAGTATAGATAGATATAGATGTGCAAATCGCGCAGGTTTAAAAAAATTGGGGCAGTCTTTGGGGACTACCGATATAAGTGAAAACTTTAATCCTTGATCATAAACACTAAATAATTCAAAAATGGTAAGCGTTCGGTGACGATGACGCGAGTTCCATGATTTTTGTTCACCCAAGAAGTTTTCACTTCAAAAACGTTGATCACCATTCTACCTCCCTCATCAATCCAAAATCTTAAGTATGCATAGCCGACGATAGGTATTTCCAGGGACGGACAAATTGTTACTAGGTTTACGTTTAATTACCAACGGTAAACAACAAGGTCGTCCACCACGTGTCTCTTACGTGGCATCTAAACCCAGTAGCAGGATATGAGTCCGATATCTCTCTGTTTTACTATTCGGAATTGCACAGGTGTGTTGTTGATACTGCATGTAGTATTTCTAATGAAGGTAACTGCGCTGAGGCAGACGTAAACAATTGGCGAGTGGTCACGTAATAATCAGCCAAGTAAAGTTATTAAAGATAATACATTGGTTTCGAAGTTAGTGCGACTGCTGTGCATTAGCTCTTTGGTTTGATACCTTAATCGGACGCGCTACTGGGTTTTTCTGTCTTGAAATTCTCAATAGCGGCACGGTGTCTGGAATTGTGCTTGTTAACCGGCAATACGTTCACCGGAATCTAAGAGATTATTGGGATAATGCAGGTGTAATATACCTATGCCGCGGGTGGGAGAACGAGGATCTCTCGCCCGCCAGTCATTGAGTCGCAGCGACTCCCTCTGTCGTGCCGGGGCGTCGCCAAGGACTCGTCGCCCGCAGACCTTTTTTGCATTGGGCCCTGCTGGGTGGGTTGCTGATGTAGTTCTAGTTCCAGCAACCCATTCACCTTACAAAGCAGTGAGGTGGCACACCGTGGTGGTTTTAGTCGGTAGGCCTGAAGTCTCGTGAGAGCCCGACATAGCCCTTTCGCCTCCCCTTGTGATGAGGGGGTATAAATAAGGAGCGTTTCCCCACGTTAAAAAAAAGTTGCAGTATACCTCTACCTACGCCTTCGGGGATATAGACGTGACGTATGAATATATTCTAGAATTCTAAGCTGAGGTAGTTAGTTACTTTTTTACCGTAGTTATTTTATTAACGTAGACATGGGTCGCTATCCAGCTTCTAATGAACTGCCGCCGCCGCTGCGAAGCGTCAGCTTTTTCGCTGGAAAAACCATTATCTGTCCCTCGTTTACTGACAAAGCTAATAGCTCTGTATTAGACGACGTATGATGACACACGCCTTATTACTTTTTTCATATAAAACTATTATACAGAGATATTATCTTACTAATGCCAAATAGTTTTTCTTTCAGCCAGTATTATTACAACACACGCTTTTGTTTTTCTTCTAATTAATTAATGTTATTCGAATAGTTTCACAAAAATGTTGAAAGCTGGTTTAAATTTTCTTTGTTTTACGTAAAAATTGTACTGTTCTAATGAAGATATAAATAGTACAACTAAGATTAGCGACTGCACTCTAAATTGCATATATGACATTGATAGATAAAAAGAGCAATTTTTACATTTATTTTCGCAATATCGAGTGACATACGTATCTACGTAGAAATAGTGTTATTTTGAGATCTATACGACTTTTTATATAAATTCTGACATATTTATATATGGTATTAAATATAATGACCATCAAAAATACTAATTGCACAGCAAATATTGCACAGCATAACGAGCACCTATACGCCCCAAATCACTGCATTCCGTCTCGGAAGAGTTAGGTTATGTTAGCTTCCTTCTTAAACTCATCCAAAAATAGTTTCGACTTGTTTCGTCGTCTTAGTTTGATCTCTTAAAATATATTTTGCTGTACAATTAGTATTTTTGGTAAGCATATTTTGCTGAGCAATTAGTATTTTTTTGCTGTGCAGTTAAATACTACCCTTTATATACGTATTTTTCTTTTAAAAGACTACTGTCGCCCTAGGCCTAGTTCCTGTGTCGCGGGGACCTTATAAACATACCGCTCACCTAGTAATATATTGGCACATCTACGTTTTTCACATTTTACAGACACGAGGATTTAAGATTTTATAAATGTTTGAAATTAATTTATGGGTTCATTTTACTTTTTTTTACAGTTTTTATGGATTTGGTTACTAGTTTAGACTATAATACATATTCAGGGATGAAAATTTCCACTTCAGGTTTTCAGGATATACCTCATAAAGATCAACGAAGTGGAAGAGTCATGCATTTGTGCCGTTGTCACTTTGAACAACTTTCAAAAATGTCATTTATGCACCCGGAAGCCTGCAAAATCCTGTGTGAAAGTCAAGAAATAAAAGAACTGGTTGATGGAAAATAAACATTTTATTTGGATAGAATCATACAAAAACATTTGTTCTTAAAGTTCAACATTATAATTGTCATAAATGAGTATATTAGTTTTAGGTAGATACATAGAAAATAATCAACATCAAAATTATTTATCAAAATAAAGAAAATAAAACTTCTTAAAAACATAAGTACTTAATAACTTGGCACTTTAGATAAAATCTAGATTCAGATCAGAGTTTTATAAAGAGTATTCTATCTATCTACTACAGAAAAACAATTGAAAAATAGCGGTAAATCGTTTCTACGTTTCTTTTTTAAAATGTCATAATTTTAATGGTATCAAAATCAGCCAGATACGAATAGTACAGCCAAAGAGATCTCTTGAGCTGTATTATTTAAAAATCGGCCTATCGGCGTTTCTGCTTCAAAAATGCTTTATTATAAGGTGATTCGTATTTATTGTTTTATATATAAAATATGTATTTGTTACAAGGATGACATTCATCATTATTCGTTTAATTATTTTGTCCAAAAATCTAGAAAAGATACGTACCACTTTCATTTTTAAATTAAGATAGGGTATAGAAAAAGGTGGTGGAGCTAAACCATGTTTTCCTAGTTGTACCAATCGCTGCATTCGGTTCGCCATTATTGCAATAAATATTGTTTTTCTAAAATACCAACTGAAATTATTGTAACCTATCATTTTGGTATACACAGTAGCTAGAAGGCAAGTCGGACCACCCTAAACAAGTAGACTCTAATCTATTTTGAACATTCATATGTATTATAAATTATTTGAATCCAGTTTTAGAGTGGGCCGACCTTCCTTTTAACCCAAATAATTATATTAGCACCAATTGGACTTAGGACATAAAATACCAATAAGCTTCATTTTTGTAATTAAAACGGCACATCAGTCAAATATGTGGCAATAAGTTCCCGACAATAATAATTGTAACGTCATATCTGTCAAATATGTCGTCACATTTGTCAAATGTGACATTTTTTTACTTATTAACTTAATTTACAAAATGTCACAATTGTCACTTACGTCAACGCAGTTCTGGAAGCGGCTGCGTCCAGCGGAGAGGCCCGCACAACTGACCAATGAGCCGTTATTTTACGCGGGTGCGGGAGGAAACTATAATAATGGTATAATGACACTAACGACCTCTCTCGATGAATACGGAAACTACCGCCGTGCCCTTTTACCTCTTTGTTGATTATGCACTTTTAAACCCGTATGTCGTATAAATTCAATTTCGCATTTTTTGCAGATGTGCCAATATATTACTAGGTGAGAGATACATTTAAAGGGCCCAAAGTACACCTAGACTCAGAACAATCACACATGTAGGATTTGTACCCACAAATCTTAGCGCGAATGCAGCGGCGTATATCCACTTATATATATATGTATTTACCACCTTAGCCTCTAAGTATTTAGCGATACGTTTTCTTTATGTTTGCCTCATTATTATTGAGAGAGAGGATTAGTCACACGTCTGTTACATTACTCACCTAATACAAATATGAAATGTAATTGAATCGATAATTTTATTATGAATAGATTATAAACGTACATATCTACATGTAACACACTGTTTGTTTTGAGTTGAAGTTTATACATTTCTAAGTTATATGTACTAATAAGCCCATTATGGAGAATGTTACTAGTAATTATATAACGGCTATATTTGAATGCTCTTGGTGTCGGTTATTGGAATGCTTGTAAAGAAAAACACAACTGTACGGATGCCGTAGTGGTTTAAGTGGTAGCCTCGCCACTGCACTTGCGCCGAGTCTTGTGGGTTCGAATCCCACACGGAATAAGACTTTGTGTGATCCACAAATGGTTGTGGATCGCACAAAGTTATTGTGGTGTTCTTTGTGTATGTTGTTTAAATGTATGTAAAGTCCCTCGCGACGCAGGAATTATACATATTGCGGGATTGGACTTTTAAAAAACAAAAAAGTAATTATTTTCGACACAGGATTTATTACTAGTAATCCCAGTGCAACAATTGACTCACAAGACAAGAAGGATAGGATCTGGTCGCTCTGTGACATGCTGGGCATAGTAACCGTGGATTCTCAAGAACGTTTTCGAGACTTCCACAAACCCGACAGAATAAAAAATCACTAGATAAGTTTATTATGAGGATTGATGGATTCAAACCGGGGTACACTAGCAGGTCGTCGGGCATGCGCATCGACAGTGACAACTAACTAAAAAAAGATCGCCAATATGATCAGACATCCTTACTAATATTATAAATTCGAAAGTAACTCTGTCTGTCTGTCTGTCTGTTACCTTTTCACGGCTAAACCACTCAACCGATTTAGATGAAATTTGGCACAGATGTAGTTTAAAACCTGAGGAAGGACATAGGCTACTTTTTATTCATGTAGGCACCACGCGGGCGGAGCTGCGCGCAAAAGCTAGTCTATAATAATTTCTTTATATAAATGGTGGCATTTAAAATGTTACCATTGCTCTGGCAAAACTGAGGACTAATTCTAATAAAAACCTGTTCAAAATAGTATTTCGATCTCGTCTTAGTATCATATATATTAGTGCCAATTCTGTTGTCACAAAATTCTCTAAACTTAACAAAAAATTATTAAATTTTTTTTAGTCCTGTCACTTTTAGCGATTTCAGAATACAAAATGTCATTTGAGAGGACTAAACTCAATTTTAGTGATTTTTAGTTAAGCTTAGAAAATTTTGTGACAACCGAATTGGGACCATTATGTGCATCACAAAAAACGTTCTCCTAAACTATGATGTATGTCAAATCCTGACTAATATTATAAATGCGAATTTGAGCTTGTTTGTTACGCTTACACGCCTTAATTACTCAACCGATTATTATAAAATTTAGCATACACGTTGTCAGGGGAATAGAAAAGGACATACGGTACTTTCATCATCCAGAAACAAGTACTGCAACTAGCCTAACCTACATTTTCGCGAGCGAAGCCGCGGTCATAATCTAGTGTGAACATAAATTGTGCTTCAGTTTAATAATATCAACCCTTTATTAAACTGTCCCACTGCCAGCAGTTGAAAGAGAAGAGGCCTATGCCCAGGCACGGAGGTCTTCTCAATGTGTGAAGGGTTAGGCCATCCTCCACCACGCTGTCCCAGTGCGGGTCGGTAGACTTGACATATCTTAGAGAACATTATGTCGAACTCTTAGACATGCAGGTTTCCTCACGATGTTTTTCTTCACCGTTAGAGCGAGCGATAATTAATTATTTAATACGCATATAACTTCGAAAAGTCAGAGATGCGCGCCCTGGGATCGAACTCGATACCTTTGCGTAACAGTCTAACGGTCTCCCACTAGCCTATCACTGCTTTCAGGTTATTATTTGATCAGAGCTGTATTTTGAACAGTTTTTAATACGAGAATTAGCCCTATGCTCTTAAAGTAATCAGTGGACTGGAGTGGAATACTTTTAATGTTTTTATCTTCATTACACAAGACTAGTGCTGTATCGATAGTATTATTAAATTCCAATGGAGAAATTCTAAAGATGCATTGAAATGATTCAGCTTTATTTAAACTTTACTTCACGCTACTAACGCCATTGTAAGTTTTCCTGAAGTAAAGTAACGTTTCTTTGTTATCTTTCCCACCTACGGATTCCTATGAACAAGCCTAAAGTACCTGTGTTTAACTTTTTCTAAGATTTCTGTATACAAATTATTGGATTATGTCTGTCTGATTTCAGCATGAATGGGGCCGGCTCGACCGGGGAAGGATTACCCTCTCACAGAATATCGACGTGAAATAGCAGTATTCATACTGTTGTGTTTCGTTCGGTGAGTGAGAGTGCTGGAGGCTCACCCCCTTTCCCCCATCCCGCTCCTTCTGCTTGCTTGTGCAATGGTTATCACTACATATTATAAAACAAAGTCCCCCGCCACGTCTGCTCGCGATAACCTCAACAACTACTGAACGGATTTTCATGCAGTTTTCCCTAATAGAAAGAGGGATTCATGAGGAAGGTTTAGGCGTATAATTTGTTAAGGTTTTGTAATACCCTTGCCAAGCCGGGGCGGGTCACTAGTTATTTATAAAGCTTAACTTTTGTTAAGATGAGATTAATAGATTGTATAAACCTGTTATCATTAATCAGTTGTCGATACTACGACTCGTATAGTGAACCATGTCTTTTATTAAAATTTAAAAGTTTATAAAAATAGTTCGATGTTTGTTACTCAGGCAAGCGCAAAACGTTCAGCGAACGGAGATGAACTTCGCACACAGATAACAGATATTAATAGACGGATCTTCTTCTTGACATTTATTTGTATACAAATTATTTTCTTTACTTTCAGAAAAAATCATCTACCGTGTTGCAAAATCTATATGTCGCGAAATTTACAATAATGTAGATGGCGACAATAATTGGTTTTTATGTTGCTTTACAATGTGACTGTTTAACTACTGCACCATGCAAGCAGTTGACTGCCTAGTTAAAGAGATAAAACAAAGTAAATTAAAACACAAATAACAATTAAGGCAGAATGACAACTTATATACTAAATAGTGCCAGTAAATACATCGTTACAAAATAGATAATTAGGTTCTTAACCTATTACTACGATTCTCATTACTGTTCATTGTTTCATAATAGTGTTTTCTTCAATGTATTACGTTAAAATGACATGGGTGACAAATTCATTAGTACGAGTATATATTATACTACATAAGGTTACGTCTTAATACTTGTAAGTGCGCTAATATGAAACCAATCGGTAAAACAGCTTCATACTAGCATATGCCTACTAATATTATAAATGCGGATGAGAGTTTGTTTGTTACGCTTTAACTACTACACAGATCATCATGAAATTTTGCATGCACATTGTCAGGGGAACAGAATAGGACATAACGCACCTTTAATATAGAAAAAGGTACAGTTACTAATCTAACCCACATTTACGCGAGCAAAGCTGCGGACACAATCTAGTTCCTAACAAACAGTGCTCATTGTTTCAAATGTTATAATTTTAACGTAACCATGTCTACAATCTTAGCTTGAGCTTGCTATTAAACAATAGTAGTTGCCTTATCGCAATTCGACAAATATGGGCATATTACATTTCATGATTGCATTTCATCATATTCCCTTACATTTCAATTTTAGATATTGGAGGTAAAGTCAACATCGACCTGTAATATTATTTCACAAGTAAGATATCAAAGCCGAATCGGTAGCGCAGTTGTACACAATGCCACTGCCAAGTGTTTTTGGGTTTTTCTTCCAAGAAATTGTGTTTAGCAGTCTGGTATCTCGAACTATGTCTGGTAGACGGTAGTAGGATTGCTTTACATGGAACTCAAAACCGTACTGGATGAAATATAGGCGTAATACACTTTATGGATAAAGCCGTGACGTGTATGTAAAGTAAACAACAGCTTTAAGTACGAATTAATAATATACGCTTATTAAAATGCACTTAATCATATAATTCCATTTCCAAAACGATAAACTACAAAGATTGAATTCTGGCTTAGCACTGTAGCCACAAGCTGCACGTCTGATTTTGTGTTGTCATGCTAAATGGTAATAAACATAGCATAACACAGCTTTATATTTGTACTAGATGTTCCCGCGGTTTCACCCGCGTTTATCGTTACTGCGCTGCCCCCGTGGGTCGTAGCGTGATGTTATATAACGTATTGCCTTCCTCGATAAATAGGCTATCTAACATTAAAAGAATTTTTCAAATCGAACCTGTAGTAATCACGCAGAATAAACCAGGAGAAACATTGTTTGTACTATGTCTGTAATGGGTAATTATTTTGCTGCAATGTTATTTTAAAACTGCGATATATCCTAAGATATTCATTGAAATCGAATGATGTAAAGGGCAATTTTGTTTTAAATTAAATATTTGTGATGGATAACGTATTTATTTGGATAAGGATTAATATCATGTTTATAATAATACCTTCGCAAATAATGCATTATTTTAGAACAAATTTGGTTAACATAAAAATGGTTATAGTGAGCCAACCTTAAAAGATAGACATATGCTGTCGCGGACTTTTTTTTAGAACTTTTAAAGGGGAACAATTCTGTCATACATGATTTTTACGAAACTTTAACTGTTTACGCAGCGCACGCAGCGGAAGCTCTCAAAAGGAAAAAATACCCTCCGATTTTGAAACATTCTTCATTGGTGCTCAGCTCCTATTGATCTTAGCGTGATGATATATAGCCTATAGCCTTCCTCGATAAATGGGCTATCTAACACTGAAAGAATTTTTCAAATCGGACCAGTAGTTCCTGAGATTAGCGCGTTCAAGCAAACAAACAAACATACAAACAAACAAACAAACAAACTCTTCAGCTTTATAATATTAGTATAGATACTACGTAAGGATAGTCAGAAGTGAATTAAATTGATACTAGCGGTTTCCAAGTGGTCAAAATTCGACCATAATTGATTTAAATTTTAATTTGATAGTAATTGAGGTTTATTGTCTATAACTATACCCTTATAATCATATTTCATTAAGTTTTCATCAAGGCTATACGGGTTAATTTGCTTATCTTTTTCAAACAAATGATTATACTCTTTCATTGACGATATTCCTAAGCTTGCTTCTGTTTTTGTTTATTACATATAAATACGTAAATATACCTAAATAGTATATATCATTCTATTGCCTCTAAAGGTTGCCTGTAAGATATTGCTGATATATGTAATTATATATTGATATATATGTAACCATAGTTACGAAGAATACTTAGTACTACATCTGCCGAACAATGCCGAAATACTACGAACGCGATTCGACTGCGTGTGTCAAATGCATGGTTGTGTGCGTGTAGTGTTTTTCATTAATTTAATGTATTTCTAATACATATTTTATATAAATATTAAGATTCACCACTTCTTCTCCATATAAACTTTAACTGTGCCAAACTGCATACTTCTCCGACCGCGCAATTTTCGTGAAAAGGGGTACAAAGATTTTGCTTCACGTATTAATATATAGATTCCGGCAACTTTATTTTTTAGTGAGATTATTTTCCTGAGTGACAACTGAGAATTTTTAATAGGAAAACCCATCAGCATTGAATCAAACTTGGACTTCAGTATCGCATGAAAAAAATAACAAAAGCGAACTAGAGAGAGGTGGACACCATTCACACGGGACTGAAGTGTGATCCACTAATGGTTAGAGTGTGGTCCCTACCTGTCTGTGTCTAGGTGTTCTTCGTCACATATGTTTGAATATTTGTATAGTTCACCGCGTTATAGAGAAAATACTACTCCCTACGAACAACCTTATATAGAAGTCTTTTAAAAAAGGTCACGGCTCACACGGTAATTTTTTGTATTATAACTGTGAGGTAATATATCTGAGAGAAATAGATAGCAGGGTATCGGGCTCCAGTATGAATACACTGGAGTCCGATTAAGGAACTATTTCCAACATATGCAGCTAAATAACCTTGTGTTAAGGTCCTATGGCGAGTTGTACGCTGTGTCGTAATTTTTCATGATGGGAGTCGAGACTATGTGAGTGAGATTGCTAATGTTTCCAGCGTTTATAGTCGACGGAAATCAATTAGAAACAGATGGGCCTTAAGTGGCAGGTAGATGCTGGATAAGGCTTTGGACTTGCCTTATAGTGGTCGTGGGTGTGGATACCACCCACGTGAACCCACTGGTAACAGCATGTTAGCTTAGCTGGAGGGGTAAACAAGAATACTACGAAGTTCCAACCCAAATTCTAGTAGCCGAAAAAAAAAAACGCTTGCCTTATCTACAGTTATATCTATGTCGGAGTCTTTGCCAGCACGGTTATAATAAAAAATCGTTTTATTTTATTTAGCAGTTCAAGTTGGTTAGTTTTTACTTAGCTAGGTATTTATTATTAGATGTGCCCGCGGTTTCACTCACGTTTATGGTTACTGCGGTTACCCACGGGGTTGGGTCGTAGTGTGTTATATAGCCTATAGCATTCCTCGATAAATAGGCTATCTAACACTAAAATCATTTTTCAATTTGAACCAGTAGTTCCTGAGAATAGCGCGTTCAAACAAACAAACAAACAAACTCTTCAGCTATATAATATTAGTATAGATAACTATGTAATTGTTTATTGGAAATAAAAGTTAGAGTAGTAGCAAATTGTTTCCAGGAGAGCTCTGTTGAGTGGGTCGCTGAAGTAGTTTCAGTTCCAGCGACCCCCTCACCATTCAAAGCAGTGAGTTGGTACACTGTGCTTGGTTAGGTTGGTTGGTTCGATAGGACTTATACTTAATTTGGTTAGGTATTTAACTAAAGGTGATGGTAAAGGTGATCTTGATGTGTCTTTTCTATCTTTTTATCTAAAAAATCAGTTTAAAAATAAAATGTTGCTAATGATCAGTGTAAATACAACAATAACGATTACTAAATCAATTCAACCGTTAGTTTAAGCAGTAGTTTATTTGTTTAATATGTGTTTGTGTAAAAAGTCCCATCAAGATTGCTAACCTTTAGTTAAATACCAAATGAAGTATGGGACTTTCCATATTTTCCCGTGTGAGCCCAATACACCCTATCCGCTCCCCTTTAGAGATTTAAGCATAAATGGCATTCACACGGATTTAAAAAAGAAGAAAGGGGCAGTATAGAATTGTAAATTTTTAGAAAATTACCAGTTGTTGATTTTGCTTTGCCACACTAACTGTTAACATAACGACTTTATTATTAAGTATAGTACATATAGGTATATTATTGTTCGGTTTGAACATGCGCTGGTAGTTGGGAAGTGTCTGATAACAGCGCATTGCAATCTCCGCGCCCTCGTCACAATTTATCGCTATATTGCATGTGACATATTATTTATATTAATATATTGCCGTATTATGACAGATGTTTATAGACATATGGCTGTATACCTATTCCCGAAGGGGTAAAAGGGAAAGTAAAAGGGAGCGAGCTTAATACCCTCTAGCTGCGAATTTCCTAATAATGAACCGAACATTTTACTTTTCTTTTCTAAATTGGAAATCGAACCAAAGATCTCTTAATCGCACGTAAATATAAGTCAAATATGATAGATACAGTTATGTCTTGAAATCCATATGAAACACGTATGAATTTCATGGCATAACAGTAAATCAATTAAAGGAATTAGAATCATGATCGATTTCCGTGATGCAATTGTTTATTTTATGACTTACCTATAACATTTTTACGCGTACAGCTAATTAAATATGTGTCAGTTAACGTACTACGCATTCTCTAATATAAAAAGTATATTATTACATTCACGTTTATACATACATACATTTTATAGGTACATCATTATATATTTGTTTCTTATTCATCATCAACTACTGAATCTTTTTACAGCGATTTACAAGAAAGATACACCCGAAACTCGGTACTATGAGCCTGTTTTCCTGTACTTTTAGGGACTACTCACACTTATTCAGTTCTGTTCAGCTTTTGTCCATAGAAAACAACGATTTTATATGGAGACGCGTACGCATCGGGAAAGCTGAACAGAGCTGAATAAGTGTGAGTACTCCCTTAAAGTATTACATTGGTTGTCCCTATTTAACACGCATAGTTTATAAACATTATCCCAAATTATCATTAAAAACTAATGAGGTTCACTATTCGCCACGGGTTACAAGGATTATGTATTTTATCTATATCACGTGAACCACCACAACCACTCGACCAGTTATTAAACAACAAAGTTGTCTTCGATACACGCTAGTTGTTCGTGAATTACATACAGGTCACATAATGATTTCAAACAGTACGATATGCGCAGGACATTAAGAGGAAACAAGGGCCGTTTTTCCATACAAACGTAGTCCCCCATTTCTTCCCTGGATAATGCCAGTAGAGCAATAATTTTTTCAAAAAAATGTATGGCCTCTATTGGCATGTCCCTATGTTTTCCTTTTTTCATAAATTAATTATTAAAAGAGACATGAGCCTTCAAAAACCTCAAAAATTTACCAGATTTTCCGCTGTGTTTAAACATCCAGAAAACAAATTTGACTAGATTATATAAAAAATGGAAAACATAGGAACACGGGCAAAGCCTTTCTTTAATTTGTAATGAAAATAGTAGTTAAATCAGTCAAGTTTTGCAGAAGGAATCAGGGAACTACGAAACGATGATTTTGTGTACTTTTAATAGGTATTTTCGGTTCAAACTGCAGTTGTCTCTATCGCGCTTATGATATACATGGCACTGTGCGATAGCAATAGATTTTACAAATACCTATTTTTCAATTCTCTCGCACTTAGTGTTTCCTCTAAGGTCATTACCATACTATGTAGTCATTATTGGTTTGTTATACCGCCGATCAACTGCCCGTTTGATTAATTCTCTAATCTACATTATTGTGTGTAATAATTTTATGTGTGTTAAGCATTAAAATTTGCTGTTAATTTCACATGAACCAGTTGTTGTGCCAAATACCCATCACAGTATGTATTAAAATTGCTCACAGTACTAACTTGAACCGTTAGCAGCGATAGCTCAGTGGGGAGACCAACAGACTGCAATGCAGAGGGTCTCGGGTTCGAACACACGTCGCGCACCTCTTATTTTTGGAAGTTATATGACTTTTCGAAATTATGTGCGTATTAATTGACAATTATCGCCTGCTTCGTGCCTCGGAGAGCACGTTAAGCCGTCGGTCCCGGCTGCCATGAACATCTATAGCAGTCGTTATTGGGAAGTCAGTGCCCTCTAATATCCTGACACTGGTCTAGCTTTAGGGTATCGCTAGCCTTCGGGTTGCGGAGGTCAGATGGCAGTCGCTCCGTGTAAAAACTGATATCCAGTCAAATCCGGTTAGACTAGAAAGTCGACCCCAAGTGACTTGGGAATAATAAAGGCAAAGGAGAAGAAGACTAACTTGAACCGTTAATATTCGCAATAATTTCGCTCGTACCAACATCAGAAAGTTTATTGAACTCAATCAATAGGAACCATTGTTCAACAATGAGACTGGCCGATTATATCTTTTCAATCTGCATGCTTCATTCGTTTCGTTTCGTTCAGACGATCAATATAAACGAATTGGACAGCGATGACATTTTGTTATAGCTGGCGTTATTAATATGTTATATGAAGCTACGGAGACGTACCTAATTATAAGTCATGTTAAATAGGGAATTATCTTACATATAAATATTACAAGTATCTAAATACGTTTAAATGAAATTAAACGATAAATACCTAGGTACATCGAATTAATTGTGTATAATATATAATTACGTAAACGTGGACTACGTTAATTACGTTTTATTTCTTTGACCTAAAACTCTTATGTCAATAAGTATTATGTACTTAAATGATAACCAAACAATAACATGAAATTAGTGTCAAGAGTAATAATGTTTCTCTTAATAGTACCAGATAATAATTAATATCCTTTAATTGGCGCGCAATTTAACATATTTTTTTAACTTTGTTTCGAATGTACGTTATAATATAAATTATAGGCCCTGTATTGAAACTGTCTAGTGCTGGACACGCGCCTTTTTCCACTCACAAGAATATATTATATTATAAATAAAATAATAATGCCATTATTATAAAGTATGATATCATCGAAACAATGTATAGTTACAATATTTAACTATGTCACTACAAATTAAAATAGCGTTTCAGTCCTATCACAAAGTGTTAGGTTATATTATAAGCAATGACTTGGCTAAGTTGTGTTCTTATTAATAAATAAAAGTTACAATTGAGACTAAATTACTTTATACGGATTTTATTGTGGTTGATTTGGAAAACAGTACTGTTCGATTATTTTTAAATTATTAAACTTCTACTACTATTAAACTATTTAGATTTATTTTTATGAAAGTTGCAATTCATGGCAAAGAAAAGAGAAAGTACAAAAATGAAAAGACCAATGGCAAAGACTTAAGTTATTCCGCAGCAAAGAACTAATCAATTCTAAGCATACCTATATTTTTGGCAGCTTTCTTATATCTATCATTAAACATGCGAGAAAATCTAGCAAAAAATATGACACAAACAGTTAATGTCAGTTTATAAATCAATCACCATAAAACGATGTAGAATAATTACAGGCTGTACAAAAAATAATATCGCTAATTGTCACTGTGGCGTGGCCTCCATAGATGCGAACATATTTTAATACGAGAGTTGGCCTGCTTGCTGTTGAATAGGCGTATGATGTAATAAATGATATTCAATAATAAAAATTCCATATTACAGTTGGTGGTAAATATATTTCATATTAAAGCTGGGTTTTATACAGTCTTGATATTGTTGATAAAATCAGAATTGTAAACGGTGGTATTGTTGACAATATTAAATTAGGTTACTACACGTTTATTGCCACAGGTAATCAACATTTAAATTCGCGTGAACGTCGAACGAGGCACGAAGTGTGTGACAAAAAGGCCTGATATAATTTTTATGGGATTGGTTGCTTTAAATACCTACGCTTATAAACATGAAATTACAAAATCTAATTTGCTAACAACTAGTTTAAATATTATGTTAATTCTGTAAATTGTTTTAAGAATAGCACAAGTTTATACATTTGTCAACTTGTGACATATTATTCTTTTAAAATTTTAGTATACTGGCTACAGGCCCATAACACTAATTAAACATGAGGTATATCCTCTGCATATAGGTACATAATATGTTATATTATTTAATTGTTACTATCTGATCATTTGTTGCACTGAAATTATACATACCAGTTAGTACTAGAACAACTTAATTTGTATTATACCATTAATTAATTTAGGATTTGTAGTACGTATTTGCTTTCATAAAATTTAAGTAACGGCGCAGTGTAGAATGGTATTTTCCTAAGTAGGACTATATGGAAAGGCTAATTATTAAAACGATATTTTTTTATAAAAATTATTGAGGTCACCGGCCAGGTGGACCGATGACCTGAGAAAGGTAGCTGGGTCAGACTGGATGCGGAAGGCGGAAGACCGGATGTTGTGGCGAAAAATGGGAGAGGCCTATGTCCAGCAGTGGACTGCGGTGGGCTGATTGATTGATTGAGATATTTTTTTTTTATAAAAGTGTCATAGACTTGAACCTTCATTGATACATTTGAATTCTCTAAGTGACAGCAAGAAAGAAAAATATGAAATTTCAATAATTTTGAAATAAAACATTTATAGCGAGACGATTGCTGACAGATCTAACGACGACACGAGTATTTGTTATACTATACAACGCTGCATTTTCTGACATTAAAATAGTTCGACAAATAATATTATTTTGCCGTCGACGCTCATGGAAATATCGTAATTTTAGTGAAATTATGATGCGGCGCGGTGTGAAATTATTTACAGGGCGCGTAAAATAACATTTGCATACCAAGTTTATACTTATATCCAGTATGCTTTGCAACAATGAATTCATGTTCACAAATTAATGTGTTTTAGACATTAGTTCCATATTATGTGCCTTTCGATTTATTGTGCGCGATAATACTTGCTTGAATTAGTAGGCAGAAACTACGTATTTCTTCTCGGAACGAACATTCAGTATAACGCTTCCTGCATACCATTATTTATGATATTGATGAAAGATGATATATGTGATGATTTTTCATGAAAGCATTATTTCAGATGTTCTTAGACTGGTCTTTTAGCAATGATGAAATCTGGAAGAAATTTAATTGCTACCAAATTACACCTTTTCAATACAGTTATAACTCTTGATGAACCTACTCGACTTAGAATCGTTTTCATTTCTGATATTGTTTCCGAGAAAGTTAAACTTGAACTTGCCTCAGTTGCGGATTTATAAATTTAATGACCATGATTAACAACTAAAGCCTTATCGAAAAGACATGATTATTAAATGAAACACTGAGTTTATGATATGCTGTAATTCGTTTAGTAATCTCTTGCCGTAAAAATATTTGCAGTAGAGCGTACAAACTGTTATATCTATAGAGCTAATACTCACGTATTGATTATATCGGACTATAACAGTTCATACACGTCTACCTATTGATAATTATTAATATCCTGATTAATTAATGTCTCCCGTGCACTCTCGGCAATCGTTGCTCACTTTGATGCATGATCTGATCTGGGCATGATGATGATCTTGTATCAAAATGCGTTGAATCGGTTAGCGATTGAATTCGTAGATGTTAAATTGTAAGATTGGGGTTCGATGTATAGGTTTGTAATTATATAGGCTGTCCTTTAATTAATGGATAACCTTGAAATGTCTTATAGTAGAATTGATTCAGAAAAAAAAACGGAAAATAAAAATAAAATAAAATAATGCAATAGCTAGCGAGTCATACTTTTGACTGTCTATCTATAAGCATAATTAGTGTTTAATAATAAAACAACGAAAAACCGATGAAATTCATTCATTTATGGTCATAGTGTACAAAAAAGATAAATATGTTAATTAAAAAAAAATCATATCTCAGGTAGTAGTTAGGGTACATTTTTTTTCGTACCTTTTTCTGAACGGCTGTCAGTTCTACTATAAGACATTTCAAGGTTATCCATTAATTACCGGACATCCTGTATATAATAGATTTTATAAATGTCAAAGTTAGTGAGGATGGATGAATGGGTGGATGTTTGTTACTCTTGCCCGCAAAAACTATAAACTACTAAGAACGGATTTTGTTAAAACTTTACAGCATTATTGTTTATACATCAGAATAACATATAGGCTACTAAAAAATCTATCTTAATATAAATCTACATTAACGGGAGCGAAACCGCGGGCAAAATCTAGCATATAATAAAATACTTTAAAATAAATTGATTACAAGTTCTAAAATGTGTAGTGTGCGTCACTGCAGATAAGTGCACGTTCACCTGTACATCGCAATTAGTTTGAAACCAATGAAGGTACATCGACTCGGTAATTAATTCACATTTATTCGTTGAAACAATTATAAAACATTCACTGTTTTAATAAATGAAAATATACTGCATAGCTTTGGTTTGTAAATATTTTTCTATAGATACATAATTTCTGAACATTAACATTGTATTAGGCATGTCAATTATTTCAAAGTGACGGCCCGTTTGGTCACCATGGGGGTTTCCCAGGTGGTCGGGCGTATCGAGGCGCTGGGTTTACGGGTGGCTATTAGCAAGACGGAGGTCCTGGTCTTTCATGGGCCCTGTCGCAGTCCACACCGCGACGCCTCGATAATGGTGGGCTCGACGCGCGTTCCCGTCCAGGCCCGCATGAAATATCTGGGTTTGGTCCTGGACGGATGGTGGCACTTCGACGAGCATTTCAGACAGCTCGCTCCGAAGCTTCTCGGCACTGCGTCCGCCCTTGGACGGCTATTGCCAAATTTGGGCGGGCCCAGTGAAAGAAAGAAAGAAAATACATTTATTTGCAGCAGATTATGCACTACATAGTTACATATTTCAGACACAGTTAATTACAAAAAAAAAAAAAAGAACAAATCTTACTGCAAATTGGTCGCAGTTCAGCAAAATGCTAGTTTTGAAAAAACTAGCGCTGGTCTTCCGCTGCGACCATGTTTGTAAATAATATACTTAACACAACACAAAGATGACAAACGATATAGAATAATAATAATAATAGCATCCACGGCACCAATACGACAACAAAACAATAATTTTTTTTTTTTTGCACCCCAGTTAAATTTAACAACTTAATTATTTCAAAAATACACATTAATGTTAGCGGCTGTAACTTCACTACATAGTTATATAGCACTTGTGTCATGCAGCTGTGTTTCCTGACCTTTTTGGTGATCAAATAAAAATTTCTTTAATGTTGTTCTAAAACGTTGAATATGTTGCAGATTCCTAATCGGGGGTGGAATGTTGTTCCAACATTTAGTTGCAGCGTACCGGAAACTTCCCCTAAAAGCCTCAGATTTATGATGTTGTGTATCGATTATCGAATTGCAATGCACATTGCCGTTTCCCATATGACTTTAGGCTTGAAACCTGTTTCAATTTTACATTCAAGTAATAAGGTTGTCTATGTTTAATGACTCCGAAAAGAAGACAGGCTAAGTGAAGTTTGCGACGATGTTTCATTTTCAGAATTTTGTGTTTATTTAGAAAAGGAGTGACATATGCTCTCAAAGGAATGTCAAAACAGAAGCGAGCACAGGCATTCTGAATACGCTGTATGAGTTTTTGTGTTCTTGAAAGCAATTGTGGGCTATAAACTACGTCCATATAATTTAATTGAGATAAAATAAGTGATTCGGCTAGCTGGATACGTAGTTCTTCTTTCAAATATCGTCTTATTTTATACAATATTTTTAATTTGTAAAAGCAGTTTCTGGTTGCATTTGCAACATGTTTTTCAAATCTGAGATCGGAATCCATGTGCAAGCCCAGATTACGTGCTTCAAAAACACGCTAGACAGTTTCACCCAAAATCATAACACTTATTGAGGGATTCAGAGATGCTACAAGGTTTTTACTTTCAAAAATAAGGTATTTTGTCTTGTTAGGGTTAAGCAATAGGCAATTATTTTCGGACCAACTGGATATACTTGTAAGATCCTCGTTAAGTCCGACTATAGCATTATCAACTTCAGATGGTTTGAAAGAAATATACAACTGTATATCATCGGCATATATGTGATATCTGCAATGTTTGATATGGATTTTTATATCAGCTGTATATAAAATAAATAGGATTGGCCCCAGAATGGACCCTTGGGGTACTCCCCTATTACATGACACTTTATCAGACACCAGCGACGATCCATTACCACTGCTTAACCTTACAAACTGGTGTCGATCACTAAGATAGCTATTGAACCACTGCGCGGCTGCCCGGTCAAAACCATAGTAATTTAATTTAGATAGTAGTAAGTCAATATTTAATGAGTCGAAAGCCCGTGAAAAATCCAATAAAACCAGTAGAGTACACATTCCTTCGTCTTGGGCACAAAGTACATTGTCAGTCACATCGAGCAGCGCTGTCATCGTGCTTCGCCCCTTCCTAAAGCCCGACTGTACCTCAGGGAGAATATTATTTTTTTCAAGGTAATTTGTTAACTGAAAACAGACAGCTTTTTCCAAAACCTTTGACAGGCATGGTAAAATACTAATTGGCCTTAAGTCCTTTAATTCCACTGGGTTCGAATGTTTAGGTAAAGGTCGTACAATTGCGTCTTTCCAAATTTTAGGAAATGTAGATGTGACAATTGATTTGTTAATAATACTGTTTATTACATCTATTGTGTGGGGAAGCGTCATTAAAAGCATGTTTAGATTGATTGCATCAGAGCCTTCTGCGTTCGACTTAAGGTTAGTAATAATTTTGATTAGCTTGTCGTTACTAACTGGTTCCAGGTGAAAGACGGCGTTACTAAACTTGTGGAATTCGAAGAATGTAAGTTGTGAGATGCATACATCTGAGCTACCTGGTATGTTTAAAAAGTGCTTGTTTATCATATTAGGATCATTAAATGTCGGGGGTAGTTCAGTGTTATTCTTAGGCAATAAGGTACTCTTAAAATTTTTCCACAAGTGCTTCGGCTCATTTATTTTATTATTTATATTTTGTTTGAAATAAGCTGTCTTTTAGTGATAGAGTGCCTGGTTTACCATAGATTTTAGGCTTTTATAATACTCCCTTTTAGTCTCTGACTTAGTTTTATGATAATCCGCGGCAGCCTTATCACGCAACCTCATCATAAACTTAATAGTATCTGTGATCCATGGGTAAGAACGGTCTTTAATTACGATCGATTTCAAAGGTGCATGCAGATCAAATAAGAATACTATACTGCGAGTCAACGAGTCTACCATTTCGTTTACGTGCCCTATTGATGATATAAGGTCCCATCGCACTTTCTGCAAGTCACTGTTAAAACTATTTGTGCAAATATTATTTAAAGGCCTATAACTTAACACGTAAGGCGTGGGCTTCACCCGCCGTATACTAAACTCGCAAGTAATAAGACAGTGGCCAAACAGTGACCCTTCATGTTCAACGCTGACTCTGTTTGCGCACAATTCAGTACAAACAACATCAATAAGAGTTTGACTAGTCGCAGTGAAGTGAGTCGGCTCTGTAACTAATTGAGTTAAATTTAGACATGATATGAAAGTATTAAATTTGTATATTTTAGTATTATCGTCACAAAGCAGATTTATGTTAAAATCTCCCAACAAGATCAAACTATCATAGGCAGAGAAGGAACAAATGGAGTCAGTAATAGCATTCAGAAATAAGTCGACATCCATCCAAGGAGGACGATATGCTGTGCCAATCACAATCTTCTTTAAGTTAAGGGTCATAGTGAGCCACATTTGTTCAACGGATCGGTGAACTGGTTCTGCAGGGTGAGGTAATGTGCGAATATGAAAATTACGTTTAATATAAAACCCGACGCCGCCGCCCCGTGAACGTACGTTTGACGGTCTAGGAACATGAAATAAACGATACGATGGTAGCACAGGAGCGCGTCCTTCCTCGCCTGCTCTTAGCCAAGTCTCATTTATCGCTAATACATCTATGTCATTTCGTGCAACTGATACAATAAAATTGTCATGATTGGTGCCGAGGGAACCTGCATTAAACAAACCTATTTTTAGATGATTCTTAACCATTATGATGATTGAAGATATCCAAATACATTAATAGACAAAATGCTACACAAAACAACAAATTTACATGAAACAAAAAAGTTATACAGCTCGATATAATTTCAAAAAATAATACAACAAAAGTATATGTTTTATGAGGTACATAATAAGTAAGGTGCTCTCTATCAACTCTATGACTGTCTATGAATGAATTGCCTATAAATAATATGAATTTAGTTGAATTTAAAATTACGAGTGCATATAACATAAAAAGGATTACACTAGCATAATATGCCGTAAACGCTAATAAATTCATCGCATTATAGTAGTCGTATGTGTGTAGAAACCAGTAGATACAATAAGCCAACTCATCAAACAATATCTGGTTGCCGGCGACTTTACACGGAGGTTATCCGGTCGATGGCGCTTTACGGCGCACCGGTGTGGGCGGACTCCCTGACCGCTCAGTGCAGGACTCTTTTGCGGAGACAGCAGAGAGTCATAGCAGTTAGGGTCATACGAGGTTACCGCTTGTACGGTGTTACGGTGCTTGTTACGATGTCAGCTGACACAGCTTGCGCGTTGGCCGGGACACTCCCGTAGGATTTACAGGCTGAAATGCTCGCCGAAGTGTTCACAGTGAGTGAGGAGGTGCGGGACGAGTTGTCGTCCCCTCCCGGCATTGATAAAGAACACGCGCGATCGAGCCCACCAGGGCATGATTGGTAAGTGGAAGCTGGAGGTGCCCCTGGTCGGTTTCAAGACCGTTGGGGCCCTCCAGCCGGTATTGGAGCGGTGGGCAGGGCGCCTCATGCCGCTATAATGAAGGCCGCGGGCGGGAGAATGGGGATCTCCCGTCCGCCAGCCATCGAGTCGGTCCGACGCCCTCTGTAGTGCCGGGGCGTCGCCCAAGAGTTGTAGTCTACTGGGTAAGTCGTCGCTGAGGTAGTCTCTTTTCCAGCGGCTCATCCACTATACCAGGCAGCGAGTAGGCACACCATGGGGTTTTGGTCCGTAGGCCCGAAGTACGGGAGAGCCGGACATAAACCTCTCGCCTCCCCTCGTGGCGAGAGAGTATGCATCAGGCGCATTTAACCACGTAAAAAAAGCACGTCTATTATCATATCCCTCTACTTATGTAACACAGTAATTGACTTATAACTGAGACTAGCTGTCCCCGCGGTTTCACGTACATACGTTTATGAATACTGGCTTCTGTGGCTTGTAGCGTGGTGTTATGTAGCCTATGTTACTTCTGGATAGAGTAGCTTTCTGATCGTAACATAATAACTAAAATCGGTACAGTAGTATTTAAGTGTACTTGTTACAAACAAATATATAAATACAATTATTTCCACTTTATGATATTAGTGTAGGTATAGAAGTAAGGATGACAGTAATTCCGAAATATTTAAATGCGATAAACGTAATTCTTTTATACATTATAATAAACTGACGATACGCTGTGAATAATAATCGCAAAACACAAAGACCACGTGTGTATGTCATGTACCTACATACATTGTATACTTACTTTGGAACCATTTCATTTCCTGCTTGATGTATTTTTATTCATAATTATTATATTTACATAAGAACAAAACAAGGAAAATTAACGGCCTTCAACATTGTGGTAAAATGACAAACAGAAATTTAAAGAAATATATTGTACTTTTATGTATTTTATGCTAAGAGCACCGTCCTGTGGACAACACAGCTCTTCCATAATGAACTCTGTGGCCCTTACTTATAGCCCTAGCTATTTTCATCATCTATATATTAATACGTGAAGCAAAAACTTTGGATCCCTTTTTACGAAAATTGGGCGGACGGAGGAGTATGAAATTTCGCACACTTATACATAGTTTATACAGAGAAGAAGTGACGAATGCTAATATTTTTTAAAATATGCATTAGAAATACATTAAATTAATGAAAAAACACTATACGCACACAACCATGCATTTGACACACGCAGTCGAAGCGCGCAACTATGGTTACATATATCAATATAATAATATAATGACATAATATGTCAGCAATATCTTACAGGCAAACTTTGGTTGAATTTCGAGCACTAGGCGACCGCTAGTTCTATTAATTACATGATCAGTAATAGAGTCGATGTTTGTGCAACCGTTTGATTGAAGTAAAATAATATAATGGTTCCTTTATTGAATGAGTAGATATGCCTTAATTCGTTAAATAAAAAATACGTTAAATAAAAATACATATATTATTTTGTATCATTTCTGATTTTAAAATATTATAATTAAAAAACCTAGTTTTTAATCTATTTCCTTAGTCGAAATATAACAGTTCATTTTAACTAGCGGTCGTCTAGTGTTCGAAATTCGACCAAAGTTTGCTTGTAAGATATTGCTGATATAAGATGTCATTATAATAATTATATTGATATATGTAACCATATTTACGCGCTTCGACTGCGTGTGTCAAATGCATGGTTGTGTGCGTGTAGTGTTTTTCATTAATTTAATGTATTTCTAATGCATATTTTATATAAATATTAGGATTCGCCTCTCCTTCTCCATATAAACTTTAACTGCGCCAAATTGCATACTCCTCCGTCCGCACAATTTTCCTAAAAAGGGGTACAAAGTTTTTGCTTCACGTATTAATATGTAGATATTGAATGTTACTATTAAAAATATATAACATTTCTTTTTAATAGTGCGTACGGTACAAATATCTCTAAACAATGCATAGCATCATGTTCTACACATATATACTACTTTTCGGCTACCTATTCATTGAAAATTATAATTCGAATATTCCACTTAATTTACTAGAACAAAAATCATATTATGTAACAATTTATGTATATCGACTAAGAATTATGTTGTGCAATTTAATACGCAGACTATTAAATTTATTTGCAATAATCACAAAACATTTTATATTTTTATGGCATGAACAATTTACGCCTAGAAGTTAAGAGAAGCTCGCGTGCCAAGTTTTAAGTTAGTAGACGTTATGAGTGATGAACATGAAACAAAAAGGCGCGGTCATAAATTTAAGGATCGTCTAGTATACTCACCTCATTTATAAATTCTCATAAGAGAAACTATTTAAAATTGAGAACAGATACGGCTTTTATTTCTCAAAATACTCAAGTCTCTGAAATTGTAATAAATGTGAAATTTGAACATAAATTGCATTTCAGTTCACATTTAACGTTGATACGACTAGATTGGAACTTTTATGAACACATCTTACTAGGAAAAATAGCTACTGATTAATAATTTCGATTTGGAATATTACCTCTGTCATTTTAGGCTAGAGCTAATGCTTGTTTTAGTGGAACGTTAGATCGTCTTGAATTGAATTGTGTGATGGGTGGCTATTTAGCATACAATAAATAATAGGAAATTTGCATATGTTATATCATTTACAATGGAGAAATATATATAACGATAAATAAAGACTCCAAACTTACTTATATAGTTTATAACAATAACAATTTTTTTATGTGCCTAGCTTTATATTATATGAAATGTATCCCACGTCTACTCATTTCGGCTTTCTAATGTAACAACAAACTTTTAGGTACACCTTGTTTATAAACAAAGGTTTGTTTACATTTTTATTAGAGTTGCAATTTAGAATAAAATATTCACTATCTGGTTAATCAATTGTTTATGCAGATGAGTTCTGGTTTCAATTACTGAGAAGTATTGAATTGATGCAAATGTTTAGATATCGGCTCGAGCGGTTGTTAATTTATTCCAGACTTTTAATTCAAACAGTATGTAAACTGCATTCCTTGTAATTTAATTTAAATTATGATGAACAGTATTTTACATTAACGAGAACGAGAAATAGGTAGCAAAGCACTAAATACAGTTCTTTATAAATACTCGGTTAGATTATGATCATAAAATGAAACGAACAGAGAATAGCACCGCATGATTACTTGTGCTTTGAGAAAAGGTTAGAGTTTATTGTTCGAAAGGAAAGCATCATACTAAATATTCCGATTTTAAATTGCTTATTCGCACAGTAACCCACTATGATAGTAATAAGTTGATACCAAAGATAGAAACAAGTATAATTGTGACGTTGTTCCATGCACGTCCAAAAATACGCCAGATATGAGATTAGGGCAGTCGACCAATCCAATGAGTAATTTTAAAATTAAAGTGGCATTTGCTGTATGACAGATAATGTTTGGCTATCGCAAGAATATGAAACAGCATACATTTGAAATTATTAATCGGACGAGTATCTTACAACTAACAATTAACTGTATTTTATAAAGTATTGAGCTCTAATCAACATAAATTTATAAAATACATTCAATCGATGGTGTGGTTACATTTTAATGATTCTGTAAGCTGACTATCATAAACTCTTGAAAACGCATGACTTTAATACAGAAAAATCATTTTGAACATTTTTGTCAGCTAGATGAATGGACTGAATGGAATTAACTGTAAATGATTGCCTGTGATGACGGCTGATGTCATGTCCAAATTTGTACGAAAATCATTGAGTAATCAATATTACTTAATATCAGCCGTGTATATAAACTGGCCCACTGCTAAGCACGAGCCTCTTCTCAGTGTGAGAAAGGTTAGGCCGTTGTCTACTACGCTGGTCCAGTCCCATACTGGCAGACTTCACATATCTTTGAGAACATTATGAAGAACTCTCAGGCATGCATATTTTTTAAAGATTTTTGCCATCACCGTTAATTCTATCGATAATACGCACATAACTTCGAAAAGTTAGATGTGCGTGCCTTGGGAATAAAAATATGGCAAGAAAACTTGGATGACCAAAAAATAAAGGATTATTTACTCACGTTGCTATTTATCAACTATACTTTACGTCTCTAATGAATGACTAGTATCCATATCTTCTATTCACTATCACGCTCTGAGTCATAACAAAGGCTCTGAAATATCCGCCCATTTAGATAAAATTCAGACTGTCACGTTTTTGACAATGTAACGTTTTACTGAGCACTTCGATGGATTCAAGTCAAGCCTATACATGAAGCGGTAATCGTTCAATCGATGTTAATCAATTTGATGTGTTAGAATATCAGTTGCAATTGAGACAGCCTGCAATAATATCAAGTCGGCTACGAATCATAATAATTCTGAGTTTAAAAGAACATTTACTGATGTCATATTTGTCGGCCTCTATGGCGTAGTGGTTAGTGTAACCGACTGCCACGCCTGAGGTCGCGGGTTCGATTCCCGCACAAGTCAAACATTTGTGTGCATGAACATGAATGTTTGTCTTGGTCTGGGTGTTTCTATGTATAATATGTATGTATTTACAAAAAAAAACAAGTATATATGTATGTTTATCCATTGTCTAGTATCCATAGTACAAGCTCTGCTTAGTTTGGGCTAGATGGTGTTGTGTGTATGTGGTAGAATATTATTATATAAAAATATTAGAAGTAGCAATGGTTCTAAAAGTGAGCCTTGTGGCACACCATTCAGCACAAAAACTTAGCTAGAAATTCAGCTAGAAATGTAGATGATTGATGATTATGATAGCTTGAGACTGTTTGTAGATATACGTTTGCAATTGTATTATTACCTAAGTGTTAGCGATTTTAACAAAAATCCAAATATATTTGTGTTTACTCTCAAAGGATTATGTGATTCATGTCGAGATTTTAAGTCCCCATCTATGAAACATGTTGAAATCAGATCGATATTTTTTCATTCATTTATTTATGAAGTTGCATTTTCATTTACATGTCTTTGTGCTGATACTACGCCTATAACGCTTTTATTTCTTTCTAATTGTGTATAAGAAATAAATAGTATCGTCTATAGATCTATTAGAAATCTCAATGTCGCAATAGACATCGCTCATTTCTGTACCATCCTAATCCTAACCAACATTATAAATGCGAATGTAAGTTTGTTTGTTTGTTACACTTTCACGCCTTAACTGCTCGAACAATCATCACGAAATTTCGCATACACGTTGCCACAGGAACAGAAAGGACGTAAGGGTACCTTTCATCCAGATAAAAGTATTGTTACTAACATTACCAAACCTACATTTACGCGAGCGAAGCCGCGGGCAAAATCTTTTAAATAATAATTTATTTGCCCTTTTTAAACTTACAATTACTGGTTTTGTAAAATTGGGATCCAATAGTACTTATACTTTGTGGTGTAAATCGAGCGATATGAACAGATCATCGCATTGTAAAATAAAACATTCTCTGATACACTTCTGCCATAGTTGTTACATGCATGGTTTTTAAATAAATTGTAGCTGATATGTACATCAACTGTATTTGCGTTCCCCAGCGTAGAGTAGTAATCATAAGAATATTGCTATTGAACATACCTACACATTAAGCAAATGTTCTAATTTACCTAAGAAATGAATCATTACGCTTATAAGCTTATAAGCGTAATGATTCATTTCTTAGGTAAATCTAGCTAGATTGCGTGATAAATACTGATAATTTTGTAACTAGAACATAAAAGTAATGAGTAAAAGTTAGAAAATTTGCCGTTTTTTTTTCTTTGTCGATTTTGGTGAAATTAATTGACACCAAAATGCAATTGTACAATATTTATGTAGGTACGTATGAGTATGTATAACTTGAATAACCGTGAGTTGTATGTGCCTTATCTCTCGTTAATTTATTTTTATTCTCATCGACACGATAGTAAAAAACAACGGGTTGCACTCCGGGAGTGCCGGCAGAAGTGAAAACTTGAATATTAACGTTGTGCATTTTTGATATTTTGGAATGGTTAGGGAATAATTTTGCACGAATTGCTTTAATTATCAGTATAAAAGTACTACCATTTATGTGGTAAAATACAATATTCATTTATTGCGCTGCCGTACACAAACATGACAATCTCCCTCCGTCTTACGAATTTTCGATCAGCTCACGTGTCCAGAACGCCGCTAAAGAAGTTTTCACTTCAAAAATTAATTGACTGAAAAATAAATACTACATTAAATCCGCACTTTGATCGGCTGTTTTTGCAGTACCTAGGTGTTGAAACACCTAGGTACTGCAAAAACAGCCGAATTTTAAATAGGTATGTTCATTTGCTTCTAAAACCCTGTTGCCCTAAAACTTGTCGGTTTTCTTAACAACTTCGGTTAAGTTAGACTTGGTTTATATGCCACCGTAAGAGGCTTTTAAGTAAAATCACGTAAATGGCGTTTGCAAATATCGGGTACCCATTTTTGATACATTGTTAACATGTATATTATATAACATATTATGTGTATTGCTATAAACTATATTACTAAATAATATGTATATTAGACTTCTATGCATGAATACTCGGCAGATATTCACATGTTAATTAGGCTATAATTTGAACAAAAAATTGATTGTCTGTAAAGTCGATTTACGGACGATAGTTTAACGTGACAACGTCATAACAAAATTTCTTTCCCGTAACGTTACAAAGAGCGTAACGGGAAAATGAGCGTAACGGGACAATGAGCGTAACGGGACAATGAGCGTAACGGGACAATGAGTCATCCTTTTTCGTGCGTGCAGCCGGCGTTCATAGATTTATTAGACGTTGTCACGTCAACAATGCTAAAAACTAAATGAATTGTTTAAGTAGCAATCAATATATAAACAAATAGCTGACCCGCGCAACTTCGTCTGTTTCTCATAAGAATATTTTCCCCGTTTTTGTAACATTTTTCATTGATGCTCCGCTCCTATTGATTATAGCGTGATATTATCTAGCGTATAACCTTCTTGGATGAATGGGCTATCCAACACTAAAAGAAATTATCAATTAAAATTACTAATTCCTTAGATTAGCGTGTTCAACCAAGCAGACTCTTCAGCTTTATAATATTAGTAATGATTAAAGATATTGTAAAATAAACAGTACCTATTAACAAAATTTTTGTGAATAACCTGCTATTAAATAATTCGATAGATGCTTTGTTTCTGTAATTAAATGTAATATAAATAACCTAAGTGTTTTTCTTATTAACGTATTAAATCAAGACGTCAATATTCGACACTGCAATGAAAATATCTATAAATACCCACGAGATTTAAATTTGAATTTATACATACACAGAACTATATTTATATTTAATACAAAAGGTTAGTAAAAATAAGCATTGCTAAAAAGTTGAAGTATCCAATTATAATAATCGTTAACTTTCTTGTAACTCAGTTGTAAATCTTTTAAGAAGGTATTAAATAGAAACTTTACTCTTATAAAACTAGAATCATTGGATTGTAAAATTCTAAATTTAGTTTATGTAGTTTCAAGGTTTTTGAACGTGAAAAACGTACATATATGTTCTTAACTTCACTATGATACTAAACACTTTCGAAGATAGGCAGGTGTTTGTATAGTGATGAATAATTTCACTTCCTACACTCAAGGTAAATTCAGTGTGACGCAAATCACGAAATTAATAATTCATAAACATTAAAGTTTTGAGCTGTTAGAGAAAGTTAGTATTATTATTTTATAGTAAAAATAGTTTTTTATTGATATCGTCATTTAAAATGTATCTCGGCTAAACATACAGTTGACATTTTCGCAATGATAATGAACCATTGACCTAAAACTTTATCTTCAGAACAACAGGTACGACGTAAATGTTTGACGTGTAAAGTCAGACTATTAAAATAAAATACGCGATAATTATTCGAGAATCCTGTGTTCATAAGAATTTCTCTTACTCTCTACTGAAATTATATTTAATTGGCGATTTAAAAGAGTGGCCGTGAGTTTCTTGCAGGTTTCTTCTCATAGGCTCAACCCTTTTGCCTGAACCTAGCAACTAACCTAAATGTAGCTTCAGTAACTTAGTAAACTCACTAACCTATATACTTTGACGTTCATAAGTGTTACTTTGTGACCTAAATGAATAAATGATGTTTGACTTTGGCTTTCTGCGATTTACTGAACAGTTGAAACCAAAGTAATGTTGATGCGAAAGCGTGGTCAGAGTCATAATATCAGTCGGAAAATATATATTTTCTGCATTAGATTAATAATTATATACATTTATTTAATGAATATTGCCTTATCTGATTAATTGTCTGTATCGGAAGTGTATGGTAATTGCAGTTTTATTGAGCGTCTCAAAGCCAAGGTTTTCCGAGGAGGTAATTGTGACTAGTAGTCCTTTAACAAATGTGGATGTACTGTAGGTGTGCAACTTATCAATTCAGCTAGATAAAAACATGGTGTTTTTTAAATACAACGAAATTTGTGAAGACGTTTGTTACTCAATGACGTATGAACGGTTGGTTAGATGTTAACACGATACTTTTCCAAAGGATTTATGCGGGCGCAGTCCTGAACAAAAACTAGTCATTGACAAAAAGGTGACGCAATTGCAAGTACTCAAATCGATCGGCAAGCTCAGGGTTGGGCTTCAGACGCATTGCCATGGGTACATACATATGTGCATGGCTAATTAGGCTTAACAGCAGAGAGAGAGAGAGAGATGTGGCGACAATACATGCATAGAGATAAAATGATATGGATCGAGCTCACAGCTGTTGTGTGGAGTACAATCCTATCTTCCGAATGATCTCTTTGTATTGTTACAGTGCATCATGCGGTCAAGTAATTAGATATCGATTGTGAACTCAAACTCACTCACAAAGCATCTTCGACAATCAAGTCTCTTTAATATTCTGCCAGTAACTGGTAAGCTATAATCTTAATATATATAAATTACGTGTCACGTTGTTTGTCCGCTATGGACTCCTAAACTACTGAACCGATTTTGATCAAACTTCGTAAACATCTGTAATTTGGTCCAACTTAAAAGATAGGATAGTTTTTGTTTTAAATCTAATGTGTAGACGAAGTTGCGCAGGACAGCTAGTTATTTTATAGATTTTAAAGTCTTATAGTGCTCTTTTCTCGTGAAAAGAGTTACCGTGTCTTATTAGACTAGAATCCGCTTCGGTATAATAAGCTAGGCTAGCTAAGGAAAATTGGAAATTTATTGACTTTGACTATGTTCTTGCTGTGTAACTTGAAGTTCTATTTATGATTGAAATATTATTGTTGTTTGATTTCATCTGAAGCATCGGCGAATTGATTATCGGGCATAAAATACCTATATACATAGATTACAACAATTTGCCTGCGGCTATGCTGGCGTAAATGTATGTTAGACTTGAAACAGTACTCTTTTTTGGATGAACGTTACTCTATGTCCTTTTCTATGCTCTGACAACGTGTATGCGAAATTTCATAATGATCGTTCGTATAGTTAAGGCGTGAACGTGAAACAAACAAATAAACAAGCTCACATTCACATTTAAAATAATACTTAGGATTAGGATAATAAAAACTGTTCATAAAAGATTGTTATTTATCACTTTCCACGGTTTCACCCGCGTTTATCGTTACTGCGCCGCCCCCGTGGGTCGTAGCGTGATGTTATATAGCCTATAGCCTTCCTCGATAAATAGGGTATCCAACACTAAAAGATTTTTTCAAATCGAACCAGTAGTTCCCGAGATTAGCGCGTTCAAACAAACAAACAAACTCTTCAGCCTTATAATATTAGTATAGATTAGTTTATTAGCAATTGTTATTGCGTTCGCCTCGCCACTGCCACTACGCCAAGTGAGAATAAAAAAGTATTATTCACAAATGGTTTGTCCAAGTCTGAGTGTTCCTTGTTTGAATGTTTTTTTAATTTTTTTATACAACTAAGGTGGCAAACAAACATACGGCCCACCTGATGGTAAGTGGCCAGCGTAGCCTATAGACGCCTGCGACACCAGAGCTCAGAGGCATCACTTGCGCGTTTCCGACCCTTTAGGAAAGGAAGTGAGAAGGAGAAGGAGCGGATGGGGGAAAAGGGGTAATCGGGCCTTTATAAAGTTCCGATACAGGCAGCTATAAAACCGGACTAGGATTTTAAAAATATAAATTGAAACAAAAGTAAAAAAAGGGAAAGAGGAGAGATGGGGGTTTACAGAATAACTTAAATGTCCGTAACCAAGAATATAAATAGGATCTAAATATATACCGAAATACCCATATTAAACTTCCTCGAAAACAATCCAGCAGTTTAGGTATAACCACGATACCAACAGTTACTCTCGCATATGCAGTATTGGTACGGATGTAAGCGTGAACAGTGACACTAATATTAATGTAAAAAGAAAAATTTTGATCCTGGAAACCTAACTGACAACAGCAAGTGAGCAAACATGGGAAAGAAGTAGTCTATAATAGCCTGTATTAACCTCTGTTTATAATTATAATTTATAACACACGACGGATTCTCACACACATAACCTAAACACGAGTTTAGTCGGTAATGTCACTAGTGCCTGAACTCATAAAAAATGACTAAATTGATATATGAGATAAGATAAGTTTATTTGCAGAATATGGGTAATTAGGTCGTGATACAAATGGCTTGTTTGTTCCTAATTATCTACCTTTATGGCGTGTAAATATTAGAAATGAACTTGTTTGTAGGTATAAACAATTAAAGCTTAACAGAAACAATTAAAATCATTTACAACAAAAGCTTAATAAAATTAGTGTTGTTTTGATTGGACAAACCCATAACTTTTATTTAACCCTGACTTCTACACAAATATTCAATTTTAAGTAAATCTAAATTAGAATGTTGTTCTAGATCTTTCTTCGTTATTTTTTATTTATATAGGTATAAACGAAATTGAGTACGTGTATATTCTGAAAAGTTGGTCTAAATTATTTATCCTAAACAAATGTCAAAAATAAACAAATATAAATTACTTATAAATTGCAATATTCGAGAAAAGACCTAGCCCTCCTTCATTGAGCTGAGTCATACGTTCATAAAAATCATTAGCTGAAGTCTCGTCTAGGATCAGGTTTCGTATAAATAGATAGATCTTCAGTCTAGACGAAAAGAACGTGAACGAATGTAAAAGCATTAATGTCACTACAAAAAGAACTTCATAAATTAGTAATTTCAAAATTAGAAACACAAATTACTTAAAATGAATGAGCAAATAAAAATAATATTGTGCAACTCTCATAGATAGGTATTTTGTTTTAGTTCATGGTTCTGTGTTTACACACAGACAAATCTTTACATCTGATTTAGTACTTAAATTATTTTTTTTTGTGTGTTACTAAGCAACGAAGAATCAAACGCACAATTTAAAATTGCAACAATATGTTAATATAATTTATTTATATCGATGTTAACCTTATTTACGCAAGAATAACTATATATTTCTTTTATTCGTTCCATTTCAAAAAATCACAATGATCTGAGATGCAAAATAGTTTGAGGAGTACCTATCTGGGTTAATATTTATATTTTTAAATATATTACTGTCTAGAAAGAAACACATTTAAAATATAAAAGTATGAAGACGCATATTGGGAACAAAGTCCAAGCTACCGGTAGTTAGGGTTTTAGAAAGAGGAACCTCCTCTCGATGCGAGCCGTGTGCAGTAATACGACTTTTTGTATCAAAACCTAATTATTATAATTGATAATGATAATAATCTGCATAACTGGAAATAATTGCTTTTCTATAACAGTAACTAACAATGTAATTAGACGCGTAGGTATTAATCACTTATACGCGAGACTATTATAAAAACACTTTGAAGAAAATAATCTAAACAATATTAAACGCTACGATTTTTGCATATAGGCCAAGTACATGTAATCGATTGTGTAATACGTGTGTAATCTATTTCAAGGATAGATATAATAATATGTAGGTAGTCACATATATGTAACGTACACTTTTACAATATTTGATAGTATGTTGATAATATGGGCAAATATTGCAGACTAATAGAAATTGGCACTCCAATTTGTGTTTTCATAACCATACAAAAAATTATATTTTATGATACAAATTTAGGATTCACAGAATAAATATTTTTTTGTCATTTATCGAATGTATTATAATTACTTCCTTTTTATTTCCTCATACATAAGTATAAAAACAACACTGAAAGTAATGTAATTAAACGATGAATTTGTTTCGTGCGTGAGTGTGCACAGTCGGCTAAAAGCCAAAGCAGTGTGCAGTGTTGTCGGCTACCCCACGCGTAATGCACGCGAAAAAAAACATAAATACTAATCAAACTATTTTAAAACACGCACTGACTTCGTGTAAAATAAAAATAAAATTACGAACCACTGAGTGCCGTCACATATTCCCTCCACTTGCGGTTGTTGCTCATTGTCGCAGTTCACACGCACTTTCCGAATTAACATTTATTTATGTTCTGTGACAGCGAGCCGAGTGCACATGGGAGTACACTGTGTCGTGCTGTGTGACGGACTGGAAGCGAGTCGCCGACTGTGCTTGGAGCATGCCGCTCTAATATTAGCCGACCACGTGTTGTCCGCGTTTCGTCGTTAGCGTGAATGGTTAGCTGAATGTGTTGAGGCAAGACAATAATATTCCCGTTTGTTGACGGTTTCAGCTGTCAATGTACGACACGGAGTCGTCCGCCGGGGGGAGCCTCCGTCGTGCCTGTGTTGCCTACATAGCGTGCTAAGATAGTGCTGTTATTCACATTATATTTGTCAGTGTGCGTCTCGGCCTGCCATACTGATAACGTCATTCTGCTGTTTGGTGTGAAACTTCAGAGCGTTAATTTTCTTGTACTTTGTTGTTTACTTTTGTTTATGTGGCTGTATCTTTATACTTACGATTATATTCAAGTTTTTTTCTACAGATAATACAATGTCAGTTATATTTATAGACAGTAATGTTATTAATAAAATTAAACATAATACATACAATTTATATTTTGCTTTCGAGGCAGTAACTAATATCAAATTATCATAGTTCAAACACGTTTTGGATCAGGTAAAGTAAGTTGCACAGTTAATTAGTCTATGTTTATCACAAAGTAAATAAATGAGTAAATATCTATAATTAGCGTTCTTACCTAGTCTTCGTGATCGGGATATGTTGCATATGTATGAATTAAAATTTCATCACGCATGTTCACTGATATATAATAAATAAAAACAATGCAAACATAGTATTTTATTTCGTTGTGTTCTATTGACCTTCACACTTATGTGTATCAGACAATTCAGAAGGTCAACGTTGCCATGACAACGGACGGAGTGCGTCATATTATGCTCTTGGACTTTGATTCGATAAGGTAATGAGACGAATACGTTTGATATAAAAATAAAGACAAATTCGAGTTGGACCCATACTACATAATAAACATATATATTTACAGAAAATTATTATATAGCATCCTTTTTTCATATTTGTCTCACGGAATAAAACATAATTCATGGTGTTCTTATATGCCAGCAAGTGACATGGCAGAAGCTTTCCTCTTTTTCTTCTTCATTCTAAATGAATGAAATAGCAACAAGAGGAACAACGACCTTACAACATTGTAGTGGGTTGCAGCTAAAGAATAACACAGGCCTATTCAAAAAAATTTTTTTTTTGGTGCAGCCCTATTTGTTTCGGTAATTGATAAGGATGGTGATGTACAATATATTGATATACGTCATTTTAACTCATCAGCTCTAGTTTACCTTCTATACTTATTTTGAGTTTTTTCATAAACAGTCATTATTACAATAAAATGGATTAAATTTATCTCATTATTTCATTATGTACTTACGTCCAGATGTTGTGCTAGCGATCACGATATGTTTTGTTATGTTTGTGGTGAATAAATATTGAAAAATTAGCGAAAATTAATTACAGACACTGTGATTCACTTGTATTTTGATTAGTTCGGCATTGAAATTTGAAATTAAGTTAAGTGTGGGTGCAAGTCAGTGCAGTGCAGTCTCCAAGATAATTTCATTAGAGAAAATCAATCAAAAGGCAATTAAATTGATATTGTTGTAAAAAGTGCATTTATTTTTATCTCATGAACTAGAGCTGATACAAAATATCAGTAGCATTTTTAATATCACCGAATAAGATATGTACTTAAAATCAAGTCTTAAATCCCTGGCACTGAAATGAGTGTAGGCCAGTGTGATAGTTAACTGTTATTGCTATAATATCTATCTTTTTTCTTACTTTGCTATAATGATAAACCCCTTGTTTAGTTGATTGCCTAGAAGCGGCGTATCTAATGATTCTGTCTCAACCATTGAACAAACTACTTATAATGCTTTGTGCAAAAAAAAGATCGCTAAGACCAAAAAGACAGTGAGGAGGCGTTTTGATTGCCCGTTTAGATTTTATATTAACCGACTGTTCTAGAAGATACTGAATGTATTATTTTACTTATAGCATACCGTGTAATAGTGAGGACAGACGGTAAAATGTCGTGACTGTTTAACAGTTTATTATAACCTAGATATCAATCGTGCGAAAGTCATTATCGAATTATCCGTCTGTAATGATATCTGCTCTTATAAATAGACTGCATATACATAAATTAAAATATGTATGGACATTTAGTACTGTTAAGATTACTTTAAGAGAACTGCCATGCTGTTACCGAGCATAATTATCCTAATAGCAATAATTTGAGGCTTTACCAGCATGTTATTACATATGCGAGAAGAAGATAAAGCTATACGCCCTGTCTTATTCTCACGCATGTAATAAAATTGATTTAGGGTATGTTAGTAAGGCCGCTGATTATACTTTTCCCAACCCGGTAATTGATCACGGGATTTCATGATCGATGGACCCATGAGACAAAGCTATAATTACGTTTATGTACCCATATTCCACGACTACCAACCAGGGGGATACGCCTCGCTAAGGGGCGCGAGAAAACATAGGGGTAAATGCTTCTATATCTATTTTTGTAGGAAATACCCCAGTTACTCTTCATTTATTTATAACAAATACTTTAAATTAGGCCAGAGATGATAACCCTTAACTTTATAATTTATTTAAATAATCTATACTAATATTATAAAGCTGAAGAGTTTGTTTGTTTGTTTGAACGCGCTAATCTCAGGAACTACTAGTTCGACTTGAAAAAATCTTTTAGTATTGGATAGCCTATTTATCGAGGAAGGCTATAGACTATATAACATCACGCTACGATCCACGGGGGCAGCGCAGTAACAATAAACGGGGGTGAAACCGCGGGAACATTATAATACATAAGTATATGTGTGAGTATTATTAAGAATTTATTGAGACTAGCGGTCGCCTAGTGCTCGAAATTCGACCGAAGTTTGCCTGTTAGATATTGCTGATATATTATGTCATTATATATTGACATATGTAACCATAGTTACGCGCTTCGACTGCGTGTGTCAAATGCATGGTTGTGTGCGTGTAGTGTTTTTTCATTAAGTTAATGTATTTCCAATGCATATTTTATATAAATATTAGTATTCGCCCCTCCTTCTTCATATAAAATTTAACTGTGCAAAATTTCATACTCATCCGTCCGCGCAATTTTCGTAAAAAGGGGTACAAAGTTTTTGCTTCACGTATTAATATATAGATAATTCAGATAATGTACAGAGTTGTATAACAACCAAATTTTACCAGCAATAATTGTTTTATGTTCACGTCCACGTTATACGAAGTATAACCATTTACCTATTGCCATTTACCGGGACAGTGCGAAATTGTGAGCTGTTGCTGTAAATTTTTGACATCAAATCCGAGGCCTCATGTACAGCAGTCCTATTCACTATCACTTCGGTACCGAGACAGTATGACAAACTAATGTCACTAATATCGTAAAAGTAGTTTCGGGTTTTAATGTCCTCCAGACCGAACTTCGGCCACGGCGGCCAGTCTCAATGGAGACAGGGTATGTGCGCAGCAGATATTATAGTGCACAAGTGTGTGCGCAAATACAAATGCACACTCTGCTCCCTAACTCTCATGATCCGATGGGACGGTAATCCGACACGACCGGAGAAAGATCGGGCGCAGGACTAACGGCTTTACGTGGTTTCCGAGGCACGGAGGTGTCTATAACCGCCAACTTCTTAACTCCGGGCTGCTATTGCGTTTTCGTAACAGAAAAAATCCAATAACTGTTTGTTGGCCCGACCCGGGATTCGAACCCGAGACCTCATGCACAGCAGTCGCATTCACTACCGCTGCGCCACGGAGGCAATTAACGGCACGGGTTTTAATGTACAAATATTGCGAAAGTCATTTAATGTATAACAAGGTAAGGGTGCCAGAAAGCGTTATTTAAGACCATATTTTTAAACACACGTTGTATATTTTGCTTTTAGAACTTCTTAAGCTGCTGATTATAAATATAAAACACAAAAATAGAGAGCCTTTATTATGGTTAAGAAGGGGAATACGGGTTCTTAGCTTGATTGTTCTTCTATTAGGGACCTTAGTCCATTGTTCACTATTTCACCCTTAACGGTAACATGTATTGTGATTTCAATGCGTTTGTTAGCTTTTGCTCCTTTCTCCCCTTTGAAAATTGCGGCATAATTGCGGTTACTTGATAAAGACTGCAAATAATTTTATGTTCGTGACGCATAGGGGCCGCGCAAAGGGACATGCCAGTATTAGGCCCCGAGGTGCACAAGAAATTGGCTATACTAAAAAAATATATTAATATTTATCCTATATTTCCTTGTATTTATTATTCTGTATAAGTCGGTAATATTTTCTTAAATATTAAACAAGAAAACGACTAAACTATGTAATGGAACTTGCAAGCAAGTACATTAACGTGAAAATGTTGCCTTTACCCAAAATATTTTGACAGGTAATTAATCGAAATAGTAATTTACCATTGCTATATTATATAATTACTATTTTAATCGTTCATTTAATTTTTTATACAAAAGTAATATAAAAACTAATAATAATAATTATTATTTTTATCTTTGCACGATTGCTTTGATTAACTTAAAGTACTGTATATTGTCGATGTATCGAGGTTTTGGATTTATTATGGCAACACTATCTCTAACTTGTATGATGCCGGAAAACGTAAATGTCAATATTATTACTTGTTTTGCAACTCCATTGTGACGGTTAGTGTTTATTTATATTGCGGTTAATATCGACGACTTTTACCTATCAGCTATGAAACTGCAATGTATTTTGTTTTATTTCATTCCTAATAGATTGTACTCATAAATAAATTAAAATAATATATAAAATGATACAGTACATATTTAATATAAATTGTATTGATGAGATATAAGATTTGATAACTTTAAAATGCCAATTAATTTTTGGCATTGTTTACTATTATTATCATTAGCCTTTCTAGGTGTGCACTGTGAGCCCGAATTAGTTACTATGGCATCTTGGCATGCCCCTTTACGATCCACTAGATTGAGCAACGTTGACGCATTAACTACAGCAGTTATCACAAAACTAGTTTTGTTTAAGTCATTCAAACTAAACATATAATTTTGTATATGTCACTGAAATTACCTACACGGTATTGGATCTGAAATAAAACTACGATAGCCTAGTGGAAAACCGCTGGATTGCCACCCATAGGTCTCGAGTTCGATTCCAAGGGGTGCATCTCTGACTTTTCGAAGTTATGTCCATATTAAATAGTTAATTAACGCTTGATTTAACGGTGAAGGAAAACATCGTGAGAAAACCTGCATATCTTAGAGTTCTCAAATATACAGGGTGTAAGTGACGGTTCACCGAAAACTGAAATACTAGCTTCGGACCATCATTCTGAGTTGGAAAACGTAGGAATTTTCCACCGGAAAATTATCGAATTTTCTTTCAAAATTTCACATTTTTCTAACTGATAATGATTACATAATGAGTAAACGACCCATTATACTAGATAATATCAATAAAAACTACATAATACCGAAAAACAGCTATGTAATCCAAACATACAAAATAAACACAGTTGAACCAATCAGCTGATCTTGCGCGGACAAGGCAATGACCAACGCAAAAAAGTTTTTTTACACACCGGCAATAGTGTGCTGTGTAAAAACCCGCCCGCATCGTACCTACTACCACTGAACTAGGGAAGATCTATGATCAATGATCGATATCGAAAAAAGTGTATTAAAGAAAGCGGGATAGGTTAATAAATAAAATAGTTGTTTTCCTTTTAAAAGTAAAGGTTACATGAACGTGTTAGCACTATTTATTATTAAATTAGTCACGTAGATTGAAAAGATTGTAATGATTAAAGTAGCCTGTAATTAAATGTTATACTATTATCACTTTACAATACCCATTTGCATTTTAAATGTTAAAAAATATTAATTGTTTTGATATTTCGTATCGTAAATGTACATGTACGAGTTTATTTAATCACTTTTAATAATAATTAATGTAAAAGACCATCTAATTGTTTTAAAACAAAGTTTTTTGTACACAGCGATTCATACAATGTAATGTAATCTAGTAAATCTTTACTTAACTGTTAAAATACAAAACTGTAACAAAAATTTGTTAATAGAATTAGCAGTTATAAATATAAAATTAATCGATAGCCGATAACTCTCATAAAAATATTTTATGAGAGTTATCGACTATGGATTTATTTAATTAGATAGATGTATCTCATCCCTATCTAATATGACTACAACTACAAAAGAAATTTATTTTTGAATTCTTTAGTTCGGTCGCGCTACTGTCAGGAATCGGAAGTACTTGACGTAATCTCTCGTATTCGCGAGTGTTTACTATTTTCGTTGCATTTTGTTAAGTTTTTATTTTGTTTATAACTATTTTGTGTACTAAATTGTGTTTATTTACTGTGTTCATAACATTTTGTTAACGTTTTTGTTTTGTTTATAACTTTTTTGTGTAACTACAAAGTTGTGTTTGTACCTAATAAATAATGCGTCAGCCATTTAGTGCACGTGAATATGGACAAATGCTCATGGTATACGGGGAGGCACGAGGCAATGCTTCGTTGGCGCTTCACATTTACATCCAGCGGTATTCTGACGCTCGTCACCCTATGGACAGTCGTGTGATTTCTCGTACGTATCAACGAGTACGGATAATTTACCCATAGTACCGCATCAGGAGGGTTCCAGCAGGCCGATTAGAGTTTCCACTGAGCGGAGAATTCTCGATGCCGTTCACCGTAATCCACACCTTGGTACGCGAACCACCGCTAAACTTCTGCGCCGTAACTACGGAACTCGCGTATCGCACTGGACTGTGCATAAAATTTTACGCAGAGATCGACAACGGCCGTACCGTATTCATAAAGTGCAAGCTCTCGTGCCTGGCGATCAAGTTCGGCGTATTGCATACTGCAGGTGGTTGATGAATCAGCAGCGGCAACATCCAAATTTTGTATCCCACATAATCAGGACTGACGAATCCACGTTTACTCGGAATGGCATGTGGAATCCACGTAACTCGCACGTTTGGGCGCGAAGTAATCCACATGCATCCCAACAAACGGGTCACCAAACGCGTTGGTCAGTAAACGTATTGTATGGTAACTATAACAACAAAATTTTAGGGCCTTACTTTTTACCGGAGCGCTTGAATGGACCCCGATACTTGGATTTTTTACAGCAAGACCTGACAACTGTCCTGGATGAGTTACGTTCCGACCTTGCCGCAGAATGGGATCAAATGGAAGATTTGCCACTTGCTCAGTTACCTCAAATTTGGTTTCAACACGACAGTGCTCAGAGTGCGCCAATATCTTGACGACACATTTCCTCGGAGATGGATTGGGCGATTCGGGCCTCACTCGTGACCAGCCCGCTCACCGGATTTAACACCGCTGGTTTTTTTTTGTGGGGCTATATCAAGGAAAAAGTGTTCGTCAGTGAGTGCACTACTGCGGACGAAATGCGGAATCGTATAACGGCAGCATTTGTAAAGTTAGAAGCTGACATTATCGCAGACCCCTCCATGATGCCTCGCCTTCACGCCGAAACAATCAATCGTGCGCAAGTTTGTGAACAAGTTGGAGGCAGCCATTTTGAACCATATCTTATAAGGCCCGCGAGATCTTTAAGGTAAGGTTTAATTACTTTTACAATTTACTGTTAATTCAAAGAATTTATCGTAAGTCACCCTACCTTTTTATTTTATAAACACATTTGGCTTTCTGTTTTTACCTACACAAACATTAACGAAATGTGCGTATAAGATTAATTTTATAAGACGTTATTCAATTTATTCAAATTTTTTGTAAGTACAATAATAAAATTGTACAATCCGATTATTATTCACAACGTTTAAATTATTATTGTAATAGATCACTAAAATAGGTGATCCGGGCTCCGTCAGATAATGTGAGCGCGCGTAGCGTTGGTGCGCGGGAAGCGCGATACGATAGCGCGGACGGACACATTGCATTGGTAGCGATACATTGCGTAGTGTAAATTTTGAATTTTTATTATTTTTTTTATTTTGCTCGTCAAAATGACCACACTCCACCTGATGGTAAGCAGTCGTGTGGTCTAAGAGCAGTGGCCTCCACATCGCCCCCACAGTAGCCGAGGCGATGTTGAGGTCTCTACTTTGACGGCCTGAGAAGATGCTTTTTCACGCCCCGCTTAAAGAACCCAGGATTGAAGGAAGAAGGAAACACGTGCCTTGGCAGAGAATTCCATGCCTTGGTCGTTCGGCAGAGATATGAGGACCCAAACTTTTTGGTACGCGCTCTAATCGACTCTACCGTGTAAGGATGGCATCTGAGCCCAGCACACGTTGTTCTGGATAGGAAAGGGGAGGGCGGGATAAGGTGGAATAACTCTTCAGAGCACTCCCCGTGGTATATTCTGTAGAAACATGCCAATGAGGCAATGTCTCTACGGAGTTGCAGAGGTTCCAGTGAACTCGTGACCTCTGGATCTCCGATGATACGGACAGCCCGCCGCTGTAACCGGTCGAGAGCGTCCAGCAAGTACTGCGCGGAGCCATCCCAAAGATGAGAACAGTACTCCACGCAAGGGCGCACTTGTGCCTTATACAATAGGCACAGTTGCCCAGGCGTGAAGAACCGCCTCACCCTGTTCAGAACTCCGAGTTTTCGCGAAGCTTGCTTAATGACGCTCTCGATATAGGTTTTCTGGTTAAGGGAGCGGCAAAGATCCATACCTAAGATGGAGAGACTGTCACGTATCACCAGTGGAGTGTTCTTCAGAGAAGGGAGGGGAAGGAACGGAGACTTTTTTGTTGAGAACGCGCATGCCTGGGTCTTCGTGGCGTGGAACTCGACCAAGTTCTTGGCACCCCATTCATAGATGCGGTCCAAGGTCCGGTCAAGTTCAACGACAAGATTCTGCCTTTTCCCCTCAACCTCAGCCTGTTTGGCCCCAGGATGTCCGAGATATCGCCCATGTACGGTACTGTCGTCCGCATAACAATGTATGTTGCCGAGATTCAACATATCATTGATATGCAGAAGAAAGAGCGTAGGGGATAAGACAGAACACTGAGGCACTCCTGCATTGACCTGCATAAATTTGGAAGCGCGACCGTCGCAAAGGACCCGAATACGACGCTTCTGCAGGAAACTTGCAATCCAGGTGCACAGTTGAGGGGGCAAGCCATAGGCCGGAAGCTTGGAAAGAAGAGACCGGTGCCAGACTCTGTCGAAAGCTTTGGCTATGTCAAGGCTGATAGCCAAAGACTCGCCGTGCTTGTCCATAGCCTCACCCCAGAGGTGCGTGACGAACGCTAGAAGATCACCCGTTGATCGTTTAGACCGGAAGCCGTATTGGCGATCATTGATCAACAATTGATCTTCCAGGTAGCGGACAATTTGGGTGTTTATAATCCGCTCGAACACCTTGGAAAGCACCGAGGTGATAGCTATGGTTGATAGTTGCTTGGCTCGGAACGGTCCCCCTTTTTGGGAATCTGTTGAACGTTCGCTTCCTTCCAAGCCTCAGGCACAATGCCTGCGACGTAAGACGTCCGGTATAGGCGCGTAAGTGTGGGAGACAACTCCGCTGCACATTTTTTAAGAACCACAGCTGGGATGCCGTCAGGTCCACTGGCTTTCCGAACATCGAGAGACTGCAGTATCGCACGAACGGTTCGTTGCCTGATACATATATCACGCATGGTGTAGCCGCAGTTGGCAATGTTAGGCGGCTGCGAACCGCAGTCATCGATTCGGGAGTTGGCTGCAAAGAGATTTGCAAGCAGATCTGCTTTCTCCTGCGGCCGATGAGCCAGTGATCCATTCGGATACCTCAGAGGGGGCAGCATGGTCTGGCAGAAGTTGGACTGCACGGCTTTGGCCAGGCGCCAATAGCTACGACTGCCCGTAGGATGCGCCATTAGTTCCTGGCCGAACCGTGCGACGCGCTGGGCATCCGCTCTTAAGTATGCCCTCTTGCAGACCTTTGTGGCTTGGTTGAACGCTGCCTTCAGGTGATCCACGTTAGGGTCGTGGAGAGTGCGAGCCCTGGTCCAAGCGCGATACGCTGTCTGTTTGCGTTCAACAGCATCGGCGCATTCACGCCCGAACCAGGGCCTTTTCCTGCCGCCGCTCGTGACATCACTGTATGGAATATAATATTCCATACCCAGGATGATTTCACCAGCGACAGCAGTAGCGCTCTCTGATGGATCCCTGTTCTCAAAGCAGCGTTGAGCCCAAGGGATGGATGCGAAGTATTCCCGCATTCCATCCCAGTCTGCTGACGAGTAGTGCCACAGTCGTCGTCTTGCCTCTTCGCGACGTGGGGGCGTAACAACAACAGCTGTGGCACAAACCAGACAGTGGCCTGAGGTGCCCAAAGGAGCACGAATCGACACACTGTACCGGTTCGGGTTACTCGTCAGCAGCAGATCGAGCAGAGAGGGCGCCTGACCTGCAATATCTGGTATCCGGGTGGGCTGGAGTACCAGTTGAGACAGGTCATGCGTGAGAGCGAACGCATGGGCAGTTCGTCCCGCGTGGTCTGTTTTGGGAGAACCCAACCAGGTCTCATGGTGGGCATTGAAATCTCCCAAGAACACCAACTCAGCGTTCGGAAACCGCTCCTGCGCGTCGTCTGCCGCCTGACTCAGGTAATTGAAGAGTCGAGTTGTCTCAGCGTCTCCTGAATGGGATCGGTAGAGGCACATGTAGATTTGGCTGAAAGAGCCATGATCTACGTGTACCCAAAGGACAGAGAAGGAAGGGTCCTCTAGGCATTGTAGACGGCGACAGCAAATATCCGCCCTAACAAACAAGCATACCCCGGCTTTCGCGAGGAAACACTCCTCTAGCACGTAGCCGGGATATTGCAGGTAGTTCGTGTCTGCAGGACGGCGTATTTGTGTCTCCGTTAGAAAAAGCATTGCCGGCCGAGCCGTCTCCAGGTGGTGATGGACGGCATTAAGGTTAGCGTGGAGTCCTCTGATGTTAATAAACTCCACGACACAGGAACTATGTACTAGCATGTACTAGCATAAAACTTTAATCGTACGTTTCATTTTTGAATTGACATTTCCATTCAGTTGTGTACTTATGGACAAACGATTGTGCAACGTTTTCGGTACACCGTCCCTTACACCCTGTATGTAAAGTCTGCCAACCAGCGTGGTGGACTATGACGTAATCCTTCTCACACTGAGAAGAGGCCCGTGCCCAGTGGGACAATTTAATACAGGGCTGACATTATACATTATAATAGTATACAAGACTGGGAACCGGTGATTCGCTTGTAGGAATAATTATTTTATTTGTGTTGTGTATCGACCAACATTGGTAGTTGACGTGGTCACATAAACCACAGCTCCATGCATGAAGATTTTTAAAATATTACTACTAATTGCGGCAAGATAGTAAGATTTAAGATAACCTTTCTCAGAAATTCATGTTTAATATCTAAATTATAATAAACATTTGTCCAAAAATCCCCAGAAGATTGTGTTTATTTAACCAATTGATTTCTGGAAAACGGTCTCCACTGGTGGGGATTTCTGGTGGCTATTAGTGTGATCGATTTTGGAGCAAAGTCATTATTGTAAATTTGAGGTAAACATATATGAATTTACATTAAAAAACCGACTTATATATTTTTATTGATATCACCTAAAGTCCATCAATAGCTACAAAAGATAAGCGGTAGACAAACAGCGGTAAAAAGGCACTGAATTTTTTTGTCTATTTATATAATAGATTTTTGTTAACCTATCTAGCTAAGCTAAAAGAACGTACATTCACGTCGGTAATTCGATATATGGGGATCGAATTTACGCCTTATTAATTAGACTACCATTGCTTAAAATCTTGCGGTTTTCGGCAAGATCCTCCGGAGAATACGTTAACTATTCCCAATAATAGTCTATTTGGTCAAACATTAACTAATAATGTTAACAGGTTTTAAATATCTACGAAAATCGTCATGTTATTCTGTGACGGCGGTAACTTGTGTAAAACCCGATAGGTTTAACCAATGTTATTTAATTGTATCTGATAACACGATTATCACACTTTTTACCTTAAATTTATAAAAGGTAGGGCAGTAGCCATCAGGCTGCTTCCCTACCTTTAATGTATAATATACCTTTACTACATGGAAGATCTGCCTCGGTAGCACAGTGATAGTGAATGTGATTGCTGTGAATTAACTCTCGGATTTGATTTCCTGGTCTGGCGTTTTTAAGTTTTACTGTCAACAGTAGCGGCACGGGGTCTGGAACAGTGCCGTAGAAGGTAATAGTCCCGCCCACTTATCGGACTGTTCCGAATGTTTGGAACAGTCCGTATGAATGGAAGGTACAGCGGCTCAGCCTAATATAACCTTGTTGGTTGGTGTAGGCGGAACGCTATATCATAAACTGGACTAGTCGTAGAGAAGGGGGGTGTTCCGAATGTTTATTGGCGTAATAAACCTATGCCATGCTTTATAGTAAGTTTATAGTATGTACAGTAAGGAATAAAGGCATGACACTAGGTATGCACAGAAGATCGCAACTGAATAAGGTTATTCGGCTGTCAACACAACAGTAGAAGTTGTGTTGTGTTCTTAAGGTAAATGTAAACGTTTAGAATCCACAATGCCGTGATGCGTTTGCTTACTGTAATAATTACTTGTAATCTGAGACTGATTGCTAGAATTTTTCAAGTGGCCATTCGTGCGTAACGAAAATTCTAGCAATCTGTTTACCATTGATTGGTATGACAGCTGCGACCAACGTCAATGGAATAAGCGATGTTCTTGTTGACTATATGTGACATGTGAAGCGGACTGTGCTTATAATTGCTGACATTTTGCGACATTGCAGATTCGATGCCTGTACTATGGATTAATTTTGTATTGTGAACTACTTTGCTAACATGTTTTAATAAAAGGTTTCCTATAGCAGTTATTCCTGTGTCTGAAACTTTAAAACATTTAAACAACGGGCACATAGAACACCCAAACTCGAAACAACTATTTATGAATATTCAAGCACTCGACGCTGTGGCAGCGGCGAGACCTCTTAAACCACTACGCCATAAATGCAGACAAATTAAACATTGAACAAAATGAATACCCAGGTGGGCATGAATAATAATAATAACATGTAGATCACGCAAGTTGTAGTCTATTTCAACCGCCATGACAATTGAGTTTCGCAACCAGACACGAATGAAATTGTTGATCCATACAACTAGTTGCGTTAAAAGAGTATTTTGCCTAATAAGCAACTATTACTATTGAAAAATCCTTTGCCATATTCGCAATGTCAAAATCGAGCCAGTTTAAGTTTACTGATACGGTTTCATCATATGTCTAATAACGTCTACTGTTCTATGTAATCAGTTCTGCCCTATAGTGAAGAATACTGGTACGTGTCTGCATACGCTGTTGAAGACCCTATTAATCTTAAAAGTACGAACGCGTTGTACCTATTGTGAGGCCCGAGTAAAAATAATAACTAACACTTTACCTGAACATATATCTACATTACATTGTTGCTGTTTCACTTATCACTATGACGATACGAAAACTGCGGCATGACATGACGTATTGTAGCTTATTAATAGCTTATTATATTCGACCCTATGAGGTCAGACATTACAGCAGGGAGTGCTCATACGTGTTAGCACTAAATATTGCAGCGATACGAAGGTCTAGGAGTTAGTACCGGAACAAGAACATAAAATAATTGCATACTCGTAAATATAAAGCGGCAAAGTTCCGCGTAGCCATTTTCGAATAGGTAGCGCAGCGGTAGCGAATGGGACAAGGTGTTGTTGGGTTTTTCTGTTAAGTAAGTCTTCGTAGCAGCGCGGTTTCTGAAAATACGCTCGGTGGATGGCAGTAGGCTCCGTTATTATGTGGGATCCAAATCTCCTTATATGACGAAATAAGTATATAAGACATTATTGCCTATCCCTAAGGTAGACAGATATAGGTATGTATATGTATATAAAACAGTAATGTAATCAACTCATAATTGGCCTTTATCTACATATAGTGTGTCTATCATCCAATCTCCTCCCAATGTCTGCCCTTCTAATCCAAGTAATCCATGTCTGTATCGCGGTCACAGCAACAATGTCATCGGTCCATCCCATCTTAAGACGACTGACATGGCGTACTGTCTTTTGTCAGTTAACAAAGTCTACGGACGCAATACCAGGTACGTCACTAGCGCAATGTCTTTTTGTAAGAGAAGGCGTTGCCTGTGTGTATGTAAGGACGATTCTTTCTCCATGCAGGAACGGAACGTGATTGTTTAGCACTCATATTTCCTCTACACTCAGCATACTGCTAGTTACTTATACATGTCATTAAAATGCTATCATTGAATTGTAGTTATGTAAATTTATATTGGTAAATCGTTTGTATGCATTTCTTCGCCCGAGCTACATGTTCAATCTAGTTCGGGCAAACAACAACAAATGTATTTTTATAAATTAATGAGTCATTTATTATAAAGTAGTTTTCACCCGCGGCTTCGCTCGCGTAAATGTAGGTTAGGTTAGGTTTGCAACAGTTATTTTTTCTGGATGAAAAGTACCCTATGTCCTATTCTGTACCCCTGACAACGTGTATGCAAAATTTCATGTTGATCGGTTGAGTAGTTAAGGCGTAAAAGCGTAAGAAACAAACAAACTCATTTTCACATTTATAATATTAGTTAGGATTATTGTACCTATTATTTAAATAAATATATTATTATCATCTTTATTATCATCATAATTATCAAATTTGTACACTATATTATACTATTATTATGGAAATAATATTATACAATATATACTATATCTATTATTATATTATATCTATATGTCGGCCTCGATGGCATAGTGGTTGGTGTAACCGACTGCCACGCATGGGGTCGCGGGTTCGATTCCCGCACAAGTCAAACATTTGTGTGCATGAACATGGGTGTTTGTCTTGGTCTGGGTGTTTCTATGTATAATATGTATGTATTTACAACAAAAAAAGTATATATGTATGTTTATCCATTGTCTAGTACCCATAGTACAAGCTCTGCTTAGTTTGGACTAGATGGTGTTGTGTGTATGTGGTAGAATATATTATATATATATATTATTATATATTATTATGGAAATAACTTTATACTTACGGGTTTTATCACGTTGTTTGTTTTAATAATTTATCAAAGTTAATAATTTAAAAAATTAAATTATTAAACTACTATTGTTAACACTGTTACTAGTTCCTGTTTGCTTTTATTTAAGCTACTGAAATTATAAAAAACTATTTAGATTTAATTTTAATTTTACACTTTTACGGGGAGACTGCAAAGCAACCGAAACGTCGGGCAAAGTGTAAAACTAAAAATAAACAGTTACTAGTACCTACTTTTTATCACGAAAATACGTACAAATTAATAAAATATTTTACTTACTCACACATACTTACGCTCTCGTTGTATCTGTACGTCAACTTCTTTTAATGAGATGGTATCCTTAAATTCCTTAGTTAATCATTGTATGTGGATAAAAGAATAGCGTCTGTGTGAATTGCTATTGAAATTTTCTGTTAATAAGCGTTCAAGTTAGTTAGCTTAAACGTTTATTAAAAATTATTACTTTTAGATTATAAGCTATTTAAAATGAATAATCATTACTGTTGTAGTAAAAACGATACTGATAATTGATTTTAAATCGCTTTAGATTAGTACTGAAACACATCAGTTTGGATAGGTATGTAGAAAGAATGGACGAGGAAAGACTGACTAAGAAAGTTTACAAGGCTAGTGTGAATGGAACAGTCGCAAGAGGAAAACCTAGGCGAACGTTTCTCGATCAGATCAAAGGCGTTCTGGACAAAGCCACTTTAAAAGCTCTTTGAACCGACGCGCGACGGCGTGTATGAGGAATGTGATGAAAGCGAATGAAGCCAGAGAAGTGTGTTAGGATCGTAGCAAATGGAAATCCGTAGTCTCTGTCTACCCCTCTGGAAAACAGGCGTGAATTTATGTATGTATGTATGTATGAAATTGTCAACATTTTATAAGTAAGAATAAAATAGACCATGGACATATACCTACATAATATTTACACATTGATTAAAAAAAAGATTTTATCATTGGACTATTAAGCGGCTTCATCAACGACAATGTACTAGATCCACTTAACAATGATTGCATGAACTAAATGATAGTCTCTAGAATGATAAAATGATTCTAACTAAATGATTCACATGACAACGTCCAATTTATTTCAAAGACGCCATGCGGTAGATGTTTGCTCATACGCACGAATATTGCATAATCTTGGATCATATACTTCTTCTGAGTATTTGGCAGCTGTTTTATTATTTTCGAATTAGTGTTGTAAATGTTGTTGACAGTCGCGTTGCCATGGGAACCAATTGGATGAGTATCATTACGTGTACAAAATGAAATTGTAAATAAGCTTTGTCTGTACGTAGAAGATATTAAAATAAGACTAACATATAGCAATTGTAATAATGTATTCAACATTTAATTTTCATCATGTTTGTTAGTTTATTTCAAGTATCAATAAAGAATACACTGGCTGAATTTGATACTACCTGGTACGGTATAGTAGCTTGGGGCTAAAATTAAAATCTAAGCCACGGTCTACCCAATTCCATTTTGTAGAACCAGAGTTGCGTAGTGTTTTTGACATTGCGGGTGAATTGTAATCCATGCGGGAAAAATCGCAGGAATAACCTAGTTATATGAAGAAGCTACCATACTGCAATTTTGAAATCTAGTTATGTTGGCAAGATTGGCACAGAGGTTTTACTGATCATTTCGCCACTGCCAATACTACATTATTAGATGCACTAATAAGACTTATAGTTGTTCTAAAACATGGTCACCATGTCTAGTGGTGGAAACCGGAATTTTATTCATATACTAGCAACCCGCACCGGCTTCGCACGGGTAGAACAAAACCTTAACAAATTATACACGTAAAACTTCCTCATCAATCACTCTGTCTATTGGTGAAAACCGCATGAAAATCCATTCAGTACTTTTTGAGTTTATCGACGCTGCGCAGGACTTTGTTTTATAAATGTGATAGAGATCATGAATTCCTTGTCCTATATTTTTTTATTTTATTACTTTAATTGACATTTATATCTGAGAATATATGTATACATTTTATATACAAATACTGAAAAACGGTTATCAGACAGCAAATAAAACGGTACTGTACTGTTTTCCCTTTGGCTATTTATATATATAATAGATTTTGCACGCGGCTTCGCTCATGTAATTATAGGTTAGTTATTAACAGTATTTTTTTAATAAAAGGTTTTCTGATCCCTTGACAACCTGTAGGTATGCGAAATTTCACGATCACCGGTCGAGTAGTTTTAAGGTGTGGAAGCGTAACAAAGAAACTGACATTCGCATTTCTAATATTAGTTAGGATAGATACGATAGTCAGCTGCAGTCTCGAGATCGATAACCTATTCGAGAAACGTCATTGGTATTTCTGAGACTAGATCAGTAATGGGATAAAGTCAGGGACTTCAGACATGCGGCTAAGACAGACTTTGATCAGCTCTCTAGTTAGATTTCTTAGAATAATATTACCAATGACCATGTATACAACAATAATCCATATAGTAACTTGTAATTATTTTGATTAAATGATTGATTATATTGTCGTTGTATGATCTTGTTATCACTCAACTTTACTGATTGATAATTTGATAAGTTAGGAAGGTTAAGTTGGTACGGATTAAAAACACTGAATGGACTGTAAAACTGTATATATTGAAATTGACCTTCTACGTCAGTCGACGACCAATCTATAATGTGTATGAAATGACGCGATATGTTTAATGACTGATTTTACCGATAATTGAGAACGCACGGCGCTAAAGATGACCCGAAGCGAACTGAATATAACAGTAATAAAAAGGCGTGCGTCGCGTAAAAATGCAGACTTAAGGCTAAGGCTACATTAGTCCGCGACACGACCTGCGATACGTAAGCGATAAAAACAAATAGTTCATATTCACGTTTATGGCTACACCGTACGCCATATATCGCTATTAATCTTTGATTTGTTTATGCGATAGAAACAACATTAGTGGAATCACGGCATCGGCTACATCAACTTGTCAGCGAAATTGAAGCTAATTCATTAAAAAATTTCGCTTATAATGTAGTCATTCCATGTTTATATCGTTTCGCTTTCACAGCCGCATCGCGAATCGCTGCCTACTGTAGCCTCAGCCTAAGAGTTGCTGTACCGTACAGTCGTTGAATTTTGATAGCTGCTTAATTATTTCCAAATTCACAGTGGCAATATCGAAAGCTGTCATTGGGACGGGTTGAAATTAAAAAATAATTCTACTTCGTTTGCAGCGATAGCCAATTCCCGTAATAAAATCTTTGTGTAATAGAGTTCTCCTAAATTAATATATGTACTCGTACCTACATGCAATAATTTGAACATTAATTGCATTTTAGTTTATATTCCATTATAGATGCAGCGATAGCCTAGTGGGAGACCGCTAGACTTCCAGCAGAGATCTCGAGTTCGATCCTAAGGCCCGCATTGCTGACTTTTTGAACTCATGTGCGTATGAAATAGTTAATTATCACTCGCTTTAACGGTGAAGGAAAACATCGCTAGGAAGCCTGCATATATGAGAATTCTCCATAATGTTCTCGAAAATATGTAAAGTGTGCCAACTCGCACTGGACTAGCGCGGTGGACTATTACCTAGTCCTTTTCAAACTGAGAAGAGGACCGTGTTCATCAGTGGGACAGTTCAATACAGGGCAGATATCATTATCATATTCGATGTGTATAAGATTACATCGGCACTTTATTTTGAACAGTTTTATTACAAGAATTAATGTTCTAAAAGATAAGCACTTTTCAAATATCATTTAGTGCCATAACATAATATGATCCACGGGATTAAAGCGTTAATCGTTTCGTAGAATCAGCGTCGCGTTACTAATAGCAGTACCTACCAATTGTTGTTGTCATTATGTCATCATGATGACGATGATGACGATAGCAGCTGTTTTAGTTTCTATAGCGTATTAAATAAACTACGACCAGGTTAAATATGCCTTTTAGCTGATAGTCTATTTCAATAACACATGTATTTATTTTAATTCTTTCGTTGTCAAGACTAAAAAGACGTATGTATGTACATATATCGTTGTCAGAACTTAGAATTGATTATTTCATAATGTGGCCGGCCCTTTCATGAAATGGTTGTATTTCATGATATAACCAGCTAAAACTGACCACATCATTTTAACGTCGACGTTTGATGATATGTAAATCCACGTTTGGCCATATAGGGTTTCCAGAAACTCAAAGGTTTTAACGGAAATTGCGCAGGCGTAGGAGTATGAAATTTGGCACAGTAAAATTTATATGTAGAAGGAGTGGCGAATCCTAATATTTTTATAGAAATACATTAAATTAATGAAAAAATACTATATGCACACAATCATGCATTTGACACACGCAGTCGTATCACGTTCGTAGTATTTCAGCATTGTTCGACTGATATCGTAAAATTCTTCGACTGCTAGTATCTATACTAATATTATAAAGCTGAAGAGTTTGTGTTTGTTTATTTACTTGAACGCGCTAATCTCAGGAACTACTGGTCCGATTTGAAAAATTCTTTCAGTGTTAGATAGCCCATTTATCGAGGAAGGCTATAGGCTATATATCATCACGCTAAAATCAAAAGGAGCGGAGCACCAATGAAGAATGTTTCAAAATCGGAGGTTATTTTTTCCTATTGAGAGCTTCCGCTGTGTGCGCTGCGTAAACAGTTAAAGTTTCGCAAAAATAATGTATGACAGAATTGTTCCCCTTTAAAAGTTCTAAAAAGAAGTCCGCGACAGCATATGTCTATCTTTTAAGGTTGGCTCACTATAACCATTTTTATGCTAATGAAATTTGTTCTAAAATAATGCATTATTTGCGAAGGTATTTTTATAAACATGATATTAATCCTTATCCAAATAAATACGTTATTCATCACAAGTATTTAATTTAAAACAAAATTGCCCTTTACATCATTCGATTTCAATGAATATCTTAGGAGATATCGCAGTTTTAAAATAACATTGCAGCAAAATAATTACCCATTACAGACATAGTACAAACGATGTTTCTCCTGGTTTATTCTGCGTGATTACTACTGGTTCGATTTGAAAAATTATTTTAGTGTTGGATTGCCTATTTATCGAAGAAGGCTATAGGCTATATAACATCACGCTACGACCCACGGGTGCGTCGCAGTAACGATAAACGCGGGTGAAACCGCAGGAACATCTAGTTATTAAATACTTTTGAGTCGTACGAAATATAAATAAGTTACGATATTTCGCTTGACTTTTATTTTCAATTGACTTATTATTATTAGCATTTTTATCAGAATAATTTTCCGCCGCAGTGATGCATCACAAAAACAAAATGATATCAGCGTCTGTAACGGTGAATAATGGAACTACAATATAATCATTAAAGATTTGACCATATCATGAAGTAACCGTAAGTTTGGCTGTTCATATCGTCAACGCAGATTCTTCATTCATCTGGCCGGCAGCGGGTATTTTCCATTTCATGAAATCGTTGTATGTTATGATACGTCTTGCCAACCACGACACACACTTACATATTTTCAGGGTTTTACCTACGAAGCTGCAGCTTTGTATGATGCAAATCCGTAATGTCATATTTTTCATACGCATTATTTTACCAATATTTTTAATGGCAAATCTGTATTCGATAATATTTTACGTATATGGTTATGATTAAATTTATAAATAAATTATATGATTTAGCTTAAAATGATAAACACGAATGTGTTTGTTTTACAAATAAGATAAGTAAGGAAAAAAGTACAAGTACCTGTGCCTACAATTCTGGTGAAATAAGAGTGACAACAGGAATGTATGATTTTGTATGTATGTATGTACTATAGTTATAAAATATAGGCTACTTTATATATCTCTAGAGACTGCCCGCGGCTTCGCTTGCGTAAATGTAGATCAGATAACAATGCTTTTCTTTCTGACTTTTTCTGTGCACCTGACAACCTGTATGCAAAATTTAATGATGATTGGTTGAATAGTTAAGGCGTGAAGGCGTAACAAACAAACTTATTTCATTGTGTGTTTTCTACGAATAATTCAGTGGAGAGCTATCGGTGGTTTCTAGTAGCTAGTTTGAACTCAACAGTAAGTGTTTGTACGGACATCTGGAGGCAACAGATTAACATACACCTCGTGAGGAGGGTCTCGATATCTAAACAGTGGTCATCCATTCAAGTACTGCCTGCTAGCGGTTACAACGTCTGACCAAGAATCCTTCAGCATTGAATACACATCGAAACTTCTGTGTTAAACGGGCACAAGTGACATTAATCAGCATGTTAAGTATATACTAGTGTCAAACAATATACTAGGTACTAATGTAAACTAAACGGTGAAAATATATGTAGGTATTAGTGTAATATATAAGGCCAAGTCTAGTACCCATAGTACAAAGCTTTGCTGATTGGCAACTCATGTTGAGAAACCACCGATAACTAAACTAAAAGCAATTGTTTAATGCAAATAAATAATTCTTATTCTAGTTAAGCTGGGATTTGTACATATTATATATATTTATATAATAATTATAATGTTATATATTTTCATTTTGTGTACACTTAAAAAATCCTTACTAATATTATAAATTCGAAAGTAACTCTGTCTGTATGTTACTTTTTCACAGCTAAACCACTCAACTGATTATGATGAAATTTGGTACAGATATAGTTTAAAACCTGGGGAAGGATATAAGCTAATTTATGATGTAGGTACAAAGCGAGCGGAGCCGCGCGTAAAAGTTATAATCGCAAACAGTAGTACCTATATTCCGATGAGCTTCATTTAACATTCAATGTATGTTTAATTTAAATCGTAGATAAATACAACATGTTGATCTGCATTTACGCCCAAATTTTGAAAACATGATAACTAGCTTTATGTAAGCATACAAAATTAATATTACTGTAATACATTTATTTAATATCCATATTTTAATTATTGTTTTAACTATACTCGATAGTTAATTGCCCAAATTTGTTCTACAAAATGGTATATTAAAGGTTATTGATTTTATGCCTAGGATAAGAATGAGTATTAATAGCCAAGGGTACGTTTTCTAATAGATAACTGCATGTATTTGATTGCTAATTAATTTATGAAGGAAACAAATGTCAAATATCTGTCTACTTTTATACAGACTGATCATTTAAAACATTATTGACTTCTTATTTTCAACTAATTTCAATGCTGTTTGCACAAAATTATTTATTTGCGTGCTATTTGTTCTTGTATGTAAAATGATGTACCAAGTTAAACATAAGCAATTACACTATTGTAGCTCACGATCACGTTTGTAGTCGTGCGTCACAAAACAGTTGCATACACGTTTATTTTATGAACGGTGTGTGACATACAGATTGGTATTTGATTTTTATTAATATGAAAAATAAAACTATTTTCACTAGATTTTGCCTGCGGCTTCACTCGCGCAAATGTAGGTTAGGTTAGTAACAATACGTTTTTCTGGATGAAAGGTACGTCCTTTACTGTTCTCATGACAACATGTATGTGAATTATATGCTGATCGGTCGTATAGTTAAGACGTGGAAGCGTAACAACCAAACATTTGTATATGTGTTTTTTATTGAATTGTGTTTATTATAAGCCACTAGAAGCAGTATAGCTACCTCTGTAAATATCTCGAGAGTTAAAACCTTATATAAAAGTAATATAGATTATAATGATGTCATCAACGTCCTTATGAGCGTAAATAATTAATGTTCGCGTGTATTCAATCACTGATATAGCTCGTGCGTTTAAGGATAAATATTATTATAAACCTATCCTGTTTTAAAATATTATACGCTTTGATTGGAAAATAAATTGTACTGAACACGGCAGGCTTTATTCAATTCAAAGATCTAGAATAAGAAAGTCAATTTAAATTAGTTTGTCTCCTAAGATACAGGCCTTTTGGCCTAGTTTAAGAGACAGGGTTTAACAATTATATTGCCAAAACACTTTTTGGTCATTGTACTTTTATCTACTAATGTATAAAACTTTGTTATTTTTTGTTTTGTAATATTTGTGTAATTAAATAAATTTATTATTATTATAAATTTGAACTCATCAAGTCATAGTCATCTGCGGTGGGCTGATTGATTGATTGAAGTCATAGTTTAATGATGACAAAAAAAATACGAATATTTTTATTATCGACTTTTTTATTTTAATTACATTTCATCATTAGATATTCCGTTTAAAAATAAATTAGACACATCGAAACCCATGTATGTATATTGTTTGATGTAACTTAGTATTAACTATACGTCATTTGCTACAGAAATAAAAGATTTGGATTATTCAATATATTGTCGTCAATATTGATAATAATTACGTTCATCGAGGCTTCTCTAAATTTAGATTTCCATCTAACAAATTTTCGTTTCGATTTTCTAATAAGATCACTAACACTTGTCATGTGGCATTTTTCTTATACCAAGTATATTTCTACATCTTTATACATTGTTTATTACCGGTTTAAATTGTCCAGTGTCCTCTGACGTGACATTTTGCATCAATAACACCTTTAAACAGAAACGTACGCACAACCGGTTCGTCCGATTATGGTACAACCCTGAACCATATTTTATTTTATTACAGAAACTGGTTAAAGATGTAAAACGTTGAGGATAGGAAGTTAAGGCCGTATTTTTATTTACAACTTGTTATGCACAAGGTTGCCCGATGTGATTTATTTTTCTCAATATTGGTTTGGTTTGCGATGAATTTATTAGTTCCGCGTTTGTGATTGATCTCTTTTGATCCCTATTTTCTTGTGGATATCATAAAGTCAAAGGTATCATAAAATATTGGCATTGCGCGTTGAGAGCAATGGCAAATATACCTAAACCATCGTTGTTTCATATATTTTGATTTACGATAGTCTTGATAGTGGATACCTAAAGCAATAAATTATAGACACAACTTATCAATTTGGAGTCTCTTTGTATTTTTTATTAGTGATTATATTATTAATTCTTACTAATATTATAAATGCGAAAATGAGTTTGTTTGTTTGTTACGCTTTTACGCCTTAACTACTCAACCGATCAACATAAAATTTTGCATACGCGTTGTCAGGGGTACAAAATAGGACATAGGGTACTTTTCATTCAGAAAAAAGAACTGTTGCAAACCTAACCTAACCTAGCCTACATTTACGCGAGCGAAGCCGCGGGTGAAAACTAGTAAAAAATAAAAAGAGACCTCTTATATTCTTGTTAACCCTTCTAGTTAAACTATGTGCCTAGGAAGCTAGTAGTGCAGTAGGACCAAACCCGTGGCCATAAGATAAGAAATAAAATTTGTGTAATACCACAGGAATTGATTCACTACGTCATGTTGACTTATATATTTGTTTTTAATGCGAAAGATAAACTACAACAGGGAAATGTCTAGGACACTTAAATCTGTAATTGCTATTAATTTAGCGATTACTAAGAAATCCTATCAACCGGGTGACCTAATGATGACATCATCCTATGATAAGCCAGACTTTACACATTCGGAAGTGGCGTTCTCTGAACACGGACGATGCTACGTAATGGATACACTGTTCGCTATAACACTTCGAAATAATACGTATTGCATACAAATTGAACAAAATACTTACAGTTTTGGCATAGCAGTATCAACCAATATTCGTGTTATTTCGATACACGAGGGATTGCTCCGAATTATGTACCAGATGCTGTTGATTTTGGTTATAAATAAAGGCAATTACGTTTTAAATATTTTAAATTAATTAAATTTTATTTTACGGTAAATTAAAATGTGGTTTGTTCCATGAGACATATATATAGGGTTCTGAAAGAAGGTGACTCTTTTTTTTATAAGAACTTATTAATACCACTGATGATGGGGTTGCCGTGAGTTGAAATAATTAGGATTTAAGGATTAGGAAAAATATTTACTGATCAAATCAAATCAAAATCAAATCATTTTATTAATTTGCAGAAAACATTGTTACAGTGGTGTTATAAATTGTCCAACAGGGACAAGTATCAAATGTTCCTACCTTTAAGTGGCATGCAAATAATCTATATATTAATACGTGAAGCGAAAACTTTGGATCCTTTTTTACGAAAATTGGGCGGACGGCGGAGTATGAAATTTCGCACACTTATAGTATATACAGAGAAGAAGTGACGAATGCTAATATTTATATAAAATATGTATAATAAATACATTAAATTAATGAAAAAACACTACACGCACACAACCATGCATTTGACACACGCAGTCGAAGCTCGTAACTATGGTTACATATATCAATATACGAGTATAATGACATGACAATATATGTATGTATATTAGTTGGTCGAATTTCGAGCACTAGGCGACCGCTAGTTATAATTAATTAACATAGGTATATTCATTAAAATAATGTAATTAATAAATAAACAACCAAAATAAAAAGTAAAAGATAAGAGCAAAAATAAAATTAAAATTTAAAAATTATTTGAAAATACTACCAGATTGTTGATTCAAACTATATTAAATTCTTCTTTCTTTATTGATGTAAGAGTTCAGGGTCAAGAGTATAATTGCAAATAAATACGTTTTTGTCACATTACTTAGGTGGCAATGATGCATATGGCCTATCAATACTTGCTGCGCTGCCTCGAGGATCCTGGATATCCAAAAGTCTCTCTAAGTTTCTAGCGTCACCAGTCACAGAAAGAAGAAACTCATTTAACTAAAGTTGTTTTCCTATCTTTTGGATGCTCCAGGTTTAAAGGAAAATTAGCGAGATTTCCTTTCAAATCTAAGACATTTAAAATAAAATAAATTGCACCTTTGATATACATATTAGACAGTACTAGTATCTTTTGAAAAATAATTGTATATGGAATTAATCTTTCGTCGTTTCAAAAGTCTGCTGGTTTATTGGATGCGGAATTTATAGTAGAGCCGAAGAGCCGGGTCGGGCAGATAGTGTAATTCTAAACTTTACGATGGAATCCAATAAAATAACTGCAGCAGCTTCGCGACTCATAAATTTTAGGGAGGTCGACTATACCCTATCCTTGCTTTTTATCGGCCGACGTATATCTAAAGCCGGGATGTGTTCTGTATCTTCACTTCTATTTTACAGGACAAGCATACTTTGAACTACAATGCAATATATGATACGCTCCTTTACTGTTAATACAAATCTTAACAAAAAGATATTAGGTACTATGAATATGAATGTTTGTTACGCTTACGCGCCTTAACCACTTGACTGATCATCATGATCGCATACATGTTATTAGAGGTATAGAAAAGAACATATAGTAGCTTTCATCCAGAGAAAAAGTACTGTTTCCGAGTGAGCGCAGGCGTGGGCAATAGCTAGTATACTAATACCTGCGCAGGATCTTCTTCCTAACATACTTTTTTTACTTTGGCAACAAGGTTTACATTAGGACAAAATTTTTCATGATGTATCTTTTTTATTTTATTGCTTTTTACTAGGAGTGTCTATCGTATGGTCGGAATAAAAGAATCTCGTGTATTAATCCAGAACATTATCCATCTGTCTATCAAAGTTTTATCTAAAGCCAGACTGTGTTTTTCGCGTAATAATGTAACAAGAATCCATACATCTTCACAATCTATCACGTTTATAATATTAGTAAGATTTAAATGTGTTAAGTGTCTGGTAAGGTTACAAATTCAAATTACAATTACTCTATGTTAATAAGCGTGAGTTGGCAATGATATGTTATAAACTCTCATAATTTTGTAATAAATTAATATTTATCCATAGATTTGAACTTTATGTTTTTGGAATCTCATCTCATTTAAATTAGTTTTCATTTATTTAAATAATGAATGAATTTCAAAATAATGGAAAACCAGGTGGGTTAGGTACGCACTCTTACTTGTGTGTGTGTGTGTGCGTAACGCAGTCACAGTGTTGCTACGCCTACGCTGGTTTCCTATTAGGGTGGTAAATACTTACTGAGGCAACCAGTACATCCGTACCATCAGTAAAATTTGGCAGCGGCGAGCCCTTCCACCTGAAAGTACTCCGGTGTGGATATAGGGTTATAGGTATTTTCCTAAAAGCTCTGGGTAACGCACATTCAAAAATTAAATTGTATTTACGTAAGCCTATAAAAATTACGTCAAGTTATTCATATATTAGAAAAAAGTACTGTTATGTTACTGTGTGCTTTTGATAGAGAACTTAATAACGCTTTGTTCTAGATATATGAAATCAAACCCGAAATCATCACGATCTCCGTTTATGAATTCATAGTCTAAATACACTATGAAAAACGAGTATTTGATAAATATCTAACCCAATTTAACAAAGAAACTTACGGTTATAATAATATTTTGCCATTCAATTATAGAATTTGTAATATAAAGGCAACAAATTTTATTTAAGAAGAACTAGGAACTAAGTTACTTTCTTTTAACTTGAATGTACAATTTGATTATCTTACTCGTTCTTTAAACAATCATTAAAGTTATGAGGCTGGCAAACAAGACGGCACGCCAATAGAATTTTTATAAGGTACTTACTTAGGTCCCAACGTTATTTCTACGTTTTAGATTTACGAGATCTAAAGAAACGGACGTCCCTCGGGATCTTCGCAGACATTCAGAAAAGATGTCTATTTTGAATAGATACCTTTGTGTACCTGAGCAATACATTGCTAGCAAATTGAATGGAACTTATTCAGTGTGTGTGAGTTTGTCCTTAGGTATATGTAAATATGTGTATATTGAGTCTGTTTATTAAGTAAGATTATTGTTCAACTGCTTGACTTTAAAGACCATTCTAGTTGCAAAATTTTGTGAGAATTGCATGTACCTCATACGTCCATAGTCTCGCGCTTATATCCTCTAAGTGGTAGACAGATATGTTATTACACCCACATCTTTATGATTTTACGTTCCACGAAATAGGGTGAGCCGGCCCGTCAGAATTCTAGGAGCCGAGGTGCTACTGAGAATTTATCGACAGAAATACCCAATAACACTACGGCAACCCACGTTTAATACCGGTGCGCCACCATCGAGACAGTGATACGCAACTTTTGGTCTACCACTTTTTATAATTAATTATTTGATTTTTTTCATACAATTATACACATACTCAAATTTCAGTATTTGTATTTTCAAAGCCTTAAGACTACACTTGCAAAAAAAGCAGCGGTATCCAAAAAACACATCGTCGGGGTGAAAGCGTCATGTGGCGGGCGGGGCGGATGCAAATTTTAACAAATTTAATCTTTTCGGAAAATGTATTAAGTTTTCAAAAAGTAATATAACAAAAATTGTTTGGTATTTATGTAAAGTAGACACGGCAAAAAGGTTATAAGTATTTTTTTTAAAGTTTGTAATCAAATAAACCGACTTTGTTGACAAGGAATACCTTAATAATAAATAATATTGGCATAAGCGTGAGACGCACACTACTGTCAATACTGAAGTCCAATGTTCTGAACGTGGGCATAGATTTATCGGATTTTATTCTGAGGCAATTTCTCAGTAACAGCATGGTATCGGCACGGGGCACTCGATAAGTAACAACAGAACCGTCCTTACTGCGTGGGACGTAAACAGCTGGTAAAATGTGTGTACATCTGTCTAACCCATTGCCGATATACAGCTGTGACGCTTTGTTATACTGAAAACGTTGGAACAATATCGGACTGCTGAATAGCTGTGCATTCAGATACATCAAATTATTGAAGAGCGGTAGAGGCCTCGCTAGGTTAAACACAAGATATATATGGCACGTGTCGTCGAGTTTGTATAGGAAGTAATACTAGGAACTACAACGCATATGCGCCGCGCGTCGCACTTAGACTTGTGATCGCAATATTTGTGTATGAACAGATGCGCATCGATCATACACGCTCATTGGGTCTCAATGATAATGGAATATATCGATGAAAAGATAAATAACGTTTAATGAGTCGGCTCGGCCTTGGTGACGCAGCGGTAGTATGGGACTGTTGTTCATGAGATCTCGGGTTCGATTCCCGGATCGGGCAAGGTGTTATTACATTTTTTAGTTAAGAAATGTTTAATAGTAGTGCCACGTCTGGACCTGATCCCGGTAAACGACAATATTAGCTCCGTTTTATATGCCTAAAATGATATACGCTAAGGAATGTGGCTGTAAAACACCGCTGTGTACTAGGATATAATTTTGAGGCAAAGTATGTTAAAAATCCGTTGTTTATTGTTATGTAAAAATAAATGTAATATATACTTACTACTTCTTACAAAATGTTATGGTTTAATGTGAGAAGCTTTAAAATTTACTATCTGGCAACATTTTAACACTAAAAGTTGAGGACGTTAATTTTTACACTGATTGCTTGTAAAATGAAGATACCTAACGTCGCTGATGTAATGGTTTCGTTTTAAAATCAATAGATCTTTAAATTTAAATATTCAATATAAACTATGGTTATGTTTATAAGACACTCTGTATTGTCTTATAAACATAACCATAGTTTATATTGAATATTTAAATTTAAAGATCTATTGATTTTGAGTCAACGTAATTTATATTAATATATAGGTATGGTAGCTATTTCTATATAACAGACTAGATGTTCCCGTGGTTTCACCCGCGTTTATCGTTACTGCGCCGTCCCCGTGGGTCGTAGCGTGATATTATATAGCCTATAGCCTTCCTCGATAAATAAGCTATCCAACACTAAAATATTTTTTTAAATCAAACCAGTAGTTCCTGAGATTAGCGCGTTCAAACAAATAAACTCTTCAGCTTTATAATATTAGTATACATAGATATGTATTGTGAAGTTGGATCTATCAAAATATTTCAATACGTCCAATACTGATATTACATTAAAAATCTAGACAATATCAGAGTCTATGTCATTTCACCATATTTTGTAGTTGTAGATCTCGTGTAATAGTGGGCTATTGCCGTCTGACGGACAAAGTTCCAGACTATGTACTGAAAATTTCTTGATAGAAGATCCGAGCGTTGAATCCGAGATCTCATGCACAACAATTACTTTCACTCCCACTGTACCATCAAGGCATACCACCTATCAAGGAATAGTAATACATCCATTTAATATAAATCCTACCTAATATTATAAATTTGAATGTGTTCGTTCGTTTGTTACGCTTTCACGCCTTAACTAATCCACCGATCATGAAATCACGCATACACTTGACATGCGTGATTTCATGTTGAAAAGGTAAAGGTAGCCTGTCCTTTTTGTACCCTTGACAACGTTGTCAGGGGTACAAAAAGGACAGGCTACCTTTTAATCAGAAAAAGTACTGTTTCTGAGGGACAAAAAACGCAAGCGAAGCAGCGGTCGAAATCTAGTAGGCAATATAATCAATTCGACAAATGTGTTACTATGTGTACGATGCCAAATGTGTATGTTATAAGGTTATGTTGAGGTGCGAATCAGCCCATTTAGTCCCGTGGGTGTCGATTGGGATTACATGTTCGTTGTGTGTGTACTAGAGCAGCCCATGTTTTGTAGTGCACAATTCCCGGGTGACAATAATGGCGCGTTTGTACCAAACTATTATGTAAATATGTGAAATATTCACAAACGTTTCACATAAAGTTCGCGTCAAAAGTTGTAAATTACCTTTATTTATAACGTAATAGCGTTATAAATAAAGGTAATTTACAACTTATTGTGGGTGGCATTAATTAAAGATAATTAATATGTGCCGTAACCAGATATAATGTAAAAATCATTGTGTCTGAAACCTCAGGGTCCAAGCGTTGGCCAAGAGAATAATGGCCAATCAATAAATTATATTTCGGTAACAACATTAAAATACATAGTTTTAACATAGTTCATTTACTTATACCTACAGAAGGAGAAGTCTTGCCTCATTCATCAACGTCAAATTAAAACTAGTCGGCCGATTTTTCTTTTAATTGTATAGCAAAATTTTAGAAAATTGGCTGTCGGTTAAATCCTATTTATGCCTATGGATAAACACCTTAAACTTTCCCTGTTAATAAGATTTCGTAAGTTTATGTCTGTAAAATTCGAAAAGCGATCGCTGGATCGGCTTGAAATTCTATATCACCGTTGCATTTCTATACATATAACATTGTTTTAATATACTTTTTATTCCGAGCTTCTCACAGGAGCGAGCAATTAAAAATATAAGACTGACCGGCTGCGAAGTGTGGCCGGCTTTAGCTAATATTACATAATATTATTAAATTTAAAATTCTGGATTGAAGTAAGAAATTATAATAACTAACCTAACCAATATTTAGAGTTATTTAAATTTCATCAGTATAATAATTACTACAAGTTTTAAGCTGCAGAGACTGGTCGGCGGCAAGGTACCTAATTGTTTTCTATTTTATATCGGGTATTCCAACAATTGCTAGATTAACAGTTTTAGAAATGTAAACGAAGTCGAAGGCGAAAGTTAGTTTCAAATGTAATCAGTTCTTATCATTCGTAATACGATTTTACTGATTTGGCAAATTTCTCCTCCCTACTAAAATCGCTCTCACGTAATAACCACAAGTAAGTATATACTTACATATGGTTCGTACGTGATCGTAGTTTTTCTTAAGATATAGATATTTGTGGAATCGGTAATGTGCAACTCCCGAACAAACCGCGATCAAATTGATGAAGCATTTAAAGTAACGTAATGTCTTACTAATATTATAAGTGAAAGTAAGTGACGATGTTAGGATGCTTTGATGTTTGTTACACACATAAAAGTTGTCCTAGGTAAACGCATAGGATACTTTTTATCGTAGCTTGCGTTTTTTGTAATTTCATGCGGACGAAGCCACCGTCTGAAACAAGTAAATAATTAAAATAGAGAAAGCTGTGATAGGTTTCTATAGCAAGATTATTCCTGTACAGTGTGGCAAAGCTCCAAGTACTGTCCTTCTTCAAAATATATACTAATAGCAAAACGCAATAAAAATTCTCCAACACAAGAATCGAATTCAAGATTCTCAAAAATCGGTTATTTAAATAACTGACTAGGTACGGGCAGTCTCTCAATATATCTCGGAAACAATATTATCTTCGAAGAAGCAGATGAAGGCACCTATGCCCTTTTCTGTACCTTACCATGTGTAGGTATGCGAAATTTCATGATGGTCGGTTGAGTAGTTAAGTTGGCGTGTAAGCGTAACAAAAGGAAAAACGCTCATTTAAATTTATAATATACTACGCTACTATAAGTTAGGAATCTATACTTTATCGGGGTACGTATTACAATACCGAAATTTAAAAGACCGTATTTTAAAATACCTATGGCAGAAATTTCGAAAAATTTAACGCCGAATGATTGTTTGGCCGAAAGTTTTAAATCCCGAAAGTTAATTTGCCCGAAAGGTTAAAATTCCGAAGATCCATATCCCGAAGTTTAAAATCCCGAAAATTCCGACTCGAAAGCGGTAGGTTGTGTTAGGTTCTCTTTTGTAAACCCACCAAGAAATAGGAGCACCGCGAAGCGGGGCTCCGTCCAAAACTCCCATTAGTTCTACCATAGAACTGAGGAATAAAAATTTGGTATATTTTTTGTAATAACGTGCTACTTTTTTTTCCTAAGTATACGTAAGATTATCATTTCGTCCATTCGGGATTTCGTCCATTCGGGATTTCGTCCATTCGGGATTTCGTCCATTCGGAATTTCATCCTTTCGGGCATTTGGACATCGGTATTTTATGTTTCGATATAACGGCCGTCGGCGTTTAAAACTTTCGGTATTTTGAATTTCGTTGTTTTGGACGTCGGTATTTTAGTCATAGTTATTATGAAATTTCGGTATTGTAATACGTACCTACCCCTCTATCGACGACAAATTGAAAAAAAATTACGTGCTATTAATATTTTATTCTGTCTTTCTAGTTGCATAGTAATATAAAAATAATGACTGATGATAATATATATTAGTTTAATCAAACGAAAGTTATTTTTATTATACGCGTGCATCATTTCGCTGTGTGCCTTTGATCAACGATACTACATTATTGATCGACGGTGTAGCCGTTCTGATTTGAATATATTACCATATACACATAACATGTTTAATAAGAACAGGTCACTTTGATGGTAATACGTGTCTACATACCTATACATACATATGTTACTATACTTTAATTACATAGAAGATAAGTATTCTTCTATTGGACTTGCTTTGTTAAGATAAAATACTAATTAGTCAAAGCACTTTTTAAAAATTGTAATAGGCTTGCGTTTGACCGCGAGCTCACCTGATGTGAAGTGACGATGCAGTCAACGATGCAGCACACTTGCCTAGAAAATAACTATTCACTCGCGACTTGAAGACACCCAAATTGTACTCATCGGGCAACACAGACTTAGGTAGTGAGTTTTTTAAAAAATCTGTTTATTTAGATTGACAGTTTTGTACAAGTTTTCTTTGAGTTTTATATAAATGTGTGAGTCATGTAAATATAAACCCATATGACAAAATATCATAGGCAAAACTGTCATTGGTAATACATTTTTTAACATATTAAACGTTTTCAGAAACACAATGAATATTTATATTATATATTTGTTCTCATTCATTGATATGATTTATATAAGCATCAATGCGAATTTGTAAACCATTTTATTTATATCCAAAAACTATCTTCAAATTGTGTTTTTAAAAATTAAAATATTATTTTAAAACTCCCAAGTGAATTCTGAATATATTTAGCACATCAAAATCAAATAAAATATTATAGTTATTAATGTTATAAATGCAACTTAGCCAAAACGTCAAGCTTTCCGAAAAGATACGCAAATCATTAAATAAGCGAGTAAAAAAGGGTGGCTTTTCCTAGAACGGATCATTCAAGGATGACGCTTTAAAAAAATATTGAAATAAAATATTTGTTTCTGATAATATTGCTGTTTCTCAAAGATAAATCTCACGAAAGATTAAGGAAACAGGTAAGTATTTAAGTAAAAAAATATTTTTTAAAAGATTACTGGTAATTTGGATTTCAAATTATTAATATTCTTGTTAATTCCCCCTAGCTAAGCTAAATTGCTTGTATTGGGAGTGCGTTCACGTCAGTAGTGCAATAGGTGGGATTCGAACCCGCGACGCAGTGATCGCAAGTCCAATACCTTATCTATTGGGCTACCGCCGCATTGAAAATATATCAACTTGAATGCTAAACAGAAGTTACGTTTAGGTCAAATATTAAATGGAACAATCTCATAAATATACCTTTTTTAGTTACCATTTTAGTCCGGTGTATATACATGTGCATCAGGTCTGCACACACAGGTGGCTGGCTCCGGGTCGCCACTAGAAATCACTTGATAGATAAATCAAACAAGTTTGACCTTCCACTCTAATCAAATAGATTTAATTTTTAGAGTGCTCTTTTGTCATTCTTTTAGCTGTAGGTACCAACGAAGATTCATTGTTTTTGGATATATTACTTACTCTTTAAAGGATATATGTATTTATATAGATCGAAGTAATGATAACGAAACCATTGGACTGCCGTGCAGAGGTCTCGAGTTGGATTGCAAGGTACGCTCCTCTGACTTTTCGAAGTTATGTGCATATTAAAAAGTAAATTATTATAAGCCTTTCATGATGATGGAAAATATATATACATCTCCGAAAACATCTTGAAGAATAATATTCATAATGTTCTCTAATATGTGTGAAGTCTGCCAACCAACTAGACCAACCCTTTTCATACGGAGAATAGATCCGGTTTTAAACAGGACTGAGTATTTTGTGCATGTAATAATAATAATTGTATCACGTACAGTGTACACACAACAACATCTAGCCCAAACTAAGCAGAGCTTGTACTATGGGTACTAGACTATGGATAAACATACATATATACTTTTTTTTTGTAAATACATACGTATTATACATAGAAACACCCAGGCCAAGACTAACATCCATGTTCATGCACACAAATGTTTGACTTGTGCGGGAATCGAACCCGCGACCTCAGGCGTGGCAGTTGGTTACACTAACCACTACGCCATCGAGGCCGTCATAATATCTATATATAGGCAAAAACAAAACAGCTTGGAACCATTTTTCTTGTGTTTGCAAACCAATATTCTTTTTTTTAGTAGCTATTGTCTAATGCATCTAAAAGAATAGAAAATAAATTTATATATATTCATATATATTTTTCTCAAATTTTCAATAATTATTATGGTGAACACTAGTATATCTACATATATTGACTTAGGCCAGTTACCTAACGGGGTAGACAGAGGATTTCTACTATCCATTACATAGGTAAGAATACCTATGTAAAGGAATGAAAATTTGAGGAAAATATATATGAATTTACATTAATTTTCTACTCTTTTAGATGCATTAGACAATAGCTATTAAAAAAAGAATATTGGTTAGCAAAAAGCCTATACATATATGGATATTCACAAGATACTTAATTTTACTGTGACGTAGACAGAAACAGATTTCCACAAAAGTGTTTTCCTTAGAGATGCTTCTTGTATTTCTTCAAACACGTGTCAATTGTTTTGTACTACTTTCATTATATATTTAGTTTTGGTATTATACGAATCCAAAAGGAAAACTTAGGACGTTTCCACTTCATAAATTCTATGAAATTATTTGTAAATAAATAATACTTTGTTTTACTAAGATGAAAGTGGATGAAAATGGATTGGATAAACAAAAAGTAGCTTAGTAAGGATGCCTCGTATAGAAACGAAACAAGCGTCAAAACATATTATTTGTTATCGAACCGGCATCTTACAAATTGGGTAAGACTCCAAGGTACATTACGTTGCTGACCTAACGACTGAGGAATTCAGTATTTCAGTCAACGTTATTACACTGAGGCGGATAGGTCGACAAAAAAGGGAGTGTTCCTTATGCCTACCTACCTAAAATACATTTATTTTGTCAAACTTGAGTTTAAGGATGGCAAAGTGGTTAAAGTCGGTTGGTGATTCGCCATTGATTAATCCGAGTCAAGGTGTTCGCTGTGTTCGTTATTTGAATATTTGTAAAGTTTCCCAGATCCAGAAGTCACTCCTAGTGCGGGCGATGTCTTATAAAAAAAGCAAGAACATATTATATGTAGATGTCGATAGTGTAAGCTATCGTAATATGTATATCATGGCTTACAAGTGACCATCCGAAAACAATTTGTTGAATCTATATTATAGGCATATATGTGAGATTAATGGTCTTTGTTCCTCTGATTATAAAGTATGCATTTCTATATTATCCATCCGATTACTATCTGTCAATTTGTCCTGATTATCGGAATTTAAAGAAAGCGCAAATCTTTTAGTATGGTACAGGGCAAGCCAAGTAAATACCTGAAATCATGTACTACGTCGTAATTTTGAGGTTTATTTTACGTTCTTGCGTAGTTCAATGCTCAAATAAAAAGCTAACTACTGAGTACAATTAAATTCGAAAGACTCGGGACGCCAGACAAAGTTTTAAGATTATAGTTGCTACGAGTGACAAAACTGTATGACACGACTATGAAAGTATATTTTATGCATATCTCATTTTTCACAGGACGTCGATAAAACATTATTGTTGTATTTGTAGGTGTACTATTACAATATCAATGGAGCGAAATAGTATTGCAGAATTGAATTATTTCTTAATTAAACTTCACAGTAACGCATTTGCTGTCGATTACAGATCCTTTAACATAAAAGCAACATTTGAGACACCATAACTGAATCATATTTTAGGCATCGGACCTGTCATAGATAAGTCGTAGGTTCAATTACAACACATTGCGTTACTGATACAAACCCATTTGATTTAACTGTGATTTAACCAACAAACCAATATTGCGTGTAGTCTTTTTGTATAAAACGAAAAACAAACAACACAAACACAAATTATTGTTTATAGAAGGCTGAATTTTTAAAACAAATTTGAAACGACCGGTTGTAAAAAGTATTTGTTTATAAGATTAAATTACTAAAATAAAAGGGAAACGTATTCATACATAAACATATTTATTAAGCAACCGTTGAATATATTATTCAAATATGGATTGATTATTTCCTTCCGACTTTAGTTTGTACTTCCAGATTCGAATGTTCGCATTAGGAACACGTAATCTCATTTCCGAATTAAAACTTTTAATACGATGGGAAAATATAGCGCCTTTGTAAATAATTAAGGAGACGTAAGATAGTTTGGACGAGTCCACAAGTTTGTTGACGACGAGTTAGCGTGCTCCGCGCAATAAGGCACTGGCAGTGGAATATTAATCCAGCCACAGTTCGCTTCAAGAAGAAGAAGGTAATTATTTAAGTACTATTACGAGGAGTGGACTGGGGTTAATGCCGTAGTGACCTGAAACAAAGCGACGAAGAAAAGAACCAGCTGAATAAAACTATCATTATGTTGGAAATAAAAAACTAACGATGCGCTTTAATGTAGAGAATTTAAATGCTGGAAAGCCGTTGTAACAGCGCCATCTCTCGGTGTACAAAATGAATGTATGCGTCCTAGTTCACGCCGCTAAAACGTATGCAAATGTTTGCTATTGCTGTTTACGATGATACACCAGCTGAATGCATTGTTAAGTGAATCTGCAATGCATTGTGGGATGATCCCCGACCATGTGTCTTTGCATTCATCTTCATTTGTGTAACAATTATGGCTTTCTATGGTAATTATAAGCGGAACTGTGTTTTGTGTAATATTCTTTGTATCATTTATCACGGCTATTTTAATAGCCGTGATAAATGATACAATATAGCTTCAATAATGCAATTTCGTGAAATAACAACGTGTTCTATTGTTTAAATGCTATATTTTCTTGTAGCTTTCACGTTAAATGTATCCTCTGGGTATTCTTGTGAATGTTTAAGTACTTAGTACTTTCTAGCATATTAAAACCTTACAGGACGCCGGCTCGATGAACAAAGCAATGCTTACAATAATCGCGAATGCCATCTTTTATAGACTTCAGAAAATGTACCTTGTAAATAATGTTGGTATAGCAGCAAAGCTTTCAACGTATTAAAGTTGCATGGTTCAAGATATTACAAACACAATGGGTGCAAAGTCATCTTATGATATTTTGTGAGGCTTTTCCACGAGTTGTCACTTCGCGGGAAGATCACAAAGCCGCGAAGCAGCTCGCTTGGGATGCATTAGAATTTATTTTGCGCTCTGCCGCCAGCCCGAGCTTGTTCTATCTCGTTAGATTATACTAAACGACATGTTGTTCAAGAACATATTATAATCATTTTGAATAATGTCGCTCGGATTGTTCTCTGAGGAGAGATTTGTCTGATGATTACGTTTGTGTAACTATAATACAAGTGAGTTTATTCTTCGCTGTTATAATACGTAAATAGGAAGAGAAAATGTCACTCGTACTTATTTTGTTTTCGTTATGTTGTTTTATTTATAACTAATGTTTGGGATTTGTAAATTAAATTTATTAGTTCGCCAGGCATCCGTTAATGTGCCTTAACAATGCAACGCAATGGTGGTGTAAATCGAGCATAGTTATTACAGTTTATACTTTACCTTATTTTAAGAAAATTATAATATTCTATATTCAGTATTATGTTTCATAACATTTCCTTAGTTTGATTATAAGTTAATAAGAGAAAACATTTAAGTAACCAATAATGTTAAACTCCACTTTGTATCGAAGCTCATAATTATAATAGAGAGTTCAAGCTGTTTCTGAATGCACTTAACCGATTTTAATGAAACAGCGACTATAAAATGCCCGCATATAGCAACATGCTTATACTCTTAAATCATGCTAAACAAATGTGTAGGTATGTTTTATACGCCTACTGTTGTGATACGCATACATACAAACAGACAATAATTCCAAATAAAAGAAATTAGTTGTCTTTGTCTCCTAAAACAATTTTATAAGCGTGTGTAATTTACATGATATAGAGGAAGAAAATAAGATTAAAATGATGTGTGAAAACTAAATATTTTATATCTTTGTTTTATAATGAAATACCTAAACACGACAAGACAATGCGATGATATGACAATGGACTGTTTTTAACTAAAGAAAAATCTTACATAGTGTAATTTAATTGAATGACTATTCATTGTTATTTAGGAACGGACTTTTCATATTAGTGCGAAGTTTAAAGTTAGTGCACCATACAGATATCTTATCGCACCGTAGTCTCCAAGCCGGATTCTAATTACCGTGTCTAAAGCAAGTAAAACTTATCCCAATGTAGTCAAACTGGGTTTTTCTTAAAGAACTATGCGAGAAATCCCTCTTGAAAACTTTATCCATCGGGATCTTTCGGGTCGTTCTTTGTCGTCGTTTTGTTGCAAATCATTTGGTAATGGTACATGAGTCTTTTTTTAGACAGATCTACTCTCTTATACTACTTATATAACAGCATTGGCGTAAGAGTAGTCATACTGTCCATCATCTCAGCCGAAAGACATCCACTGCTGGACATAGTCCTCCCCCAAGGTTCTCCACACAGACTGGTCTTAGGCTACCCGCAATCAACAGCTTCTCGCGTCCCTTGTCAGGTCGTCTGTCCACCTTGTGAAGGGCCAACTCCTGCCTTCGCCTTTATGGACGCTACTCCAGAACCTTTCTGCCCTAACGGCCATAGATTCCGCGCTATAAATCCTGCACACTGCCCCTTCAGCTAGGCTATCCGGAGAACTATGTCGGTAACTTTACTTTTCCTGCGGATGTCTTTATGTCTGATTCGAGCCCGCAGGAAAACTCCTCGTCATACTGTTTTAAAACATGGCTTTTATGATTTATTTTGGACTCAAGAGAGATCATATGTTTGTATGCTAATCTAACTTTTTTACTTTAGTAATTGCTCCTGATGCATTCCCCCTCGTCACAAAGGGAGACGAGAGTGTTATATCGGGCTCTCTCGAGACTTCGGGCCAACCCATTAAAACTACCACGGTGTTAATAGACCTACAACAACGGTCCGGTTTGTTAGGTTCAATTCCAAGATATGGGTGAATCATCATGGAAGAAGTTACGAAGGTCTTTCTCAACCAAAATAATTCAATCTTTAAAGACAAAGGCATTAAATCAGTGTGTTGCCAGCGCTAACTTGCTGTACTAAGCTATTGCTTTTAGGACGCTCTATGTATTTATGCATGGGCTCTAGTAAGGTGGGATCCTACCTCATATTATAAATGCGAATATGAGTTTGTTTGTTACGCTATCACGCCTTAACTACTCGACCGATCATCATGAAATTTTGAATACACGGTATCAGCCGTACTGTTCCCTAGCGAAGGCGCGGCCAAAAGCTGGTTATTTTATAAAATCTGCCCAAATATTGTTGATTAGCAAATATCAATAATATTATAATATCATTACTTATAAAATGTATTTTTCAATATACAAATAGCTTCCCTAAAACTATCTTCTTCCGCACAATACTAACACCTTACGAAAAATCATAATTAAATTCAACGGTGGTTGAAGTCCTTTATTCTTAAAATTGAAAAGAAAGATCATTCGTGACGTTATGAATATTCGTTCAACATTAATATTTTCATACCATTCTGACTTGCTTCATTAATAAATTTGTATAATTTGAATGGTATTATCCAATAATAATATGATTTGCATAAGAACCTTTAATAAATATTAAATAATTTCGCCATCGGTCGATAGATAACTAAAGTTAATATTTTTCTATAGAATTACATAAGAATTTTATGAATTTATTAAAATTCATAAGATTCTTATTTAATTACTTACTGATAAGTATCTAATTATTTGATTTTATGGATGGTGCAATGTTTAAGATGTTCACCTCACCACTATCAATGCATATAGTGTTATAGGTTAAATCCCTAAGCGGAACAAACATTTGTTTGGTCCTTAAAACTTATACCAAGTTGAGACTTAGAACAACTTTGAGATCCATGCGTCGAGGGGCACTTTTGTAAACATTTACATACAAAGAAAATTTTTATGTTCTTTGTGGCCATTTTTCAAAATTAACTTGTGACGATTTGTTTTCATAATACAGTATTTGCTTTTTCTCAGTAGAATAATACTGTTATGACAGACTTTGCATTCAATTTTTTTTGCGGTATTATCTTGCGTTGCGAGTAACACATGTGTCAACAAACAAGAAGGAAACCTTTGTCTTGCAAAGGTACAAACAACATAACTGATTAATTATCATGAGCAGTTTATTATGTATATACGTACATACATTTTACATTGTTCTTCCAATAAAATATAGTAAAAGCAATAAGAATTAAACATTCATATTCAAAAACAAAGAACGTAATATTTTGATGGATTCATTATTCCATACATTTTCAATTAGAATTTCTATTACCTGCCAGTTACTGCCTATAGATGCAGTTAATAGCGCCGTATGATAATTGGCATTGCGATTTATGAGTTTTGTGATCCCACTGGACCCATACAGTTTAATTAAAGCGCTAAATGGTCGCTGAATTCGCTGCATCTTTCAGCCGCCGCACCGGTTTGACCCCTGATTCCATTCTCTATTTTGCTCTCTCTAAGGCTCAAATTTAATTAAGTTACTTTTTTTATTCCATGCCACCAGCACAATAGACTATGAGAATGATTTTTAGTTTTATTTCTATTCGCTCATATTTTCCTTTGTAAAGGAATAAAGTAATAAGACGTAACGAGGTATTACGTGAAATGGAGTACGAGCTGTAAAATAAAACCTGTTGCACCGACTGCTGCCTTGGTCTAGAAATAAATGGGAATGCTATTAGTTGATGAAGCATACATAACTCAATTTGTAATATGAATTGTGAATAAATGTTGATGCAAATGCATGTTGTGAGTGTAATATTTATATAAAGTAACGTGTCATTTGGTGTTTATTAATCAATAAATTAATTGTCGAATCAGTGTGCACGTCATTAAGCTATAATTTTTATATTTATAGGAAACTTATGACTCGATGAAAACATTTTTCTATTAAGTACAGAATTTTGGCATTTTCTATCTTGAATACATTACTGGGTCAGTGTCTAAATCTCAAGTGATTGTGTCTATTGGATTCAATATTGATAGTCGAACAAAATAAATTTTAGTCTAGCTCTTTCTATAGAAAGTGACAGACAGCAAGAAGATGTATGGTATGCAAGGATGGCGGTTGAAAAATTTTGATACAATTCCGAAGCGTATCTTTAATCCACCTTATATGGTGGAAACTAAGAGCCGCTAGGATAAGTACCTAACCTTACTAACCTAGCCCAAGCATTCAGAGAGTTACATATTATGTAAATAAATATATTTTCCGTGACGGCTTCGGTTGTTTGATTCATTGTTATATCATTCCTCATTTGTTGTACCAAACACATGTTTGTACCGTAGCTCTCGTTATTGTATTATAGGAATAAAATAAACAGATTCCACATTGTTTTAGAAGATGAATATTTATTCAAGAAGAACAATACAGATCCTATATAATAATAACATCGTGCAAGTATACACGTGCCAAAAATATTTTTTTCTAGTTGGTGTCATCTGTTCAAGTCTTTTATTTCATAGCACAGACCCACGAGCTCTATAAGCAAATTTTAAATTTCAAGTTCTCCTGCCAAAATCTCGTTGAGAGGAAATTAAACGAGGACAATACAGCCTGTTGTTTAGGTGCCTTTATCAGGCAATAATGGAGCTCGAAGTAATAAAGAATACAAACGAGAGATCGTAACGTCTGACGTGACACTTAATTTCGTTGCTTGTGTTTCTTCGAACACGAAGGAATGTACGACGCGTCCGTGGTACCGCCTGTCAAACCATTTCATTGCCTCCTAGCGTTATTAAGATACGCGTAATATCGCTGTGCAACACAAGGTGTGCTCTGACGCACGCCCCGGTGCTCTGCAAGGAATACTGATGCAACCGCACGAGGAATTTGAATAATAAGTATAATATGTGTTGCAAAAATTTATTTAGCTACGCTTTTGAAGAGAACTGTTTAGGTAATCTTTGTCCATGTTTTTTTTGAAATCATAGGATGAGCGCAAATATAGTAAGTACCAAAGATAGATTTGGTTTCTAATTTCCTTATTGGTTTATTTTAAATATAATATATATAATAAAATATACTTCATTTATTTTATATAAAGGAGATATATCTCGCTGTACATTATAATAATATCAGCCTTGTATATAAACTATCTCACTGATAGGCACGGGCCTTTTTCTCAATATTAGAAGGGTTAGGCCATTATCCACCACGCTGACCCCGTGAGGGTTAGTAGATTTCACATATCTTCGAGAACATTATGGAGAATCTCCACGATGTTTTTCTTCGCCCTTAAAGCAAGCGATAATTAACTATTTATTACGCAATTAACCTCGAAAAGTCAGATGCGCGTACATGCCTTAGGATCAAACCCGAGACCTCAGCGTGGCAGTTCGGTTTGCCACTAGGGTATCGCTGCTAATCGCTGTATATTGCATAGGCCACTAAGCCTGGAACATGATTTTCTATGACTATGTTAACGTGACGCTTTTTGATAAATTCATTATTGACTCTCATCTTGACCATATAAATAACTGCAGTGAACTCGTCACTACAACGATGTTTTACCAAGGCACAAAGACTGGCCCAATGCGAGAGCTTGATTTTTATAGAAAAACAATACCAAATATATATTAGACTAAAATAATTCAAAGGTAACGCAACGAAAGAAGATTTGTAATTAAAAAAAGTTATAGTAACGTAAAATAAAGTGCCACTAAAGTAGCCGAAATTGGATCCCTTCTATTCCCTCACCTACTTTAGCTCACGAGTAACTTTGACGTTATTATATACACCATGATTCTATCTACAACAAAATACCTTTGAAGGTAACCAATGCATAAATTACAGTAGCGGAGGATAGAAATGGAGTTTTCATGCACGCTCGCTGTCAAAATTCATGTATAAATAAAACAAACAACAACATGGCGGACGTAAAGCTTACAAATCACGCCACACAATCTGTGAGTGCGGTAAATTTTGAGCTTATCTATCGACCGTAGCCGGGACACATTGTTTCCAAATAATAATGCAACATCAACCCCATCAAACAACTTTAATGAACGAAGCAACTTCATCCGATAAATAAATCCTCGCTCTCTCTGCATTCGTCCTTTTGGAGGTTTCAATGATCCGAAATAAAACGTCAATACATATAAAGCTCAAGTTATTGTCGTCTGTTATGTTGCACGATAAAAGTAAAATTGCTTTATACGGAACCGCGTTCCTCGGAAATGGGTGTATATGATTCGATTCAAATCCAATAGCTAACGTAAATGCAAGACGCACCCCTAGACTACATCGCTTTCGGCAAGTAACTTCGTTTGAGCAAACACTCCGGCTGAGAACTCTTTGCCCACTTGGCTCTCGCTTCCACTTGGTTTGCAGAACCTACTGTTCTCTATAAGAATATTCTCTACCGTTTTAGTGCTCTCAGGCTTAATTAAAACTTCGACTTCGACTGCCTTTTCAATTATCGTTAATTATTTTCATCTCCAAGTTTTATTCAAGTGCCACAGCATTTTTTTGAAACTTGTTTTTATGGATGTCCCTATTGTAAAGGATTTTATGGAAGTTATACAAGTGAAAAAGATGAAACGTCGTTTATTTAGTATAGAAGTCCAGTATAGCTATAAGAGGACTTTAGATTAGGGGTAAAGCAAAATTTATATGCAATCCAGCGCGACCGAGGCTTGAACTTTACAACGCCAAAGGACGAGGGCTCTAAGTTTGTTAATTTCACATAGTGGTTGGCGTGCAACAAACTTTATCAATCTATGCGTCGTCGCTAACTTTATAATTCTAGTATAGTAACGCCGTATTTTAGTGCGGCTTACACAAGATACATTGTATATTATATTATGTAGTTCTGAATTTCTTTTTGGTATTAGCTCTCTTTACAAGTAAAAAGCACGACAAATTCCTTTTCAGTACTAGTTTTCTTTAGTAAAAGGCAATCAAATAACTGCTTCTTTCTGAAAAGCTCTTGCTCTAAGGTGCTACAATCGGATAAAATAAAATACGTAACTGCCTTCGAAACTACGAGATGAATGCTCGTTTAGTGGATCCATGGCATCGCGTACTTGTTCCAGCTAATTTAAACGCCAATTGAACATTTCTGCAGAATGTCGTATAAATGTGTTTATGTAATACTATTTTCATATCTTATTGATGTTTAAAAGTGTACTTATTGAAAATTGTACGAGTACTTACTTTTCTTTACAGCGGTTATTTGTTTACACGCGCACGTATCCGCTAAATGACGACGAAAAAGAATACAATAAAGACGAGATTTACGATAGAAACATCTTTACATACGATACCGGCTCTGCTTACGAAAATGGAGTAGGTAGCGTATTTGCATAATATTCCGAACGATACGAAGCTGAGGAAGTATCCCTTTTGCGCGTGTGTGCTCTGAATATTATGACCTTCGCCTTAAAACCGTATAAGCGTTCTCATCGACACAAAAAGGTAGGATCTTTCTGCCGCACTTTGGAGAATACTTGGATTAGGTTAAGCGTGATACGTGATATGATTAACGGAAAAGAATATTTTCTGTTTATTGTTCATGTAAGTAAATAAAGCTTAAGGTGTATACTCGAAAGATTTTCATTGGTTTGAACGTGTCTAAAGAGTGCAGGTAGCGGTCGAAGGTAGTGGAGGCGCGCGGACCGCTCGGCGTCCATTCCATCACCCTCGGGACTTATTCTCGCAATTTATTTCTCTCTGTGACGTCGGGACTTTCATTCTGCGAATAGTTTTCGCCTGTCGCCAATCCCATTTGTATCGTGTGAAGCGTAAACTTTATTCCCTTACCCAAAACAGAGTAGTCAGTCAACAAAATGTATAAAGATTTTTACTTTCCTTTTTTACGTGCTGCACAGCTGATGTATTTCTGAAACAGAAAGTATGATTGAAATTTCTTTAATAGTTGGATGGCACAGTCTAAATGTATTATGTTAGTTTCATTTTATGTTTTAACGAGGCAAAGCTTTAATATGGTGGCAAAAACACTGATATAAATAACAATAAATCTAATAAACCCTCAAGCGAACCTTAGTACGTTGCTGGCTTGAGGTAGCTGCTCACCACTTGATGGACAACCCGCATTTGTTTTCCCAGCACAGAGATAAGCCTCAGGCGGGATTTAGCCCAACATCTGCTTGCTAGATTGCCTTTGTCAGTTGAATCGGCCTATGAACATCGCGAACATACGGATATACTACAGGTAACTTATCTGTGCGATGGAAGTTAGTTCACGGTGAGTTTAACGGTGTTGGAACATAGTTGTGTTATTATCAAGTGAGACTAGAGAGGAGCAAGGAACAAAGGCGGCACCTGCACGCCGAGTGCTGTAAACTTGTCTAACTAATTCGAATGCCGTATCGTGTCGAAGTTTTGACTTTGGGGTATCAAGTTTCTGCGGTGAGTAACCACACACTACCTGTTTCAGTCGTTTTGATTTTCACACACTGTTGTGAACACGTGCTTACTGTCTCAGCCCGAACAACTTGAAACACATCGCAGGGAACGAAAAAGGTTGCTTTAATTTATCAGTGCAGATAGTCTGCTATCGGGCAGGCAGGTATATATTTCTTGTCGTGACAGTATTATATTGTTCGTGTGATCAGATAATTTGGAAGTGTTTGCTGGGCGGCTGGCCGGCCACTCGTAAATTTTACCTTTTATGAGCCATTATATTGGCGATAATTCCGGCGGGCGGGTCCGTAACATGAACATTTTGCGACTCGAAAATATCCTATTTTATGTCTAACAAACAAAATTATTCCTGAGCTTGCTAGGAAGTTTTACAAACAATAGTGGTAATCAACGATAAGTTTAGTTAAACGAATTTAATTATTTCTATATGCAACGGGTAAATTAATTAACGTTCAGAGTTTAAAAAAATAACTGCTCTGTCAAAAAAGTACGCTTAAACACTAAACACAGAGTAAAACGTCCGTATGTTTATGCTTAGGACCGACATAACTGTACTTCGATTCCCGCATTTAATACAGGCAATCCCAATTAGAACCAAATATTTTATAAATGCGTAATCTATGCTTAACTTAACTTATCGGCAAATATTCACATGATGCTCCACGGTCTTATTGCAACTGTTAAAAGTTAAGTTTAATACATATTTATATAAAGAATGTGTACCTATTTATCAATAAGCTCTTTGTCAGATTACCAAACTATTAATAAAATGATAAAAATATTAAATAAATGCCGTAGTTCTATCTTTGCTACATATACATATAATCTATATGTATATGTAACTAAATTTATTGATCTGGTTACTTAATTAGACTTTGTTAAAGTTACAATGTTCATTGACTCGTAAACGTTAAACTAAATAAAGTTATCAAATAAGTAGTAGTGCCAAGAGAAGACAAATATCCGCAATACTTTCCAACTTACAAAGAAAAATAGCGCAATTTTAAAAACATATTTATGTAGCTTATTTATTGAGTTATATATTGAGATAGAAAGTGCCATTGACCCATATTTCGATCAAAGAGCAGACCCCTGTCAATAACTATATTTATTTCAGAAATAGACAGATATTAAAACCAGCAGTACGGAACTGAAAAATATTTCCATTTATCATCATTCAGAAGCTAAGTGTGGGTAGGAAATTGCAGTAATAATAATAACAGTAGAATTAAATATAGGTAATATTCGTTTTATTTTAAGACTTAACAGTATAGAATTTATGAATACGAGCGAAGTTGTAACTGTAGGTACTTAGTATCGGAACGAGATCGAAGCTTAATAGGATTAACCAATCGGCGCAGTACTAGATTTAGCAGTAAGCCTCCTATTAAGCCTATTGCATAGCTAAAGTGACATTTAATGTATATTAGAGGTACGTTAGTATTTGGCAGCTAAACTGTGCCAGCCCCACAGCGAAATGGAATGGTAATGAGAAAACAGTCGTGGCCCGAGCGATTACTCTAAGATCCGATAATGCCGTCGTTTTTCTTCTATAATCCTGAAAAAGTGATGCAGCCCGAGCATTACGAGAATGGCTACAAAAACGATTCCCTGACTAATATAAATAAAACCTTTCGGATTTCTGTTTTAAATCCAAATTGTTAAAGCTTGGGAGAATTCGGTATTGGATAAATTTATTATCAGGCGCAGGTCGACCATTTTTCCACAGAATTGCGAACTGGAATATGTATTGTGTTGATATGAAAATTCTTGCTATTTGATACGCGTTATGGATATATTTTTTTTGTTATTAAAACCGTACTAACATTAACGTTATATGTTTCGTTCGCAATTTCAGTATGAATTTGATTTCGATAAGTTAAATTCATATAATTGTCTAAATTCGCATCGTTATAATTATTTTGATCGCAATATTCAGTATGAATTTGATTTCGATAAGTTAAATTCATATGATTGTCTAAATGGATATAAACGGACGGTTTAGCTTGATAGGTCAAGTAATTTATTTATATTTGTAGGACTTTAAATATAACTATCAAATAAAATAGTATAACATCAGCAAAATGTGTAAAGTCCTTTTTTAGAAAACTTGTTTTTTTGCTCAGTCTGTGATATGCTTAAATTATTTTAATCAATGTATACAAGATAATGAAAAGCATTTAGCGTCGCATATCGCTGCCCAAAAATTACACATACCAAATTACTTACCCGTAATAGTCAAACTACATACTTAACGAGTTATAATTTGGAGCACAGAGCAGAAACCAATTTTATTGGTCAGACACGACCATAATTCATGCAGATCTGTTCATATGTAGGTATATCTCGTAGGCGCATATGTTCATGTGGTAATCAAGGGATATTAGCATAAAACGGAATTGACATAGACCATTTAACTAGTCCCATCAGTCCGTAGATCTCATTTGTACATCAATTATGAAGTTGGTTTGTTTGAAGTTGCCCTATGAAATACTACCTCATTAGATATGGGACATGTTAGTAAGATATTACAGATGTTGAGCCTCACAGAACTTTGAATCTTTGGTTTATAGTTCAAGGACTTTAGTTAGTGTAAGTTTAAATAATTTACTCGTTACTACACTTATGAGAATTGTTGGCAATTTTACAGCGTATAATGTATATGTTGTCAATCTACTATTATAGATGGCATAAACTTTTGAGTAATGTTGAGATGCTTGTATGACAGCAACATAACAAAAAAGCTAACCCAATCCTGCTGCCTCAAGGAGTAAAATATGGAGATGGATGCTCATTAACGAAGCTCTAAACTGGCATACTGGAGGCTGTTTCGCAAGCTACGTCCAGTTTACTTCTTTTCTTTTCGTTCGTGGATGCAGTAGGCAACGAGCTATGCTTGGAGTTTCTTTAAAGGACAAACGTAAGTATGGTAAGAAAGTTATCCGTCAAAGATCTAAAGGTATCTGGATAACTCACAGTTAAAGTAAACTCAAGTAACAATAGGCTGGCTATATCCACCGAATGACCGATGGCCGTTAAAGACTTTCATATGGGAAAACGAGACTTAGAATGACGACCGACGAGTTACTACTTAACTAACTGCAAGATTTGACCAAGTCAGCTGAAGACCAGAAAAACGTAGCTGAGTTAGACTAGATGTAAAAGGCGGCAGACAGAATTTTAATAATACCTAATATTAATTTATTTAATTCAGGCTAATAATTCATACAATTTATTAGTATCAATTAACTTAAACTAGTATTAGTAACACAATATAACATAATACAAACAGGGAACACATTAATAATAAGACTTAGGTACTGATGTACCTAAGTATAATTAATGATTTAACAATCATTGCTGAGCAATTCCATTAAAGACTGTGCAACAACGATTGATATATGCACAATCTAGCCGATTCGCTATCTTGCTCAGGATGCTGTTGGCGCTGCCAGGCACTCTGCGCACTAGGGAAGCGTATTTTTCACACATCTGCGAACATTCCCGATGCGCGACAAAATCGTACCATCCCCATCAGTACCCTGAATGCATTGTTATATTGGATATGGGGAGCACTGCAAGATTTGTTTGCGTAAATGAGAAAATGTTATATCCAGCAATATATTACAGTAGATTGGTTGAAAGAAAAAGCATACTGCTTTTGATTATAAAAACATCACTGTTCCTTTAGTTAAAAACTTGTATCTAAAGATTCCTTGCCACAGAGACGTGAACTGTATTAAATCAGCATAAATCACAGCAAAATGAAATTTTCGATATCTTACTAACTTACTCTTAAAAGATACTTCTAAGTTTTAAGATAGTACTATCCTAAAACTTAATATAACCCGGGTCACAACGCCAACGAAATAGTTCATTTCTAGTCTAAACTTCATTTTCACCTACAATATTGAGGCAACGTTTCGGAGCAGTGTTAAGGAGTTGGAATACTAAACACTTAAGAACTAATACGAGTCATCGTTGCTATTGCCTTCCATTTTCAAACTAGTTTACCTCTAGTCATAGAATTTCTGGTGAGAAATTCTTCTTGAGAAGAAAACTAAATTACATTACAAATGGTAGGGATATGTAGTAATTAGTTGGTTAATTTTTTTTTCTTCTTTATTCTTTTTTTAAACACCTCACGCACTAGCAATAATTTCTATATCGCTGGGGACTTAACAAACATTCTAACAACAGACACAAAGATCATCCAGACTCGGAATAACCATTTGTGGATCCCACAAATTTTTGTCCCGTGTGGGATTCGAACCCACTACAGTCTATGCAGTGGCAGTGACGAGGCGACCACTTAAACAACTACGCTATCCGTGCAGTCAATATTGGTTTATTAGTTAGAGAATCGACCTACAATTTGTATTAGAAATTCAAATTCGTATCCAAATAAGACAGGCACACGAAAAATGTTCCAAAAAAAGCTGGTTTAAAAGTACGTATTTATAGCCAGGCACAAATAATGAATGAACAAAGTAATTTGTCCATAGAATGGACTGGGGTAGGCGTGTGGTCTACCTAATGACCGGCGCAAGCGATACGCTTCAATGTACTGCCGCAAACCAATTTATATTTTGTCCTTAAAATAAATTGTTTAATACACGAATTCACCATTCCAGTTTATATGCTTTACCTAATTAACAATGCAGCATTATTACTGCGACCTGGTTCAATTTTACTTTTTTTCGTGACACCGTTACCTAGAGTCCCTAGTGACGATCGATAGTGTAAAAATATATTTCTTATTTATTTGCTGAAACAAATAGTCTGTCATTGTCAGTTCAAAGAACATTCAATATCAGGTTGGTATGCAAGCATTTTGATTACAGCCCTTTCTTAATGGTATTTGTCATGCTAACATCTATGTCTCCGTCCTAAGCCGTTAGGGGCAATGACTAGTCAATGTGGATGACATCTGCTTACGCCGAATATACAGCCCTGTATGTAGTCTATATTTAGTCAAAGATAATTCTTTCTTTTCATGTTTACCATAAAATGCATATCCTGTCTGTACCTTTACGTGTGCTGCGACATATGCAAAGATACACTGTTTAATATTGTACAGATAAGCTGTCTTCTCAAGGGACTTTGCGGATGTTTATATTTCTTTGATGATCTTTATAGAGAGATACGAGTTTTCTTAAGATAACACACGTGGATATGTGGCAGTAACTATTTATAGGGCATTAAATAGATGTTAGTGGACTAGGAGCAAATATTTGTTAAGTTGGACACACACAAGCCTTTAGTTGATAATAGATATACGTAGTAGCAAAAGGCCATATTGTTCAGAGGTATGCAAATATTGGTTGGACAAATAGTCTACAAAATCATTGAACTTGAAAGAAAATACGAGTTACATAACTGCTACGGTAGCGCAGTAGTGAGTCTATGTATGTGTGAGCAACATAAATCATAGCTGGTTGTGAATTACTGCTAGGTACTACAAGGAGTAAGTTTTTTATAAAAAAAGGCCTGGTGAGCAATTCAAGGTCACATTTTTAATAGCCAATGTGATTGAAGCCAAGATATTTGATTAAAGCACTGGCCATTATTTCTGGCAAATTCTAATCCTATTTATTATACCGTTTAGGTGCGTGCAAGGCAATGTTCACGGAATGTTGACAAATTTAGAGAAGACTCTAGAGAGACTAAGATATCTAAAGTATAAACTTTAGGCAGAAGAAAACATTCTAGATATCATTTATTAAGGGTAGTTTTGTTTAGAGATAAAGGACAACTATCCCATTGTGAATAATTTCTCTACTTGCGAAACATTGACACAACGGAAACAAACAACACCATGACTCAAAAGAAAATTATTATTTGTCATAACAAAAATGTATGTCCCGTATGGTAATCGAACTCTCAACATTCGGCGCGGCGTAGTCGTGAGGCGATTAATTTAACCATTGCGCCATCCGTGCAGTAAACAAAAAGTTGAATAAGGAACCGAGATTCGGGTGGGTGGGTTGCAATTATTTTGTTCGTGCGGTGCATATGACACTTAAATTGGAATGAACATAAATATATAACAAACAATTTTCCTTAGGCAGTTCTGCTATTTGAAACGTAATGTTTTAGTTATTGCATTATTAAAAAAAGAATTAGTACATGCAACTCTAATTTAGTCTACTATCTGCGCTCTTATTGTCTTATACTTTCGGCACTAGCTCAGCTCTCCAACTATTATACCCGCTACTAGCACAAGTCTGTCGAGTTGGAGTACTTGCAATCGTTAACTCAGTTACGTCATTCCAGCCAGAAAACACTCATTGCTGGACATATTTCTTTCCCAAGGCTTTCGGCACATACCGGTCTTGGGCCGCCCGCATCCAACCGCTTACCGCGACCCTTTCCAGATCGTCCATGCACCTTGTATAGAACTTCTGATGAGGCCGTGGTGTGCAATTACGTCACCGATGCGTATGTCATTACTGGCAACATACAATTACGTGAACTGCTAGAAATGAAACAAAGATAGATCAGCGGCATATGTATAGGAACCGACGAAATCACGAGGGATATTTAATTCCAATTCTACCTCGCCTGGCTTTCGTCCAGCATAGTCTTACTAATATTATATAGCATAGTCTAATACTCAACAATCCTTTGCTGACGTGGCAATTGAACACAAAGTATCAATAGACATTCTCATGCTTTCAAGACAGTCTGCATTCTTTTTATAAAATATCAAGTAATCTCCTTATCGATAAAATGTAAAGGGACAAGGCACTGAAGAACCTTCATAAACTTTCAATGTTAGTAGACTTCCATTTGATCGCGTAGTCTAAAGCGTTACGGAATACTTTTATGTAATCCTAACTTATAATATTATAAAAGCGAAAATGAGTTTGTTTGTTTGTTACCTTTTCACGCCTAAACCACTGAACCGATCATCCTGAAATTTTTCATATACGTTGTCAAGTGTATAGAAACGGACATAGACTACCATTCATCCCGAAAAAAATTACTGTTCCCTAGGAAAACAACAAAAGCGTTCTTATGATAATAGATGACGCCACGTGTCTTTCGAATCATGATTGAATTATATTATTACAAGCAGAGTACAACCCGAATTGATTTTCAAATTCTAAACTAACGCGAGCGAAGCCGCGGGCAAAAGCTAGTACATATTATATGGTAAGCTCGACGTTAGAATGTTTTTTTAAGTCATGCAAGACCATAGTATGTTTTTAAGTTAATAATTTTCTTATTACCGATCCCAACGATTTTATTTCGTACTAGATGCATTTTCTGTCGTGTGTAAATCAGCCTGCTATCATCCAACTCCTTGATTTACTTGACACTATCTAGACAAAGAGCTCCTGTACTAACCCTTTCAAATAAATTTACTCAGCCTCAGTGCTTCCATCTTAATATGTCTATCGTGCTTACTGATATATGATAAGTTCAAGAAACATATTCTGATAGTAATCCAAAGTTCGCTATACATCTCTCTTTTTGATACCTCACAAAGTCTTTTGGGCAACATGCATTTTATTTTCATGAAAAAGGACTATGAATTTGCTAAACCACATCCATACTGGTAGCGTTGCCCTATTAAGACAAAGTTGGCGTTATGAATTGTCTTAATACTACGGTATTAAGACAATCCATAATTTAAAAATGTACTATATGTAGTACATTTATACATTTTTAATTATGTTGAGGATGAAATGCGAAATAAGGATGACATAAAAAGTTTTTAATACGTTCTTGAAAACGCTGCGGGTATTACGGAGTATCCGGTCAAGTGGACTGCCGCCGGCTCACGCAATTAACGTCCATTTTGTAAAGTGCTTCGGGCAATTTCGGGCCCTCAATAATTTAATTATGGCCTTTCATGATTATCTATGAATATTTTTTATTATATAATTTGATTAGTCAATTCAAGGTATATTAAGTCACGTACAGGACACACGTACTTATCGGTAGAAAAAAAAGACTGGGTCCGACCTTGAAATATATTGATTTCAGTCTTCCGTTGGGCTCTTAGTCCAACATATAAAAGTTATATAACCTCACGCCAATAAATGTCTCCGAAGGGTTAGTTAGAGGTGTGTCGTATGCACGTCACGATTTACACTAGATATGTTTTGCTCATACGTTATGAAACGTGTTTATTCATTCTACACCGCTCAAAATACCTTACTATTAAAATTACAAATACTAAAATCAGGAACTTATGAGCGGCATATCCATGGAGCAACGAGGAAGTCGGATTATTTCAATACTTAATTCGATATTTTATTTAATAGTGATGTTTCATATATGTAATCAAAACTTTTACCTGACTACGGCGAAGCCAATTATCCTTTCGTAACTTTGCCCAATTACATCCTCTAACATAATATATGAATTAATTTAACGTTATTTTATACTGTACTGAATAGAGAGACCGTGAGGAATATTGAGTTTTGAGAAAATTAAACATCAAAACAGTCAGAAATCTCAAAATAGAACACGAGTTATTACATATTTGATTCAATAACTATTAGCTTCTAAAGTATTCATTACCACATTAATAAATTTGCCAAGCAGTTATGTAGACGTAGATTGTTTTGGTAGTAGACTTTCTTTTATTTTTAATAATATACCTAATGGTATCAACCCTATGGTTGCTTTCCGTAGCGGATGTACGAGCGCGCAAAAGAAAAATAAGGTTGGAAAGGATTCACGGCGAGGTTTACAATGTTGGGAAGTCTCGTCATAAATTTGGCGGCTTGGACAGGCGCTTTCCTTCCTCTAGCGCATGCGCACAGCACTTAACAGTTTTTTAAACTTTTTATTTTCAGCATCCGCGAACTCATACGCGCTTAGCTAACTGAGCTAACAATTTAATATTTCAATTGAAAAACACAGAGGCTTCTGTGTAGCGAGAATGAAAAAAAAACAACTGTTCTAGTGTAAATTTTAAGAGTAATTCAATTTGGAAAAATATGAATCCAGATGCTTTTAAAAATACAGAAGCAGTTTTCTAGAATTTACTGACAATGTTGATGTTTAAAAGAACGGTAACTAGTTTTCTAGTGTATTGGTAACATTTTTGTGATTGTGATTTCAGTATTGAATTCACAACGAATAGTGAGGGTAGTGTCGAGTGTAAAACGATTTAGTTACAAGAATTAAAAATTAAATGCTAACATTTAGACATGTGGCAAGAAAGTTAAAAAAAAATGTATGTAAGGAAAGTGTGAAGGCGGCAGTTGCAAGGAAGTCCTAGCAAACATTCTCTGAATGTGGCCAACGACTTTTGAGCTAAGACTACTTAATGTGTAAACTGTGCCACTTTGGACAATAGGCTGTATATCTATATTAGTAGACTGCAACAACGAAAGTGACATAAATAGGTTGAAAATAAACAACTCCTGTAGTACCCACGACGACACAACAAAAACTGGATTTACGAACAAAAATACATCCACATTCGGTACAACTCTCTGAACTTCGTTAAATTTAGGGGACATCATGTGGGAATTGCACTCACAATACTCCTCGGATTGCCAGACAATTATTTCAATGTTCTATTTGTATAGTCATTCGATACTCGACTGCACGGATGGCGTAGCAGTTTTAGTGGTTGCGTCACCGCTGCCACTACGCTGAGTGGGTTCGATTCCTGCATGGGACAAAAAATTGTGTGGTCCACATATCGTTGTTCCGAGAATGGGTGTTCTTTGTGCATATTGTTTGTATGTCTGTTAAGTCTTTATTACTTAATACTTATACTTTTGATCCTAATACAGGGGATTTTTTTTTTAAATAAATAGTTTCCTTTTTAAAAGAAAAGGAAAAGGTCAGGCATTTTTATTGATATTAAGGAAGAGATTTAAAGACTATACTGTTTGATGTTTTATAAAAGAACATCATCAAGGTGTATTGAGGTTTGGTTTACACGTATTGTCGGTGCATGGAGTTAGTGGTTTGGCACAAGACGCACAGTCTATTGAGATCCCACGAGCCTGCATTCGTGGCTTTGTAGTACTTAACCACGACTAACGAAACTGCGGTGTGTAGTGCGGGCAACTAATGATTAAACGACAAGGTTGTTAAAGTGACATGTTTTGACTCTACTAGATTTTGCCCGAGGCTCCGCTCGCGTAAATGTAAATTTTCTATCCATCGGGAACACTCATTCTTTTGGATGAAAGGTAACTTATATTCCTAATTTAATTAATTCGAATTATGGCGTGAAAGCGTAACAAACAAACAAACCAACAAACTCACATTCGCATTTATATATTAGTTAAGATTAAGATTACGAGTAACACAAACGTGTATTCTATTTCAATTCAATTATAGCAAAATTCATTAACTAGAGATAATTGCCTTTGTCGTGAAATATCTTATAATCAATAAAACAACAAACAAATTAAATGTGGAAAAACTATTTGGTGACAACACATTTTGTTTGCCACGTATCAAACCCACAAAAGTTACATCATTCTAACATTAGCGACCATATACACTTATTCACCACCACTTAATCACAGCGCTATTGTAACATTCATATAATACTAATCAGTGTAACGAAACTAACTGATATTTATAATTTCTAAATAAAGGGTGTTTTGGAAAAACAACCAATATCATTTTGATCAACTTTTACAGGAAATGAATAAAACTTCATAAAATGGATATCTTGGAAAATAATTATTTTTGAACTTTTTATTAATTTAAGTACATGAAAATATATATTGTAGTATAAATAATCTATAATGACAACTACTGTCAAGCGAGATGCTATTTTTTTTTAAAACAGCCTTTGTCCACGGGCTATTGTTCTTGTTGCCAGAAACATTATGGACATTGGTTGTATTTCCAGAAACACTCTAACTTTGGAGCTAAATTTTATATGAACGTTGACTGTTTATGCAATTTCTCTCAATGACTGATTATAGTACGAACCCTGAAGAATCCATAGAGCTAAAAAACGATTTTTTCGAAAATGCGACATTGGTTGTTTTTCCAAAACACCCTTCAAATGTAAACTTGGTGGCTTGTCCACGATGTGATAAGATCTTTGATGTACACCTTAAGATTCGTTTAAGATTACACTTTTACAAAATCCAATTCAGGCCTAATATTCCTAGTTAAAACAACGTATAAAATTACATGTCCCTTTAGTACGTTTAGTACGTACATTTAGTTTTCTGAGTTGGATTCGCGTGAAACGTCCAATGTAAAGAGTAGACCATTTGGGAATCGAAAATAAAACAAACGTACCTACTACAATTTTATTAAGATGTGTGTCTAGATACAACGAAGCTTTCATGCGTTTACAGAAATCAAACTGTCAAACTGCCTCGCGACATACTCCTAGTATGTCGCGAGGCAGTTTACATTCGTTTAAACAAAGGCCACACAGATCACCTAGATTTGAAACAACTATTTGTGGATTACACTATTTTTTTCCTTGTGAAGATCGAACCCACAAAACTCAGCGCCATATTTCTGAAGCTGCAAAATTTATTATAGAAAATATTATTTATAACCGATGAATCTTTAACCTTTATAACTTAATAAAAAAATAGTATAGGTATTATTGTAGTATGTAGTATATGTACTGTTTAGGAAACGCTGGGGCTCACCTATCATTGATGGTTACATGCCCCTAAATAAATAAAGAGAAAAAACACTCGGCGTAGATGCAGAGGCGAGGGGATCACTAAAACCAAAACGCCATCCGTTGTGTCAGATTAGTCTAGGCTAAGTCGGAGGGTAAATGTTAGTAAATGAATAAAGGCCGAATCCTTCTCACACTGAAAAGAGGCCCGTGCCCAGCAGTGGGAATGTTCATATACAGGGCTGTTATTATTATAATAAATAATAAAATTATTTAAATCGATTATACTGGTGATATCACAATCATTAAAATAGCCAATTTAAGATTATAAAGATACGCCAAAGCCTTGGAAGTTTTGTAAAGAGTCCTACGACTTACTCGTCTTTAAAGAAAAACAAATATAATATTCTGTGTGTAATGTAACATTGAATTCTCGAAACCCGTAAATGCGAGTCTTGGTTAATTACACGTAGTAGTTATTTTTTCGTGAATTTTCAGAATTATTAACGTATGTTTGTTTTTATAAATTACTACTCCTGCACAAGACCTAATTTTTGTGTCGCAATAGTCTTTAAAACATTGATTCAATGTTCATATAGACTGACTATAATCAACTTTATGTGCGAACAGCAGGGTAGAGACGTAACGACTTAAACTACTAAAGTACTTGTACAGTTATTTAGATACGTTTTAGGAAAATCACGCGTTACTATAGTGATTCTTACTTATTTTTTCATATCCGCCTATTTCACGTAGCAACTATCGGGGCAACTTTCCCTGTATAGATAACTATAAGTATGCAAAAATCATGTCAATGCACTGATCAGTTGCTATGTGACAAAAGTACAAAGCAACTTACACTCTTTCGTATATATATTATTAGTCAAGATAAAGATAAAGTAATTGGCTCGTAAACGTACAGACAGGCTAAACACTCTACTGCTTATAAGTTTATATATAACTAATAATATTAACCCTGTATATTAACTGTCCCACTGCTGGGCACAGGCCTCATCTCTGTGTGAGGAGGTTTAGGCCATAGTCCACCACTCTGGCCCAGTGCGGGTTTGTAGACATCACATATCTTCGAGAACATTATGAAGTATGCTAAGACAAGCAGGTTTCCTCACGTTGTTTTTCTTCACCGTTAATGCGAGCGATAATTAACTATTTAATAGAATAGAATAGAATAGAATATTTTTATTTGCATAAAATGTAGGTACATAAGTTGGAATATTATATAATTGGAGCCATATACATTTTGTCAAACTGTAATACGCGCATAACTTAGAAAAGTTAGAGGTGTGTGCCTTGGAATTGAACTCGAGACCTCTGCATGGCAGTTTTAAGGTCCCCCACTAGGCTATCGCTGTTGTTCTTATAAGTTTAGGCTTTTTTAAACCCCGTAAAAATTTATGATTCCCGTAGATTAATAATATTCCCTTCCAAGCAGAGTGAAGCTGCGATTGAAAGCTAGTATCTAGATTAATTGAAGCTGAAGAAATTATTTGTTTGTGTGCATGCGTTAATCTCTAGAACCAACAGTAAGTTTTGAAATTATTTTGCATTCTATAGCATATTTATTGAAACTATCTAACATCAAGCTATGAGTCTTAGGAGCCGAACGAGTGGCATCGCGTCGCACAGCTTGTATCATATTTTAATCTCTCGGTCAACGTTTGCACCTTGGCGCCCAGAACAATGGTTTCTTCATTATGTCTGGTTTCAAATTTATTTATAACTTCATAATCAATCGCATACATATTGCATAAACCTATTTTAAAGCAATTTACTGATCATAATGATTTCTATTCACTAAGCACTATACAGATAGCGATCCTTCTTGAATACATACCAGTTTGCAAGTTCTAAGCATTACTCAGCAAGATCTTTTACTTCCAAACCTAGCAACGTAAGTTTCGGTTCAATTTCGAATGCTTAATACCTAATTTCGTCGAAACTGTCTCGTTACTAGTCAGCCGTTTGCATGCGCACAGGAAACATCCATTAAAAGTTGCAATTGACTTGAACACTGGCACTAAAGTTGGGATTAGTTCTATGGACTGAATCATTTATCTTTCAAAAGTGCGCTCTGCACGTTCTTAACAGTTGCAGGAGCGACGTTGAGCCGAACGTGGTACCATGGAACTAAATATATGTATAGAATGGAATAAGCGATAATTTGGACATTGTTAGAAATACTGACAAATTCCAAAGAAGACTTTGAAACACACTCTATACGTAGATTTTTGACACTTGGTTCGTGAATTAGGCAAGTGACCTTGCGCGATCAAACAGCCGGCGTGGATCTCGGACGCGAAAGCGTGAAGAATTGAGAAGATTGCATAGAGCATTTTTCGCGCATGCAATATAATGCTTTACTAGATTGTGGTACTAACTCTGATATATTATTTTACTATTTAAAAAGTGGTAGCGTAATTGCACATTTTTCCCGTTGTTTACATCGTTACAATCATTCGCAATGCAGGGACATTCCTTAAAGCAAAAATAAATATATGCATTATTTATAACAGCTTGCGTGCTCTAACTAATGCTAAGTAGAACTTTACAAAAATTCGTTACTACTGATAGTTTATTTTGTTGAAGAACTACATTGAGTTAAGTAGAATTTTCAATACTTTGCATCGCACACCAGTATGAAAATAAATATAATTCTAAAAACAATCCCAACTTCCTAACTAATATTATAAAAGCGAAAATGAGTTTGTTTGTTTGTTTGTTTGTTACCTTTTCAAACCTAAACCACTGAACCGATCATCCTGAAATTTTGCATATACGTTGTCAGGTGTACAGAAACGGACATAAGCTACCTTTCATCCCGAAAAAAATTACTGTTCCGAGGTTTTCCTCGGGAACATTAATTTTACTATAATTTAATTTTTTTATAAACGTTCTTATGATAATAGATGGCGCCACGTGTCTTTCGAATCATGATTGAATTATATTATTACAAGCAGAGTACAACCCGAATTGCTTGTCAAATTCTAAATTAACGCGAGCGAAGCCGCGGACAAAAGCTAGTAAGTTCATAATTAAATTATAATTGTAACCGTTGGCTACATTAAAATAATTAATTACTGTACCTGCGAGCCATATTATATTCAATAAACAAATAACGATTTAATACATTGTAATGGTCAAATACTTGAATTAGAAATAGTTAGTTGTGATTTATAAATTAGGCAATATACACACAGTCCAATGGCGATTGGTACACAGCAACAGATACTAGGTATCATAGATTTAGTTGACCACAAATATTTTTCAATTACCTACACGTGCTTGTGTGGTGGCGGTTATTCGTCAATATTGTAATTGCTACAAAATTGTGTGAAAGTCATCCTCTAGCCCGTATGTTAGTGGCCTTATTTGCATTTAAGCCATGCTACCACAAATTAAATAGTATCAGATGTTCGGCTCAATATAATGCACCAACATGGACGCACCCCGCATTGACACGTGAACATAAAACGGCTTGGCTTGAGCTGACCATTTGATAGTAATTAATTTATAGTAACGGTAAAAGAAAACATCGTGCATGGTGCAAACCTGCATGTCTGACTGTTCTCCATAAAGTTCTCGAAGATATGTGAAGTCTGCAAACCCGTACTGGGCCATCGTGGGGGACTATGGCCTAACCTTTCTCATACTGAGAAGTTTAATACAGGACGTATATTATTATTATAATTATATTATAATTTTTGGTAGCATCATAAAGGAATAGGATTATATAATAGCTGGTTTGAAGTACAAGATAGTCTATCTTAGTCTCCGCTCCGTCAGTTTTCCAGACGTAGTTTACGTTTTGGAAATAACTACTTGACGACATTTATAGCTACTAACTTTCCGTTTGTGGTTTTCGTTGCTTAGCAATATCTATAGCTTAGCAATATCTATACTTTGCCCAAACAATTTTCAAACATATAATAATCTAACTTCAATACTCTTAGGCAATGTCGTATTGAAGCGAAAATATTCTAAGTCTATATATTGAAGAGATCAAATGTCACAGAATAATGAAATTCTTGGATCCGAAAGTGCCTCTCTATTTGTTAGGTACAACTATTTTCTTTATGAGTTCACTACGACGCCGACGCCGCAATAAGACACTGTATTTTAAGTTGACACTTTGCCATTACCTTTGTGGCTGGAAACAAATTCGATTTTCGAAAGAGTAAAATATTATGAAATCTGAACTAAAAGACAATTGTATGAGTTTTTTGAAGAGAAAACTTCTTTAGCGGCGTTGTGCACTTTTTTTGTGATGGGTAAAAAATGTTAAACTCGCGTCAGGACACGTGACCTGATCGAAAATTCGTAAGACGAAGGGAGAATTGTCAAACTCGCGTCAGGACACGTGACCTGATCGAGAATTCGTAAGACGGAGGAAGAATTGTCATGTTTGTGTAGTGTACGATAGCGCAATAAATGAATATTGTATTTTACCACATAAATGATAATACTTTTATACTGATAATTAAAGCAAATCTTGCAAAATACTATATATACAAAATACACAACTTAAATTACAACTTTGTACTTCTACAAGTACCTTCTGTCATCCTTTCAAAAAGGAATTAAAGATGTGATGGCAGGAATGGGGGAAGTAAACCTCCGTAATTCTTTCTCACCAAAAGAAATCCGTAATTAAGTTACTACCCTCACGACAGTTTCCTATAAGAGAGTGGTACTTCGTAAAGCGAGCCATGCATAACATCACCAAATACTTGGCAACGGTAGGCCCTTCACTAAATCATAACATATAGTTATATGAATATCATTAAGTCATTAATGCTACGTCGTAATATAATATTATTATTACACACAGCCTCAGTTTGCCAATGATATTTAGTTTAATGGCGGCTTAGTTCAGTTTCTCCTTAATGGTTCGGCGATTCACTTTGATAAGATTATACTACTGCACTTAATGTGGTTACTTAGAAACTGCGTGGTGATTCTATTATAGCCTTGGATTTATACGAAATTATGTTGTCACTCGGTTGTCCCTTATGACCTCTAGATATAAAAGAACGCAAACTAGCTTCAGTATAGGGTCTGTAAATATCTTAATATGGACGCCACACCACGTCTTTTAATACGTCTATCGATGTAAAAACCTCGGCGTCTACAGACAATGCTTTAATCCGTCAAGTCTTAGAATACCAGATATAATTAAACATCTATTGTGTCTGGCCACCGGTGTACCGCTGCAATTCAATTCAAAAGGTTAATCATAATGCCTAGATGTGGTTAAGCTGATAGGATCAGTATGTTCAAACTGTACAGAGACAAGACAGGTGCAGTATGGACGAGCTGAACTCTTGATTACACGGTAACTACTTGACCTACCTTAGACTGCACGATTTTTTTTTACATCTCACGCACATATTCCTATGTCGCGGTGTGTGCTTTACAAGTATTTAAACAACGAACACAAAGAACAATCAAACTCGGAACATTATTAAGTGTGGATCACACAAAGATTTGTCTCGCGTGGGAATCGAACCCGCAACACTCGGCGCAGAGGCGGTGGCGAAGCGATCACTTACACCACCTACGCCATCCGTGCAGTCGAATGGCAGTGAAATAGTCGCCGATGGCTGAGTGTCGTGGGCTCGAATCCCATACGGGACAATCCACAAAATATTGCTCAAAGCCTGGGTGTAACTTGCGTCCGTTAGTTGTATGCATAGACTAGTATACAGGGTGTAAGGGACGGTGTACCGAAAACGTTGCACAATCGTTTGTCCATAAGTACACAACTGAATGGAAATGTCAATTCAAAAATGAAACGTACGATTAAAGTTTTATGCTAGTACATTGTAATTTACACTACGCCATGTATCGCTACCAATGCAATGTGTCCGTCCGCGCTATCGTATCGCGCTTCCCGCGCACCAACGCTACGCGCGCTCACATTATCTGACGGAGCCCGGATCACCTATTTTAGTGATCTACTACAATAATAATTTAAACGTTGTGACTAATAATCAGATTGTACAATTTTATTATTGTACTTACAAAAAATTTTAATAAATTGAATAACATCTTATAAAATTAATCTTATACGCACATTTCGTTAATGTTTGTGTAGGTAAAAACAGAAAGCCAAATGTGTTTATAAAATAAAAAGGTAGGGTGATTTACGATAAATTCTTTGAATTAACAGTAAATTGTAAAAGTAATTAAACCTTACCTTAAGATCTCGCGGGCCTTATAAGATATGGTTCAAACAGAACTTTGTAGTTACACAAAAAAGTTATAAACAAAACAAAAACGTTAACAAAATGTTATGAACACAGTAGATAAACACAATTTAGTACACAAAATAGTTATAAACAAAATAAAAAACTTAACAAAATGCAACGAAAATAGTAAACACTCGCGAATACGAGAGATTACGTCAAGTACTTCCGATTCCTGACAGTAGCGCGACCGAACTAAAGAATTCAAAAATAAATTTCTTTTGCAGTTGTAGTCATATTAGATAAGGTTGAGATACATCTATCTAATTAAATAAATCCATAGTCGATAACTCTCATAAAATATTTTTATGAGAGTTATCGCCTATCGATTAATTTTATACTTATACATAGTAATAAACTGTTTATGGCTAATTCTATTAACAAATTTTTGTTACAGTTTTGTATTTTAACAGTTAAGTAAAGATTTACTAGATTACATTACATTGTATGAATCGCTGTGTACAAAAAGCTTTGTTTTAAAACAATTAGATGGTCGTTTACATTAATAATTATTAAAAGTGATTAAATAAACTCATACATGTACATTTACGATACGAAATATCAAAACAATTAATATTTTTTTACATTTAAAATGCAAATGGGTATTGTAAAGTGATAGTAGTATAACATTTAATTACAGGCTACTTTAATCATTACAATCTTTTCAATCTACGTGACTAATTTAATAATAAATAGTGCTAACACGTTCATGTAACCTTTACTTTTAAAAGGAAAGCAACTATTTTGTTTATTAACCTATCCCGCTTTGTTTAATACACTTTTTTCGATATCGATCATTGACCATAGATCTTCCCTAGTTCAGTGGTAGTAGGTACGATGCGGGCGGGTTTTTACACAGCACACTATTGCCGGTGCGTAAAAAAACTTTTTTGCGTTGGTCATTGCCTTGTCCACGCAAGATCAGCTGATTGGTTCAACTGTGTTTATTTTGTATGTTTGGATTACATAGCTGTTTTTGGGTATTATGTAGTTTTTATTGATATTATCTAGTATAATGGGTCGTTTACTCGTTATGTAATCATAATCAGTTAGAAAAATGTGAAATTTTGAAAGAAATTTCGATAACTTTCCGGTGGAAAATTCCTACGTTTTCCAACTCAGAATGATGGTCCGAAGCTAGTATTTCAGTTTTCGGTGAACCGTCACTTACACCCTGTATATTATGTTGTATGTCTGTAGAGATTTTCTCTTCACAGCCCTGTATAGGTAATTATTGCGGCAGATAACTAATTTACTAAAGTTTTTAGTGAAGAAAATACGCTTAAATAAACAAACTAGTTTTAATTGTAACTGAAATAATATTTACCATTCCTAAATAGTTCTGGCAATGCTAAACTTGGGTGCAATGAAATCGCATATGTGAATATATTTTTTAAATATTGTTTATTTCTTTTTGTTTAAAGAAATACATGTATTTTTTAATATATTATTAAAGGTTATTTAAATACCTATTCAGTGATGCCATATAAGCTGTGATAAGTTTAAGTTACTGCCGAAAGGAAAAAACAACAACAAACCCCAAAATTGCTCACTTAGCTCACTGCAGTTTGCGAGACTAATTGCAGGTACAAAAAGGCATGTTTTGAGTAAAACGTCATCATATACATTTCAACGCTCAACCTAAAAGGACGTCTCCTGACTACAGTTGCATTCATATGAAGAAAATGGATACTACTCCGGTAATAGCCGCTCAAGTCGTTGCCCTAATTGAAGCGGGCCAGAACCAGAGTGCTGTAGCTCGAACAGCTGAATATCAGCCGATATTCAGTTCATCATGTTTACCAGCGCTACCGGGAGACTAGTTGCTATGAACTACGATGAGGATCTGGTCGAACCAGAACTACAACACAGCGCGACAACCGATTTCTCGTAACGACGGCATTGCGAAATCGTCGTCTGACTACCTTTGACCTTGCACATCATCTTTAAGAGGTGCGTGAAGTGGACATCAGCCGGTGGACAGTCACAAGAAGACTTGCTGAAGGTCAGAATGCGCATAGGTCAGACCAATGGAAAGCAGTCCTGTTCTCAGATGAGTGCAGGATGTGTCTTCATGCCAATGATGGACGAGGAAGGGTCTACAGAAGGCCTATAGAGAGATTTTCCCAGTGTTGCATTACGGAATGTGTGACTTACGGCGGTTGTTCGTGTATGTTCTGGGGAGGTATCTCACTCGAAGCTAAAACTGAGTTTGTCTTCAGCACTGGGACAAATATTGGGCGACAAGCAAGAGGATTAATATCTCAGCGGCAACGGTACATAGAGGAAGTTCTCCAGGAACATGTCGTACCATTTTTTGGCGGTTTTATTGGACAGAACTTTCTCTTTAAGCATGACAATGCAAGACCCCATACCGCTGCTATAGTACGACAATACTTGCAAGAAGTGGCTATCCCCGTGATTGAGTGGCCAGCTCGGAGCCCGGACCTTAATCCGATCAAGCACTTGTGGGACGACTTAAAAATAAGAATAAGAGGCCGAAATATTCCTCCAGCCAATCTTCAGGAGCTACAAAACGCGCTCAAAGAAGAATGGGATGCTATGCCACAAGACTTTATCAAACATTTTATAGAATCTATGGAAAACCGGTGTCAAGCTGTTATTCGGGCAAGACGGGGCAACACTTCTTATTAATTTTTTCCCAGTAGTTTTTGTGTTTTTTTAATTAATGCCCAATTTTCAAACTTAGATAAGCAAAAATCTTCCAATAAAGATGAATTTGTTATCGTCTTTTTTTTTCGACAGTAAGGTAAACTTATTTCCGCTTATGTGATATCACTGAATAGATATTGAAATAACCTTTAATCTCATATTAAATAATATATGTATTTCGTTAAATAAAAGATAAATATAAGTATATTTTCAAAAAAATTTTCGCATGTGCAATTTCATTGCACCCAAGTGTATATTTACGTAGACATAAACAATTACAAATTAAAAATAGAACAGCTTGGTACAATAGACGCGCATTTAAATTTTTATTACTTTTTTCAAAGCTTTTACAATAGCGTAAGAGTTCTTAGTTTCTTCTCAAAGCTATGCCAATAATGAAGTAGCGCCGAGCTTCTTGACAGTGATGGTCTTGCATATTTAAGTGTCACTACAACCCAGATAGTAAAAGTAGTCTAGTTTCTATTAATTTTTGTTAATAATTTGGTTACATTTGATTGTTCAGCAATCATTTCACATAATAACATCGCCCATTACTTTATTTTTATTCAATTTTATTTTTAAACATCTATTATCATATCATATAACCATTAGGCGAGCTTACAGCCTTCCTGATTGTAAGCGTTTAGCGTTGTTTATCATGTCTGTTGATTAATATTATATAAGTATATTATTGTATATACATTATTCGTTTTCGGATATTGATCTGGGTTATTTATTTATTTTATTTTAAAACTTTATGTACAAAATACTACAATGGCGGACTTAATGCCGAGGGTATTATCCACCAGTCGATCTTAGGGTGATATATAGATGCAGAGATAAAAAGAAGTAGGTGCATACAGTAACGCAAAACATACACGTACCTAAATATACTAAAGAATATAACAATAGTAATTATATATTACATAATATATACATACCAATAAACATATTATATAATCTAAATAAAATATATACAAATATATATATATATATATATATATATATATATATATATATATATATATATACAAATATATATATATATATATATATATATATATATATATATATATAAATATATATATATATGTATCTATTTATGAATACATACATACATACGTATCATATTACTGTTGAGATGAATCCGATAAACATATATTGTATCTCATAACGTAATACTGTCTAAGACAGTAGCAATTTGCTACTATTAAGGATAAGTCTTTATAATATACTAGATTTTGCCCGCTGGCACGCTCGCGTGAATGTAGATTTTGTCAATAAGTTTCTATCCTTTGGGAACAGTACTTTATTTTTCGATGAAAGGTACATAATGTTGTTTTCTGTACCCATGACAACGTTTAGACCAAATGGCATGATGATCGATCAAGTATCAAGTTAAGGCGTGACAGCGTAACAAGTAAACAGACAAACAAACACACTTTCACGTTTATAATATTAGTTAGGATCCTCTTCGCATGGCCTTGCCTGTAAATAAAAAATGTTGTATCGATATACTGGTACCGCTTGGATGAGGCGATCGTTTAAATGACTCGGACTACTGGGTACTTGTGTTCGATTCAAACTGTCGTGCCAAACTTTCCTAGACTCAGAAAGGGAAAATAAGTTAATGTACATTTTAACATCAATCGCCTAAAGTAGCCTTTAGGCGAGCCCGCAGTTAATAATAATAATATTAAACTCAACTAAAGTAGGATACTCTTTAAAAGACACAGAAACCACCAGAAACACTACTACAGAGAAAAACATAATAAATAATTTGCTTTACATGGATGATATTAACTTTACGCTAGTACTGAGGATGAATTATTTAATCTAGCTAACCTAGTAGAAGAATATACAAATGACATAAAGATGCAATTGCGTATAGATAAATATAAAATAAACTCAGTTAAAGCAGGACGGACCATCATCATCAATATACGTGAGATACAGGAGAAAATATTGAATCACTAGACGAGCATGACACTTACAAATTTAATATCTCGGTTATAAATAATCACTACAAATCACAAAGACACAAAATAAAAATTGTCATTACAATTTCAACACAGACCTAATACGATATTGAAAACGCAACTTATCTCTAGAAACACAATAAAAGCAATCAACACTTTCGTTATTCCACTACTAACTTACTCTTTTGGAGTCATAAATTGGACCAAAATCGAACTAAAGAATGTACAGAGAAAATTGAACACTACAATGAACAATTTCGAAAACATCACGCAAGATCATGTTTACAAAGATTGAAATTGAAAAGAAGGAGGCAGAGGCCTTATAGACATTTTAAATCTGCATAATAAGCAAACAACGACTCTTAGGCAATATTTCTTCGGCAAATCTCAATTATCTACACTCCACAAGTCAATAGTACAAATAAATCAGAAGTTAACCCCACTTAATTTTAAGGATCCCGCTAAACAAAATAATGAAATGCTGACAGACGAAAAAACCAAGCTATTAAAATGGACCCAAAATCTCTGCACGGAAGACATCGTACAGACTTAAGCCAACAAAACGTCGACAAAGAAGCATCGAACGCGTGGCTGAGCCGAGGCGAACTTTTTCCAGAAACTATAGGATTCATTATCGCTATACAAGACCAGATAATCGAAACCAAAAACTACAGAAAGCATATAATATCAAGAATTTAACAACTGACACCTGCCGCAGATGCAATAGTTCTTCAAAAACAATCCAACACATCACAGGAGCCTGCAAATCAATTGTTCAAACTGACTATAAGTATAGACATGACCAAGTAGCCAATATTATACACCAAAATCCTGCACAATAATATAAACTTATAGAAACCTCTACAGCATATTATAAATATAGCCCGCAAACTGTTTCTGTTTTACCCACTCTGTTCATAACTCAATCACAACCTATTTCTGATGTTCAATTGGCTTAGGCCCGTGCCGTCAGTTTTTTCTCCGGTTAGCCGAGAAAATATAAGCAAAACAAAATAATAATAATAATAATTCTTAATTTACAAGACACAAGACATTACATGGTGAACAATGGTAGTGCGTGTAACAACGCATAGTAAGCCGCTGGGACCCGAACTAGGTAGAACCTGTATCTCATGTACCAGACACCTAAGGCGATTAACACACGGCACCGCGCACCGCCGCGGTAGGCGGAGAAGTGCATCCCATGTCGCATTGGCCTCTACTAAATCCGTTGATGCCTAACACACGTACACCGCCCGACCGCGCGGACGAGCGGTGCTCTTCAGCTTTTCCGCTTTACCGCCACCGCCCTCCGCGGCGGTGCGCCGGTGCGCGGTGCCATGTGATAATCGCCTAAAAGATCAGATTAGTTGTCTTTTAAATTATATTTAATTATAAGATAGACATTAATTTTTAAATTTATATAGCATAAAATAGCTTTTGTAAATATCAGAAACCCGATATTTGTTCAGATGACGCAGGTGATATAAATCATGCGTGAGACTATGTACGAGTATGTATTAAACTTGCTTGGACCAATCGCTCTAGATGTATACCCATTCGTAACACAAACATTTAGCTTAGCTCAAAAGGTTAACAAGAATTTTAGTAAGTAACAACCCGAATTGCAAGTAATCTTAAAACAGAAACCAGTACTACCCACTGTGTGAGACAAGGATGCTTAAGGCAATATACTACTAAAGATTACGTCGATATAAATATATATTTTCTTGCGCTTATCTTTTCTTTTTTATACAAAGTTTTGGCATGGGTTAAAGTACCCATAGTAAAAAGAAAGTAAAAAGGCATCGCTTCCCCATACGAATTGTTCTACGCTAAAGCTTATTGCTTTTGTATGGTAAGTCAAATATTTTTTACATTTTCGTGAAAAGTTGTGGCGCAAAAGTTGTTTCTTGCAATACGTAATGTAACCTTGTTTCGGCATAGCAACATTTTTTTATTAAATTTGTGACGTATTTTGATATGTGTTACCTTTTACAGCAGATGCTTGTGTAGACCAATCGAACGCCAAGGTTAAGTCATGTAACTGTGGTCAATTGTTAGATTAATTAGCTTTTATAAAAAGTATGTGTGTCAGTAAGGTAAACTACGTTTGTCAGTAACAAAAGTATGTACAGTATGTCTTTTGCATCTACGGCACATAAAGTTAACCCTTATCCTATAGTTGAAGTCCTACTACTGTTTAGTTTATCTCCACATTGCTGCAGTTTACACCTTCAAATATCTGTATCCCTTTTTTTTGTAGAGGTCAGTTATCTATCGCTCTGTAAACAACCTATCATAGCGCAACTTCTAAAAGCGGATGATGACAGAAATTTGTACCCCTTTTCAGGAATATTGCGCGCACGGTAGAATGTGAGATTTGACATAGGTAGTTAAAGTTTATGTGAAGAAAGAGTGCAGAAAGATAGTATTGAAAAAAAATATACATTTAATGAATTAAGGTTGAAATTCGATGACTGAGTGATCATTAGTACATTTTAAATCGCGTTTTACTCGCTATGCTATTAACAGTCGATCACTGGTTGCTGTCACTAGCACTAGCAGCGTAGCATTTCCTTCTTTCAAAGACCATCAATGCGCAATTGATGTATAACTAGTTTTTGAAACGCAGAACAATACAAATAATACGGTCATCATAGACTGTCAAAAGCTATTATCTCATGTATTACGCAGTCGTGGTTCTTGCACAATGAAACGCCGAGATATTTTTTACACAACCAGTATATATTTCAGCAGAGTCACGTTCTAACTGACAGTTGTAACGAGAATGAATATTTGTTAATCTCCTACTTTATTTATATATTTTGATCGATGTATCAAATGGCGAGTTAAATATCGATTAATTACATTTTAAGGTGTAAAATTAGTACATTAACAAATAACAATGATAATTATTAATTTTAGAAATTATCAAATGTAAATATGCAATTATAACATAACAATTAAAACAATATAATACGTCACAACCGTGTGAGACTATTGAGTACTTGATAACACATGTGTAATGCAATCCAGTCAGCTAGAATTAGCAACGGGCAATCAAATTATTTGACATGAGTTTGATTTTAAAATGTCGTTAGAAGTCGAGTGATTTTGTTATTGATGTATCGGGTATTAAAAGCATCTTTCAATACAAATATGCTTTTAATACTAGAATGAATATGTAAAAATAAACCACTAACCGCTTACAAATCGACTTTATGGTACATGAAAAACAAAGTGGATAGTGATAGATATCATTATACTTTTTGAAGGTGACCTAATACAAAAAACCTTATAACATAAAGCCTTGCACTGCTTTTCTTTGAATATATTTAGTTATGTATATAACTAGTACAGGCAGTAGCTCTCAAGAGGGATCGATATGTGCGTGCGTCCTGATAGGATCAACTACGAGACGCTTCGATGCGCCGCAAAGTGCGTAAAGTGATTCCGACGCGACGCGCTACTAATACAATATAAAAAGACGGACAAGCGCGAGAGGGACTTGAACTCTAGAGGGTTTTACACTGAAACCTTTATCACATGAAAATGGCGTAAAAATGTTTTGTCTATTAAAAACGCTGCATGTCTTCATCTTTAATTGTATTGATATAATCGACGATAAAACTTGATAATTCGCTTTTCTTAAGCTTATTTATTATTGTGACATAGCCAAAATTAAGCTGTTTTCAAGATTTTGCAGTAACAAGGAAATCAACGAATATAATTAAGTATTATTCAACGATATATTTAAGTACATTTAATTTTAATAGAACTACGAGCACAATTTTATTGTCATATAAATCAAAGTTCCTAACAATCAAATAGATAAGTGAATGGGCAGTTAAACAAACCAACAGGCCGAGAACATAGAAATCCTTTAAAGGTTTTTATTTTTTAGCGTACGGAACCCTAACATCGGCCCACGTAAACGTATATAAACTTAGGTACAACGGCAAGCTGCCAATAGCTGAGACGGTAAATGCAAGAGAAAGTATAAGTTATTGAATTTCCGAATTGAGTTGATTTATCAAGATTTAATACAGTATTTTCAAGTGTCTGTATATACATATATACGCGCATCCCTCAGGTATGTTATTCGTAGCGATAGATGGAGTATTTGTACATGCCTTAATCCCGGACCATTTTTCTTCGTTTACTCTCATCGTTTCGCACATGATCATTTTTTCACGGAGGTTATCGCAGTTTATTTACGTCAGGAATATGACGAAAATGGATTGACCGTCATGGATATGTAGTTATGACTGATAATAAGACACCTAAGGTTTATTAAGTTTAATTATTTGTGCCTTAAGAAAAAGGAGTCATTGCGCCTAGAGCCAAGGGACTTCCTAAAAAGTTCTTGAAAATTACTCACCACGGACGTTCAATCAAATTTATTTTGCGCAAGATATGGGGCACTTCAGTCACAAGTCTTTTCTATAAAACTATTATTTACATTGTTTTAAGTTAATGCGAATGTTACACATTATAGTCAATCGAACGTTGCGGAAATAACTAAAATGTTAAAATGATAACATAAATAAATCACGATAAAATTTGTAAAAGGTAGATAAACTTTAACTATTATTTAACATGAATTTATCTATGGAACACACTCCAGCATCACTTTTCACTTGCGCATAGTATAAAATGTATATTACATTGTAATCGACGTACATACCACGCCACCTGACGCGAATTTACCATACATTTTGAACTTCTCAAGTGTATAAGGATGCAACTCTACTCATTCAGTGAACTTGCTAATGCACTCAACTACATATTTATATACTCCCAAGTTTTTGTAACGCACACCTCCTCACTTAAGCTGACGTACTCTCAAACTATTACTCTAAAAGTAATTTACGCGCATTTCAACATTATTTTTATAAAGTGCAAAGTGTAAAATGCGAACTTTCAAAATTTTTATTTGTGGAGGAAGCAATATTGACCGAGAAGCAACAATTTCGAGTGGTGCATTAAATTTATAGAGTACTTTAGCGCAGGTACTGGCGCGGAAAGGTGAAAAGAATTCCTTGCGCTAAAACTACCGCAATGTAAAATTATTTGCGAAATAATTTTGCGCTGTATAAACTTCTGCGAAATTGCCTTTATAACCTTCCTTCTACATCAGCCGTAATAATTGCGAAGGTTTGTGTGATTGAGCGTAAAGGTATTTCTCGTAATTAATTTGAAAATGAAGTTGGTTAAATGGGTAAATGGGATTCGCTCGGATAAGATATTGGAGGCAAATCTGTTATTCTTTATTAACTTTATCATTGTCGATATCTATACTAATATTATAAAGAGGAAAGATTTTATTTTTTTGTTTGTTTATAAGGATTTAACTCAAAAACAAATCTACCGATTTTAAAAATTCTTTTTCCTTTAGAAAGCTGTATAAACACTAAGTAACATAGGCTATAGTTTCTTAAAAGAAACTAGTTTTACCAACATTTCTTTTTTAGTCTAACCTAATCTACCCTACTTTAACACGAGTGAAGCCGCGGGCAAAAGCTAGTGGGCTTAAGGAAACGAGACAGATAATATAAATTGAATTGTTGAAATAAAATTTATGGTAAATTGTGAGTAGTAGAGCCTCGCTGATTTCAGCATGAATGGGCCGGCTTGACCGGGGAAGGAAAGACTACCCGCTCACAGAATATGGACGTGAAATAGCAATATTCCTACTGTTGTATTTCGCTCAGTGAGTGAGAGTGCCGGAGACCCAATCACCCTCTTTCTCCCTTTCCGCTCCTTCTTCTTCCAACTTCCTTTCCTAAAGGGTCGGCAACGCGCAAGTGATGCCTCTGGTGTTGCAGGCGTCCATAGGCTACGGTGATCACTTACCATCAGATGGACCGTATGCTTGCTTGCCACTATAGATGTATAAAATAAAAGAAGCGCCCCCACAGAGTATCAAGATTGTTTCCAATGAAATTATGGCTTACTATAACGGGGAAGGAAAACATCGTGGTGAAACCTGCATGTCTGAGGATACTGCATAATGCTCTCGAAGATGTGTGAAGTCTGCCAACTCCACTGGACCTGCGTGATGGACTATAGCCAAACACTTCACACACATACAAAAGAGGCCCTTGCAGTAGAACAGTTTATAATCAGAGCTGATATTATTATTATTTACTCGAACATCATCAAAGTAAGTTATAGACAGCGGCAAATAATTTTTTCTTGTGGGTCAAATCAATCAATACAATCATCGACTTATCAATTCAAGTATATACTTAATCAGTTCCAATTTAAAGTAATAAATGCTTTGAATTCTTCTCATCGACTGTACTTCGACCCTCAGTGTGAAGTTTTTAAGACGTCTATTGTGATCCACCCCATGAGATCCCACGGGTGTTCTGGAAAGGATTACGTGAGGGAGACGGGGCTACCTGCAAACTAATATCACCATACTGTGATACCTTTATCGATTGGGCCAATCCAAGTGGCTTACATTCGGAATGGAAATTTTCTAACGAAATCAAATCTCTGAATAAATTTCGTTGATGTATGTATATATACTATCTTTGTGATAGATTGACCTCAAAATTTTACAATCGGTGGCATCGTCAATGTAAACTTATACCACGACGATAGAGACAATATTATCAGTATTGTTTTACGTTTACGCGAAAACAACATAGCTAAGGAAATCTTAGGTATTACTCACATTTCCTTATATCTGCCTTTCCCTTGGGGACATAGGTGTGAACCATATATGTATGTACCCTTTACATATATAGTTTTACGTCGTTAATACATACATAGGTACATCAGGCCTCATGCGTAAATCTTCGAAGGGGTAGGCATGATACTATGAACCAGGTGTATTACATCCATATGCTGTCAGCTATGGTTGTAGATGCCACGTATAAGAAGGCAAGCCTATCACTGCCTACCGAGCACAGTTCTATACCTAATCCGTCCTTCTAATGAGAATTTCTTGACAGAAAATCCCAATAACATTTTCGATATAGGTATTACTGGAATTTTCTAATAAGAAATTTTCCCTCAGTAATCAAGCCTGAGACCTCATGCACAGCAGCCACATGCGCTATTGCTGCGTCCTCAAAGCAAATATTTATCAAACTGTCAAATTAGCCTCTAACTTTCTTATAGATAATATTGTCTTTTGTTTATTTTTTATAAAACACTTATTATTTATACTAGCTTTTGCCCGCGGCTTCGCTCGCGTTAATTTAGAATTTGACAATCAATTCGGGTTGTACTCTGCTCGTAATAATATAATTCAATCATGATTCGAAAGACACGTGGCACCATCTATTATCATAAGAACGTTATTACTGTTTTCCTCGGGAACAGTAATTTTTTTCGGGATGAATGTCAATAATTATATTTAAAAATTATTTACAACGTATATGCAAAATTTCAGGATGATCGGTTCAGTGGTTTAGGCGTGAAAAGGTAACAAACAAACAAATAAACAAACTCATTTTCGGTTTTATAATATTAGTTAGGATTACATAATTTTGAAATTTTGATCTCTTTCAGTCTGCCCATGACCATGGCTGCTGTAAAGCAACTGAAACGTCAGGGAAAGTGTAAAATTAAATCTAAATAGTGGTATAATTTAAATAGCTTAAATTGAATACTAAGTAGTATCATGTCTATATCTTCAAAGAAGTATATACTTATATAGGTGTATTTTGCTATGATTTGACTGCCTGGATCATATAGTGGTTCAGTAGTCGCCTCAACATTACCATTGCGCCGAGTGTTGTAATATCGATCTCCACAGGGGACACAAATTGAGTGATCCTCATAATTATAGTTGTTCGGAGTCTAGGTTTTCTTTGTGTACAATGTTTGAATTTTGTAAATCTCCCGCGAGACAGGCATTATTCGTGGTGGGGAAATTGTTTTTAATAAAAAAGAAAATAATAATAATAATAATAATCTACCACATACACACAACACCATCTAGCCCAAACTAAGCAGAGCTTGTACTATGGGTACTAGACAATGGATAAACATACTTATATATATATATATATATATATATTTTGTAAATACTTACATATTATACATAGATACACCCAGACCAAGACAAACATCCATGTTCATGCACACAAATGTTTGACTTGTGCGGGAATCGAACCCGCGACCTCAGGCGTGGCAGTCGGTTACACTAACCACTACACCATCGAGGCCGACAACAAATACCTACATATACATTACACCAACTATATCGTTAGGTGTAAATAGGTAATTTCTCTGAAGTAAATAGTATTTACACTTCTGGATTTAAATAACGGGTTTTCTGTCTCCATCTCATACTACCTGGTGAATAACCGATGTAAGTGTTGCTAACGTGCAAATTACACAGATTATAATTACTGTTATTAAATCCGCAGTGTTGTTAGTGCAGAATAACGGACTCCTCTTATCACATCAACCGATCTACGCCGAACTGACGTGTGATTAATATAGTGAAGATTAATTGGCATAAACTATGAGGCATAATAATTGAGTATTGCAATTATAATAGGAATCGTAAATTTAACTGCGTCGGAGGCGAGCTATAGTCGATGTAACTGCTTTCCAACACCGGGGTTCTACTAAATATTTCCTGTCAAAAATCCGAATTACTTTTTGTTGGCACGATCCGGCAATCCAGATCGGGATCGCACGATCAACCTTGTTGATGTGGTACGTATTCTGTCTGACTACCTCTTTAGCAAGACTCTTGTATACACTCTTATAATACTTATTTCATTTAATGTTAAAAACTCCGTGTAGGCTTATTAACAAAAAAAGAAAATCTTTATTGTAACTGGTTAAAAAGAATAAAGTTAAAAAGTTGATTTTGAATTGCGGTTGTACTAAATAAATACCTTAAAATAATTTTTATAATAAATCCAAGTTCAGACAAAATATTTACCAAATATTGTGCGGCTTAAACACAAGCTTTCTGTCAGCGACTCTTCAATGTAATCAATTGGACTGTTACCGCCATTGCTGGACATGAACTCTTTCAATGTGCGCGTATGTATCTCCAGATTAGATATACATGATACGAATGAAATACCTGCTTTCAGGCTTAAATTCTATTTCCATAGTCTGAGTTTCTAATTTGTTTTTCTTACACGATAGAGCGAAATCAAATCACTCGAAAATAATATATTTATTAATAAAAATCTAGTAATATGTCCTTTTATCATTGTTCCATTGATTTTTTTTTTCTTTTAAATGTCATCTTCGGAGACTTTACAAACATTCAAATAACGGACACACCGGACACAAAACACTGGGTGTTCTTTGTGTCCGTTGTTCTCGAAACAACCATTTGTGGATCACACAAATTTTTGTCCCATGTGGGATTCGAACCCACAACACTCGGCGCAGTGGTAGCGGCGAGGCGACCACTTAAACCACTACGTCATCTGTGCAGTCAAATATTAATTTTTTTTAATTGTCGTTTCATAATTCTAACAATTAACTATAACGATTCAGTGTTAGCAGTTAACGGATTTAAGCATGGTTTAATAAGAACAATTAAAATCAATTACCGCTATCCGTGAATCGAATAATTCAATTGGGAATTTGTCATATTTTTGTTTATTATACTTTTCTGCGACATACATAATAATGGTGAAGGAAAACATCGTGAGGAAATGTATGCATGTCTGAGAATTCGCCATAATTTTCTCAACGATATGTATGTGAAGTCTACCAACCCGCACTGGGCCAGCGTGGTGGACTAAAGCACGTGCCCCTTTTCACATTAAGAAGAGCCCCGTGCCTGTAAGTGGAGCAATTTAATACGGGACTGATATCATTATCTTATTATATAAATATTACTAGCATAAATAAAACGGAAACTCGTATTTTCCCTGTACGAGGGTCGTTTTAAAAACCTTCAGCGTCAACACAAACGGATAACATGATACGGCAGTGCCATTTTAGGTCCAGCTAGGTTTTTACTGTATCCTGGGTTTTGTGGCACGAGCGTATAGTAATATTTGATATCAAGTTAATATCAATCTAAATTATGTACACACTAGTTTCTGACCACAGCTTCAACCGTGTTATTTCCACGGGAGTGCATTACCGGAATATAAAAGATGAACTATCTACAGATAGCACTGCTACTATCTACCCATAGAACTGCTGAACGGATTTAGATAAAACTTTGCATACATGCAAAGTTTTATTATCTAAATCCGTTCAGCAGTTTAAGAGGGATTGAGTAACAAACATCCACAAAATTTCACATTTATGAAATTAAGTATACGTAATACTAGACAATAGATAAGAAACACAATAACCCAGTTATTATGATTAAAAATAATGTTTATTCCAACTTCTGAACTGGTTTAAACTCTAAACATATATATAATAAACGTACGATACATTTGTGTAAATAATATAATATGAAGTCACAAAACACTTAATGGGCCGTTTCATTTCAGACAAACACAAATTTAATGCGCCTCTGGTAGAAAGAAAATTGAGTCTTAAGGCTATATTATTCCGTGCAGTACGTAATAAAAGAGCTTAAACATCATATAAGCCTCTTCGAGTAATGAATAACAACGGCAGTAAACTGTCGGTTATCAACGTCCGCCCTCTGTCACAAAGAACATCGTACGAAAACGAAACATAAAATCAACGTTTACGAAACAAGGAATGCCTTTTTCTTACTCCCATGTCGACTGATAGCTGGAAAATTACGAAGTAACTCGCAAAACATCTGATGGTTTTACTTATTTGTTAACAATTGTATGTATTTTCAAAGGAATAATAAAAACGCAATAAATCTTAACTATAAAAGCACTTTGTTATTGTTTGCAGCACTAATATCTGAGAAAATGTCAGCTCAACACAATTTACAGTGTCTCGCGTTCCTACCAGCCACACACTACCGATATTTTTGTTCACGAAAATGTCAAAGAAAATTTTATCGCCCCATAAATGCATGGAATATTTATATAAGAAAATATTGACTTATTGAAGGTAGTTGGCCTTTCTCAAAGGTTCAATAAATAACAATAAATTGACATGTTTCAAGATCCCACGGAATATTCGTTTCAATCTAGATTTAAATGATTTATCAGCTAGCTAGAGAAGACAAAGAAATTGCCCGACGTATCGGAAACTCCTGGAAGAGCTACTGGTCGATGAAGGACCTCATGAAAGGAGACCTTCCCTTATGTCTCAAACGTAAGCTCATGGATATGTGCATTCTTCCCATTCTTACGTATGGTGCACAAACATGGTCTTTGACTGGTCACCAGAGGTCCGCGCTAGAGGTTTGCCAGCGAGCCATGGAGCGTAGTATCCTAGGAGTACGGTTAACGGACCGCATTAAAAACTCTACACTACGCTCCAAAACACAAATCACAGACGTCACCCAGAAAGCCGCCAAACTGAAATGGGATTGGGCTGGACACGTTTGCCGTATGCCGCAGGAGCTTTGGGCTAAAATCAGCACAGATTGGATCCCAGACGGTGCTAAACGCCAACGTGGTAGACCAAAACGACGATGGCAAGACGAATTAATTAACTACAGGAGGGACTGGTGCAAACTAGCGCATAATAGGGATATGTGGAAAAGCGAGAGGGAGGCCTTTGCCCTGCAGTGGGACAATACAGGCTGAAAATAAATAAATAATAATCAGCTAGCTCAATATCGCTTTTTGATTTTCATAGTTGTATTAAAAGTTACAGATTATCTAAATAAATAATAATAAAGAAATGTGATTTAAGTGGTGAAGTTTATAATAATATGAAAACTACTTCGTTGGCCGTGTCAGTTATATAAAATTAGGCTTTCGTCTTGGCCATTATCACAGGTTTGATGCGAAAACAAATTTTCCTATAACTCAATAACACGTTACCTTTATGGTTTTCTGTTTATATAAGAACCTTACCAGTAGCAACTCGCACGGCTTGTGATCTCGTTTCTTAGTATGTGGTACTGAAAATATAGTTTAAAAATGTATGTGTATATGTCTACCAGTCTGACGTTCGAAGATATACAACATACACGCATCTTAATATGAACGTAGTAGTGCAGTTGGAAAACTATTTAAACATAGTAAAAATCAATCAACAAAGACATAAAAGTACAGCTACTTAATAAGAAATTCATACTAGTACCGACAACGAATTCTACTTATAGCGAGTCAAAAGTGTGTCACTTTACACGTGTGAATAAACCATATGACGAAAGTTACGGGAGGCTTCAGGGAGGCTGGCATGTGTGCAATATGAACACGTGTACAATTTCCCCTCTCATTAACCCCCTTATGTTATGAACCCTGGCTCGAATACCGCGCAATTAGTACAAATCAATTAACCAATGAGAATGTGGAGATATTATGATTATTACGTTTTCTGATGCCTCTAAAGGATTTCATTTGCAAGAATGTATTATATAACTGTTAACTTAAGAAAAAATTTCTAGCTATACAGAAGCCCAAATCTGTTAAAGAATTACTGGAAACGACCACCATACTACAGATGTTCCTAGTCAAATAACCTCGTGTCATATTCCAGCGAGTAGTAGGTGCAAGTATAAGTACCAGAACTATATAAAATGTTGTACTTTAAACCAGGTGGAACCGTAATCTGTTTATTTTGTGCCGGCATTAAGCTACTTTTTTTACGGGTTCTCCTGACCAAAATAAGCTAAAAAACCACTTCAGTTTATCCTCTAAGACCTCATTTATGGAGACGCAGGGCGTTGCGCGTCGCGTATGACGTGGCGTATCGCGGCGCGTCGGACGTTTTTTCTATTTACGGAGCGGCACGCATCATCGCACGCGTAAACACAAACATATGACAATATACGATGTTGTTTATAGAGATGTGGGGCGGGCAGAGTGGCGGTGCCAGTCGCTGCGCCCGCGGCGAATCGCCAAGCGTGTAGCGAAGCACGCGGCGGCTATCGCTGCGTCGTATGCGACGGGCATCTCTGCGGCGCATTTATTATATTATATAGTTCACTTATTAACATAGAATTTACTTCTATCATACGTCTGCGTTGTGCGATTTCCAAATAACACTGGCAGAAGGTTCCGCCGCGGACATCGCCTCATCGAGAACTGCCGCCACGTGCGCCGCTGCGATAAACGCCGCGTGCGTTCTGCCGCATAAAACGCTCTATTTCAAGCAAACGTGTATAAAATCGCTTCTCCTTAAACGCATTCATACAACGCCATATGCTTGAATTCAGTGCGGGCCGCGCCGCCCCACGTAAGGCGCGACGCCCCGCGTCTCCGTAAATGCGGCCTTAGAATCGAGCCTCACCACCATTTCTAAAGGTTTTTGTATACATGACAAAGAGACACCCAACTATCGAATATATGAATTTACTTGTTTTCATTGCGTTAAGAGGTTGTGGTAATTTTAGGCAGATGTGTAGAACATTTGAATTTACGAAAAAATGTGGAACCATTGCCATTTGAAACTATTTTAGAACATCAACGTTACATCCAATACTATTTGGTCTGACCTGAAAAGCAAATTCAGAGTCAGAAAGGATTGTAATTTACAATTACAATCCTTTCTGATTCTACACATAGGTACTACTGTACCAAAGTGGCAATTTTATGGCATACTAACTGTTACCTGCGACTTCGTCCGCGTAGATTTTAACTAAAAAGTGTTTGTCTCCGCGGAATCCTATTTTTTTCTAAAATCAAAGTAGCAAAGTACTCCTTATAACATCAGCTATCTGCCAGTGAAAGTCCCGTCAAAATCGGTTCAGCCGTTTCGGAGATTAGCCGGAACAAACAGACAGACAGACAGACAAAAATTTTAAAAATAGATGCTTTAGTATAGGTACCTTATATACTTTCATATGCATTAGATAAAAAGATGTTATTTTGACATTACAAACAGACACTTCAATTTTAATTATTTGTATAGATTTTGTTCATGATTTAACAAGTTTAAGTTGGCTATTAAAAACAATCGACTGACTAATTATTTGACCCACATTTCCGGATCCTGAAGATGGTCGAATATAGGTAAGATCGTAACTCAAAAGTTATCCAGTAAGTCTCGGTGGTGATTCTTTAATAGGTACGTCTCGAGGGAGTACGCGCACTACATAAGTAATTCCTGTCTGAATATTTCTCGTGTTTGGTAACAAAAAATGGCGTGCCCTCAAGCTAGAACTTTCCGTAGAAACGTCGTTTTGAGGATATTGGTTTGTTTGGTTACCCGAGACTTACAGGCCTTGAGCGCCCCAAGGCCTTATCATTGTACGATGTAAGTGATGTAGGATGTATATACACATAAAGTAATTATGAATTTGTATGCTGACACTGTTCATAAATCGATATTATAAATATTATACTACATATTATGTTCTACTATTTGTGATCGGTTAGTGAACATGCTATAATATTATGCATGCATGAGTAAAATTCCAATTACTTTGTGTCAAAGTAAAGGGCTATGCTATGAGATTATCCGTGAATGCTTATATGATAACCGAGAATTATGCTAAGGTACTTTTAGCAAGCAATATCCAATGTTTTTAACAATATCTCGGCAATCTCAAAAGCAAATACATATATGTATCGGCCATTCTAAACATAATTCTTTGGATAGCCATGTAAAAAATATTAAGGTGAGTTGCATTGCGTGTGTCGGCTTAAAAAAAAAAAGATATAATATGGCTATTATTGTCGGCCAAGTTATAACGGCGATATGTTGCAGTACAATAATTATCGTTTAGAAGCTCCTAAATTAATAGGCTGTACAATATATATAATACAGCTTGTGAATGTTTTGGTGATACTTATCATATGACCAAAATGCTACACTTTTTATTTAATAAAATATGTAACTAGTATATACGAACGAACATCCACAAGAAGGCTTATCTAGTGTGGGGGCAACGGGTAATGTACAATTTTGTAAAGTTTTTTGTCTTAAAACGATATTTCATTCAAAAAATTTGTATGAAGCTTACGTCATACATCAATACTATGATAGAAATTCTATTTGCTGTTAGGTACGGTTAAAGAAATTTATTTTCTCAAAAGATTTACACTCAATTGATTACTAAAATAAAAATAAAATAAAAATAAAAAGGTAATTTAATACAAAATATTAATATGAAACCTGGTAGAACTACATTGACAGCATAAATGAAAAGAAATGAAATGAAAACTTCATGATTATCTCCGCGCGCTATGCGAAGTTTACGTATGGAGCTCAATTAATATTTTACGTGACACACAATTTGTGAGAAAAATCTCTAACTTTGCTATACTATATTCTATCCTATTTATATAATAATGCCTTTAATCATTAATATTCTAATAAAATAATCATAACAAACTGCCATCCTTGTATAATATTCCGAAAAGGTCTAGCATAGGTTGATCAAACCAATATTTCCTCAGTTATAGTAAACCGCGTATAAGGGCATAAAATTATTAGGTACAGTCTTGCGGACATACGTTAAAAGCTGTTTACTTATACAAAAAAAATCTCGGCTCGCATAAAATTACGTCAGTACCTTACAATTAACTAGGTCTAAACTAAAAGAAAATGAGTATAGTTTTAACAGCAATAGAATATTTAAACAATAGGCACAGAACCATTCAGAGCGAAGTTACAAAAGGTTTTTGAACAACTATTTTCGCAAGTTAAGTAAACAGTAAAAGATCGTCTATTACGACAAAGATTCCGAGACAAAGGAACTAACGAGCGTCGCCACGGTAATTAATGAATTAATTATCTTTTTAATTTCACCCCTAGCAGATATTAATGGGTTTTGTACCTGTTTAATCTAAAATTTGCTGAAACGCTACCGTCAACTCTTTTAGGTGTCAAGGTAACTTCGTTAATAGATGATCGATGGACTGTCGCCAATCAGATTTTATCGGAAAAACGAGTTTCCCGGCAGCATATTTTTTCAACGTCAGCGACTCAAGCACGGCTCTCCTTCGTACGAATATTTAAAGGATTTTATAGAGTTTTGATATGCCGACTGATAGGTAAAAAACAGAGAACGTTCTTGTTATTGGAATATGTCGTTTGTAGATCGAGTTCTGTTGCTGGCCGCCTATTGTAAGTTTATCCGCTGCACCGGTGCTAAAGGTTTATGCATTTTGAATATGTTTGTTTTATAGATTGGGAATGCTTTTAACGGCCCGGCAGCTCGCTACACTTGTATGTATAACATATTTAATTTATTTGCAACAAACATATTTAAAAGCGAAGGTTGCTCAATGAATAATGCATTGAACCGTGCTTGATGAATATGTCGCAAGTTCGAATTCCACCCATTGCATTGCCGATGTGAACCATTCCTAATACAAGCTCTCTTAAGCTTTCTAGCTTAGGAGAGCTTGTATTAGGTTTGTGTTAAACAGAAGTCAATTAATTTGTATCCCAAATTCCTAGGAATCAGTTAATTAATATTTTTGTATTTACCTTTCGGTCGTGACTTCATCCAAGTGGGCTATAGTTTACATGTGACGTTATTTGCTTTGTTTGCACGATACACCATCGTTTTCATTTAACGGAAGCGTATCAAAATTTCAAAAAAACTTAACTTGTAACACTTTGCAACCACATCAAAATCCACTTAGTCGTTTTAACTAAAACCGAAACAAAGTGACAAAATAAACCTTCTTATAATTAATTTTGGGATCCACTTAGGGTAAGTTTTGCAAATTAATCTGTAATTAAGTCTCGTTTCAGTTTGTTAATATAAAAAGTTATTTATTTTTTGGCCCCTTATCGAAATTAACAATATAACGGATGTGAAAAAAAATCGATGTGTACGTACATTACACAACATCGCTATTGGAATCATAATAACACCTGATCTTAACAAATGAAATCCAAAGGCTTGTCTGTGGCACGTTAGGCCTAAGAAATTAAGCAAAATGTTTGATGCTAGGTTATGTCGCGCAAATCTAGGCTAACACATCCCTCTTAACGGAATGGTGTCCACATAATAGGTCCTGGTTTTGTAAAAGATACATATATTGATGTATGTTTCGATAGTCTGTTAGCTTTAAAGCTAAAGCGTTGAATATTAATGATCTGACTCGGGATCTACTAAGCGCAATTAGATGAAACTTAGCTTAGTTTTGAAATTAAACTCTAAGCTGGCAAATGGTGAAACCATATCAGACTAAATATGGCAGTTTCTGCTAGATACTAAAAGAAATTAAAGGACATTTATATAAAAACAGCTTTTAAATTTTTAAAACAACATAGCATTGTGTTCAAGTCTCTCTGAATAGTAAATCTGAATTCTTTTTCACAGATTTCAGTAATGTATACACAGAGCGTAGTTACATAGATGCTTCTATTTCAAAAGTATACCCAAATAGGTGCAAGCAACTTTGATTACAAATCTAAATCTCGCATAGACACGAATTAGCACGCAGTAAAATATACATTACAATTCTTACAATGAGTGTTTAGTATTATTGTTTAGTGCAAACTTATTAATTTTATTAATTAACCTTATTAGAAGTTCAATGAGCGCAGATAAAGCTATTCGTATGCTAATTTGTTTCTTAATTTGTTGCGTCAATGAGAGCATTAAAATAATAAATAACAATAATGTGGCTCTATGCTGGAGTCGAACTATATAGCGGCTATGAAATGGACGGTATTACCATAATTGAAATGACCACTCAATCTGTATAGTCACAGCAATAAAAATATAGACACAAATAACGTAAATATTACATTGAGATATTCCATGAATATTAGCATAAAAAGACTTTTACGAACACTCAACGCGTTATAGGATAAAAGGTTTTTGCTTTTTGCAGAGGATGTTTCATGTAATCGATATAGCCGATGTCGGGCGTAAAGTAAAGTGACAATAGGAAAGTAATAGAGGTTCTCTAGGGAGTCTGCTATTTTTCTGGGAAAAGAAAAGTTTGCTCATGATAACCTGGGACCGATAACCGCAGCTTTCAACGACTCACGCCCTTTGCCTCACTAGATGAATAGTGTATGACGTATTTGATGTAGTGGACCGTCGTTCACGACGGCAATATTGATCGCTGTAGGAATCTATGATTCAGCAGTATAGGCGCTGAATGCAGCCAATGAAAAGAAGATTATTCATTGCCTCAATACTTGACCCGAGTAAGTGTAAAAACGATGCAGCAACTAGAAGTTAATTCAGTCATACTAAAATAAATTTACAAATTTACTCAAAGAATCATTAGCTGCTATATTTAAGTGCATGTCGCCAATATTAGCATTGGCGATCAAAATTATTATCTGTCAAGCTATCTAGTTTCAAAGTTAATAATTTTTGTGCAATATCACTCTTAATAACTACGCCTACTGAGGGTCTTAGATCGTTCTAGTGCTACATATAATATTATTTGCCATTAAAAACCAATAACCATTGGAGAATCCATAGATATAAATATGGTACCAATGATCGTAGGCGCAATTCTTTTAAAAATCAAATCATCCGACATTATTTAAATTATCAGTCCAATAAATGTTATTTCCTTTTCATGTGTATGTGTTATACAATTTTAAAACCAAGAGGTTTTCCATTAAAAAGCATTGATTCGATTTGATTCCCTCCCATTCGGTCGAATTCCGCCAGCGAGGAGAGCACTAGATTTTAACGAGTTTTGTTCGAAGAGTCTCTAAGAGCAATTATTATTATCCGTCTTTGACTTCTGTTAAATGAATTTCCACTTAAGAGTTGTAATTGTTCATTTCAGAACTATTATCAAGAATTTATCATTGAAAGCCGGCGACAGTTGTCTATTAAATATATCCTCTTTCGAAATGTATTGGATCTAGGTATTACATCCAGTATGAACATTTATATTGAAACTTGAAAGGCGACTCAGGCGTCATTTTCAAATTTCGTTTTGTTATGTCACATTTGGTGATTATTATTTATAACAATAAATGTTTTACAACAGCTGTCGTAATAGAAAATCTATTTGCGATCACCTATCACAACGGCGCTGGTCAAGACGAAAATTCGAAAAACTAATTTTCAGAAGAATTGTGTGCGACTACTTACGCAAAGAATCTAGAAGTAAAACACTAAAACCTTTTTTTCTAAACAACTCGAAGAATACTAAAGTATTTCGACTTGTTCGATAGAAATTAGTCAGTACTTGTCGAGAGTTTATAGAGAAAGTTTCTCGATGCGCTGGCCTAGTGAAATATTCACCTTGTTAGAAAACCGCACTAGACGTCGGTGAAAATGAAAGAATCAATAAGTTCTTAAGCTGATATTACTGTGTAATGCCGCAGTTTCCCGCTGCTTATCTTAATTATTCCGTTTGAAATAATAGTGAACTGTTAAGGAAAACATTGGAGCAATAAAAGACAGATAGGCACATTTAGCCGTTTAGAGCGTTACCGCGGAATAGATACGATGAAGGTAGTGGCATACGATTGTTGTGCGCGTATCACAATATTGGGCAGATCAACGTGTGTAGTAGTTGTAACGAGTGTGTGTGCATTTGATTCCTGGATTGGACAACGCTATTAGATATCTTGTCAAGAAACTCACAGAAGCATCCTCCATGATGCTTCTGTTCTTCCATAGAGCTACTTTTGCGGCTATAGGCTCGCATTTTATAACGTGAGACCTAAAATCATAGCAAGCAAAATGTCGGTGTAAATACAGCCTTCTTAGGAGATATAGGCATGAGACCATGTATGATGTACTATCGACTCCAGCGACGGATGACCACTCCTAAGGTTAAAATCGCATAGCAGGCCAACACTTGGTACCCGTACCCGTGATACGCCCCTTTCTTTGTTTGAGTTTTTTTACACTTTACATTTCTTTACTGATTCTAAGGCGATACAATCTCAACTGGTCAACATGTGTAAGCGAATAATTTTTTGAAATGGTCATCCGTCGCTGTAGCCGATAGTACATAACTACATACATATGTAATTAAAAATTACACATTTTAATTGTTTTTTTTTTTCTTTTTTTTTTATTTTACTCGTCAAAATGACCACACTCCACCTGATGGTAAGCAGTCGTGTGGTCTAAGAGCAGTGGCCTCCACATCGCCCCCACAGTAGCCGAGGCAATGTTGAGGTCTCTACTTTGACGGCCTGAGAAGATGCTTTTTCACGCCCCGCTTAAAGAACCCAGGATTGAAGGAAGAAGGAAACACGTGCCTTGGCAGAGAATTCCATGCCTTGGTCGTTCGGCAGAGATATGAGGACCCAAACTTTTTGGTACGCGCTCTAATCGACTCTACCGTGTAAGGATGGCATCTGAGCCCAGCACGCGTTGTTCTGGATAGGAAAGGGGAGGGCGGGATAAGGTGGAATAACTCTTCAGAGCACTCCCCGTGGTATATTCTGTAGAAACATGCCAATGAGGCAATGTCTCTACGGAGTTGCAGAGGTTCCAGTGAACTCGTGACCTCTGGATCTCCGATGATACGGACAGCCCGCCGCTGTAACCGGTCGAGAGCGTCCAGCAAGTACTGCGCGGAGCCATCCCAAAGATGAGAACAGTACTCCACGCAAGGGCGCACTTGTGCCTTATACAATAGGCACAGTTGCCCAGGCGCGAAGAACCGCCTCACCCTGTTCAGAACTCCGAGTTTTCGCGAAGCTTGCTTAATGACGCTCTCGATATAGGTTTTCTGATTAAGGGAGCGGCAATGATCCATACCTAAGATGGAGAGACTGTCACGTATCACCAGTGGAGTGTTCTTCAGAGAAGGGAGGGGAAGGAACGGAGACTTTTTTGTAGAGAACGCGCATGCCTGGGTCTTCTTGGCGTTGAACTCGACCAAGTTCTTGGCACCCCATTCAAAGATGCGGTCCAAGGTCCGGTCAAGTTCAACGACTAGATTCTGCCTTTTCCCCTCAACCTCAGCCTGTTTGGCCCCAGGATGTCCGAGATATCGCCCATGCACGGTACTGTCGTCCGCATAACAATGTATGTTGCCGAGATTCAACATATCATTGATATGCAGAAGAAAGAGCGTAGGGGATAAGACAGAACCCTGAGGCACTCCTGCATTGACCTGCATAAATTTGGAAGCGCGACCGTCGCAAAGGACCCGAATACGACGCTTCTGCAGGAAACTTGCAATCCAGGTGCACAGTTGAGGGGGCAAGCCATAGGCCGGAAGCTTGGAAAGAAGAGACCGGTGCCAGACTCTGTCGAAAGCTTTGGCTATGTCAAGGCTGATAGCCAAAGACTCGCCGTGCTTGTCCATAGCCTCACCCCAGAGGTGCGTGACGAACGCTAGAAGATCACCCGTTGATCGTTTAGACCGAAAGCCGTATTGGCGATCATTGATCAACGATTGATCCTCCAGGTAGCGGACAATTTGGGTGTTTATAATCCGCTCGAACACCTTGGAAAGCACCGAGGTGATAGCTATGGGTCGATAGTTGCTTGGCTCGGAACGGTCCCCCTTTTTGGGAATCGGTTGAACGTTCGCTTCCTTCCAAGCCTCAGGCACAATGCCTGCGACGTAAGACGTCCGGTATAGGCGCGTAAGTGTGGGAGACAACTCCGCTGCACATTTTTTAAAAACCACAGCTGGGATGCCGTCAGGTCCACTGGCTTTCCGAACATCGAGAGACTGCAGTATCGCACGAACGGTTCGTTGCCTGATACATATATCAGGCATGGTGTAGCCGCAGTTGGCAATGTTAGGCGGCTGCGAACCGCAGTCATCGATTCGGGAGTTGGCCGCAAAGAGATTTGCAAGCAGATCTGCTTTCTCCTGCGGCCGATGAGCCAGTGATCCATTCGGATACCTCAGAGGGGGCAGCATGGTCTGGCAGAAATTGGACTGCACGGCTTTGGCCAGGCGCCAGTAGCTACGACTGCCCGTAGGATGCGCCATTAGTTCCTGGCCGAACCGTGCGACGCGCTGGGCATCCGCTCTTAAGTATGCCCTCTTGCAGACCTTTGTGGCTTGGTTGAACGCTGCCTTCAGGTGATCCACGTTAGGGTCGTGGAGAGTGCGAGCCCTGGTCCAAGCGCGATACGCCGTCTGTTTGCGTTCAACAGCATCGGCGCATTCACGCCCGAACCAGGGCCTTTTCCTGCCGCCGCTCGTGACATCACTGTATGGAATATAATATTCCATACCCAGGATGATTTCACCAGCGACAGCAGTAGCGCTCTCTGATGGATCCCTGTTCTCAAAGCAGCGTTGAGCCCAAGGGATGGATGCGAAGTATTCCCGCATTCCATCCCAGTCTGCTGACGAGTAGTGCCACAGTCGTCGTCTTGCCTCCTCGGGTCGTGGGGGCGTAACAATAACAGCTGTGGCACAAACCAGACAGTGGTCTGAGGTGCCCAAAGGAGCACGAATCGACACACTGTACCGGTTCGGGTTACTCGTCAGCAGCAGATCGAGCAGAGAGGGCGCCTGACCTGCAATATCTGGTATCCGGGTGGGCTGGAGTACCAGTTGAGACAGGTCATGCGTGAGAGCGAATGCATGGGCAGTTCGTCCCGCGTGGTCTGTTTTGGGAGAACCCAACCAGGTCTCATGGTGGGCATTGAAATCTCCCAAGAACACCAACTCAGCGTTCGAAAACCGCTCCTGCGCGTCGTCTGCCGCCTGACTCAGGTAATTGAAGAGTCGAGTTGTCTCAGCGTCTCCTGAATGGGATCGGTAGAGGCACATGTAGATTTGGCTGAAAGAGCCATGATCTACGTGTACCCAAAGGACAGAGAAGGAAGGGTCCTCTAGGCATTGTAGACGGCGACAGCAAATATCCGCCCTAACAAACAAGCATACCCCGGCTTTCGCGAGGAAACACTCCTCTAGCACGTAGCCGGGATATTGCAGGTAGTTCGTGTCTGCAGGACGGCGTATTTGTGTCTCCGTTAGAAAAAGCATTGCCGGCCGAGCCGTCTCCAGGTGGTGATGGACGGCATTAAGGTTAGCGTGGAGTCCTCTGATGTTAATAAACTCCACGACACAGGAAGCAGCAGTGGGGTTACGGCGATTGGCTGCTGTTGAACGACAATGCTTTGTTCGTACTGCCATAGAGTGAAAGGAAGGGGAAGCGTGAAAAAAAAGAGGCGGCTATTCTCGCAGCAAAGTGGGGCAAGGCGCAGAGCAAGTTTTGTCATATAACTGTATGGTATGGCGATAGCCGATCCGACGGACGGAAGGACCCCCGTACCCTCCCGAAAGTGGTCGCCGGGACCCAGGACCCGGGATTAAAATACGAATGAATATGTTAAGGTTACGTAATGCTTATAACAAATTTCTAATTAATTTCTGATTTTACTATATTGCCACGCATTTTTGCGACATTGGTTACTTATAGAATTCAAATCCAACTCCATCAGATTTCTATTTTACTACTCTACGAGTAGAACGGTTTAAAGACCCTTTAGTCTATCAAGATACCTTTAGGTTTGATCATATGTCCCGGCCATACCTTACGGTATGTCATACCAAGAAAGTAGATTTCAAAGCTTATAATGGTAAAATTGATTAAGAACACAATTAAATAATATTTATAAAATAAATGATTAAAGCTAATTGGAAAGTGAATAAGAATTTGTGGGTGTCTTGAAAATAGACTGAATGAGTAGTAGTACTTTAAAATAAATATATTATGAAAAATAATACTGAGTTTGTAATAACTTCGCAAGTCATTCTGTTACTCAACCTTGTACAAACTGTTCAGGTCTTTTTGGTTAACTCGGGACATAAATTCTTGAGTCGAATACAAGTTTTATTGGGTTTTCAGTCAAGATTTTTTCAGTAGCCACAGGAAGTTTTGAATGGTGCCCGGTAAATGACAATAAGGTCGTTCGCTTGTTACACGGCAATCCAAACGCAGCTGGTGAAATGGAGTTATTTATTACGTCGTATGATAGAATACTATGTTAAGAACAAATTAATTACGTTTTATTGTACGTGGTCCCACAAGAACTTTGCTTATATTTGATGTTTGAATGTCTGTCGAGCAAGAAACATCGACTTTCTCTCGTTTTATTACCTATTACATTACATGTTAATGTCAAAGTCATTCCTTAGCTTTTATTATAATAATAAAATACATTTTACACGCCGGAGCTAAGACTGTGTTGTAGTCTATCTCATTACCAGATAACAAGAACACTACCTAATTGCGCAATGAAACAAGATTGAATAATAAAAAAGGATGGTAAAGGATAAAGAAAATATTTCCATGTAGCTCAAGTGAACACTGTGGCCAGGCCGTTTTTATTCACTGTTGTTTGGCCCTAAAGAGCAGTAAACAAAAAACGATATTGCAGCTAAATTTGATGAAATAAAAATTCATTTTTATGTTTTGGTGGTTTCTTTACTTGTTTACGTATGAAGAACGTTTTCAATCCAAGCTCAATCAATTTGCATGAGACCTATATTGGGCTCTTCAACGACAAACTTCCGAAGGGCAACGCTTTTTATTCTGAAGTTATGTGATGGAGCCTATCGGTATTCCTCGCGCAGCTTCTCAAGTTTTATACTTAATAAAAGACACGCACGCGGTACAAATAATACGAAGCCTATTTTGTTCTGTAATAACATTCTTTATTCCAACTAAATAAATTTAAGTACGAACAAAACGAAGGACGCCCTTCTAAATGAGCGTCACGTAATAATTTTTACAAGGTTGTCGTTTTATCTTAGAGAGGTATTTCATCGAATACTTATATAGGAGCATTATGGCATAAAAGGGCAGCAAACTTTTGAAATGAAGTCGTGTTATTAGTCTATCTTAATAAGACTTAAATGATTTATTAATTACCTACTAGATTTTGCTTACTAGATTAAATGTAGGTTAGGAACAGTACTTTTTTCTGGATGAAAGATACCTTTTCTGTTCCTCTGATAATGGGTATGTGAAATTTCATGATCGGTCGAGTACTTAGGTGTGAAAGCGTAACAAATAAATAAACAAACTAGGATATAGGATAAAGTACTAAAAAATAACTGATGTTTATATTTATTTGGCATTAAACAGACCCTGATTAAAATTGTATGCATTTACCTATAGATAATGACTATACCAATACTCCCTGTAGAAATTCTGTTCGTTTTAGACTAACCACGATTGACGCTATTGTTCGCTCTTAGTATGTATGAGTGCACAATATGTATAAAAAGAAAACGGTATGCGGAAGAGCCGAAATGCTTTCTTAATGTTTGCATACAGCATTTTTTTTTATTATTGGACAGTTTATTTATGTGACTGTTTGATCCGTTTTATTATTATTTTTTGTTCCAAAAGTAAAATGCAAAACAAATAAAGATTGCAATTTACTTATAAAGTTTCACAAACCAAAATTTAAAGCTTTAAATACAAAGTAACAATTCAGCAATGGAAGAAAATAATTCCCTTTGTATTGCCACCGCGAAACTCTAAGACGGCTTAGACAATACTTGAGAAGAAACAGATCATAAAGGTACAGCGGCAATATTTCGTCTAGCTACATAAACCGCGCACAATTTTCAAAATGGAAAACCAGCCAATTTAAATTTTACGCAACGCTCGCGCTCAAAAACATTTCCTACGGACACGAATTCCCTTTCTGCCAACGTCATACGAATGAGCGTAAAAAGGAATTACATAGTAAAGCGATGCTTACTCTTTTACGGCCCAAAGATCGGGAAAATAAAGTTCTTTTTATTGCCCTCTGTTTTACAGCTCTGGTAATAGGTGAATTTGGTGAATTCAGCGTCTGGAAATGCCTGGCTAGTGCACAACGCGGGCTGCATTGCACACCATGCTGTGCACTCGCCACCTGAATTTACCACTATGTTCTCCCATTACACTGTTTTTCAGATTGCAGTGAAACATTTGTATTATAGGTGCACGTTTACTAGGTCGGGAATAACAGTCGCGCTGCCTCCATTTATTAAATAAAGCCTGTAACTTTCTTGACCTATGACCTCAATACGTCGCCTTCGCGTTTTGTTGTATCCGTTAAGTTGAGGTTTATAAATTTTATTCCATTATGCTACAGTCGGGGGAGTTTGAGTGTGTTAAAATGAATAAGTCAAATAAACGAGAAGTAACTTTGTCATTTCCTCGGCTAAATTAGACAGCGGGTGCTTACGGGCACAATAGACTAGCGAATTGTATTTATAGATTTGTTCTGCTGTTATCCATGGAAAACTAAGGATATATTAAGTACGTAAAGGACATAGCTCATCACTGTGTTTACAGTGGAAATAATAAGATGTTGTTGTTTTTGTTTGTTGTGTGATCAAACGTTATTAAAACAAATGGTAACAATGTTGTTAGATAACCTCCGGTCATCGAATTCGGACAGGAAATGTGATACATTTAAATGGTCGATAGGATATAGTATTTTGCTGTTCAAAAGTAATGACGGGCAAAATAACTGAAAGGAAAAAGGTAATACATACTTATATACTTACCTTTTGTATTACCTTTTAATATTACCTTTTATGAAATTAAATGATAATTTTATTCACATAAAGAGAAAACGCAATACATGTAGAAGCATATTTTATGTTGGAAGCGGAATACCGCAAATCGGTGTATAACAGGTAAGTGCCACTGTGGTCCACATTCAGAAGAGTTCAGTATTGTCAACTTTTCTATTTCAATATTTGGAGTGGGCAATTAGAATAACACCTTCCTAATTATTTATCAGCTCGATATAGTTGTAGATACATTACATGTACCTATGTAATATATTCGTTGTTGAAGTAGACCCTGAAGATATCCTACTAATCTGCTCTTATAAGAAGTCAAGCTATCACGAGCCTAATATTTTCTTTTAAAGCTGTGTACTTGCTTGTCAAGAGTTCATTCATGTATACAGGCTCATCTAGTAGGTACTCTACTGATTTAAAAATAGGATCGCTTAACAGCAGACGCTTTTTTCAGTTGTCAAGCTATATTTAGCATTCAGACTTGATATCGTGTGACTGGGGACATCTTTACGTACTTTCTGAGAATGAAAATGTTAGAATTTTCCTCGTCTCTTTAGCGTAATTTTCTTCTTCCCGTACCTTACGATTGGCATAATATCTTAAAGCTTACGCTAGTGGAACGATAAACAATAAAATCAGACAAAGTAAAGCTATTTGTATTACCTAGAAAATGTTATTTATATACACGGTTTTAGACTTTCGCGATTTGTACACATACTTAATATAATAAAATAGATAAGGGGTCTTAGTTGCAATTCAGAGTTTGTTTATTACGCTTTCAAACCTTAACTACTCGACCGATCGTCATAAAATGATGCATAAATGTTGTCAGGGGTACAGAAAATAACAAAGCTAATCTTTGTTATTTTCTGTCATTCATTTAGAAAAAAGTACCGTTCCTAAACGAAGCCGCGGGCAAAAGGTAGTCAAATGTAAGTCACCGCACTGACTCGGTTCGTCATTGTGCAGACATCGTTAGTGTTGTGTGTCAAAATACCGCCAGTGCAAATATACAGAATAACATACACATGAGGGTAGTTGCCGGAACTTGTACTTCTAGAAGCTGCCGCTGAGATTACACTAATAAACCTGTGATATAAATATGTATTTATCACCTTAAAACATTTAAATCATGACCAACGTGATTAAGACGTGTTGTTTAATATTATATTAAACTATTATATGTATATACAGGATATTACCTAGCTTCTCCTTTTTTTGAAGTCGGTTAAAAATTGCACAGCAATGTTATTGCTTAGCCCAGGACAGAGAGAACTACAATATTCCGAACCATAGTTAATTGCTATATAAAGACTTTTTAGTTTATAGTGATTATGTAGGTAGCATTCTCGAATTATTTTGACAATACTTAAGATAGGCTCGTTCGTCGTGATCATTACAGAATATCAGTTAATGTTAATCTTTACTAATATCATTTATTTATACTAATATTAGTTTTCACCCGCGGCTTCGCTCGCGTAAATGTAGCTTAGGTTAGGTTAGGTTTGCAACAGTTCTTCTTTCTGGATGAAAGGTACCCTATGTCCTATTCTGTACCTCTGACAACGTGTATGCAAAATTACATGTTGATCGGTTGAGTAGTTAAGGCGTGAAAGCGTAACAAACAAACAAACTCATTTTCGCATTTATAATATTAGTAAGGATTATAAAGAGGAAAGATTTCATTTTATGTTTGTTTGCTTGTAAGGATATAACTCAAAAACTACTCAACTGATTTTAAACATTCTTTCACCATTAGGAAGCTATATTATCACTGAGTAACATTGGATATATTATTTTTGAGAAAGTATTGTTAGGTACTAACATAACCTAACCTACTTTTACGGGATCGTAGCTGCATGCGAACGCTAGTAAAAAACATAAACCTACAAGTCCTTGTAAGTCACATAGTCGGTAAAAAACTGCACCAGTGATCACACCCAACACTGGCCTATTATATTTACAACAAAGAAAGAAAGGTACCTGACGCCAATTCAAACAAATTTAAATGTTGCTAACCTTTAACAAACAATAGATAGTTGCTGACTCTGAACTAGTACTTTATTATCATAGTTAGTTGTGCCCGTTCATAAACATTAATACAACAATGTTATTACAAATTGTCGAAGTAACTCCGCTGGCAGCCTGGAGCGTAACACTCAAATTAAATTCCAATACTCATTGGCTTCCAACGAAACCCGTCATAGTCAATATAAGAGGAAATAAGTTTACCAAGTCTCGGTCGGTGTACCAGGTCAAAGTTTTTCACTAGTTCAACATTTTTTATTATACTTATTTTAGTATTTAAAACACGAACGCGAGAAGAATTTTTAAATGAAGAACTCAGTTTGCTGGTTTCTTTAAAGGAAACCATAATCGAAGTCAAAAGTAAATTCGTAAAAACTCTGTTGGACTGTTCAAGGGGAAATAAAGTATTCCAAAACAATATTACGAAATAAAAATTTTAACAAAAAAGAAAACCGACTTCGAAAAAGAATATTCTAAAACTTAAAATGCACTAAAAAGTTAATAAATAAGTGCATATTCTTGTGAATAATTAAATTATTGTTATTTTTGGAGTCGGTGTCAGCCGCCTGCGCCGCGTGCTGCGTCTATGTGTGTAATTGTGCATGCCAATGTTATGTTATGATTATAGTAAGACATCTCATGTAATAATTAGTTACAAACCTACCTTGGCTGACACCGACTCCAATAATAACAATAATTTAATTATTATTCACAAGAATATGCAATTATTTATTAACTTTTAGTGCATTTTAAGTTTTAGAATATTCTTTTCTGAAGTCGATTTTCCTTTTTGTTAAAATTTTGTTTATTTCTCGGTTTTCAGTGAACCTTGCCAAATATGACAATATCATTAATGTAGCCAAATACGCATTATTACGTGTAACTCAAAAACGAATGGTCAAATCTTGATCAAAATTAAATGGGACCACACGGGAAGCACCAGCTTTCAAATAAAAAAAGAATCATCAAAATCGGTTCACCCAGTCGAAAGTACCGAGGTAACAAACATAAAAAAAAATACAGACAAATTGAGTACCTCCTCCTTTTTTGAAGTCGGTTAAGAACAAGGTACTGTTAAAGCCATGAGAGTTGTGTTTCATAGTCTTAGTACACAAATAATTTTTGTGTTTACTCCAAATGAAACAGTTAAATCGAATAAAAGCAATATTTTGTTTAATGAATTGTAAACTATATAATTCTAATATTAAACAGTATTGTGGAATACTGACAAAATGGTACATAGGTACCTGAGATACGTGCGCCATTGATCTCGTTAGAATATCATTTTAATCTATATTATCTCAGTCACAGACTATGTCCAATATCTTGTTGAAGTATCAGTAGTTTCAATAGAGATTTGATTAAGACGATTTTGCCTGTGTATATTAGTAGTATAATTGGACACGGCCCATCTCAAATTGATGAGATAAGGCACAGACGATCAAGCTGGTCAGATGCTGGTTGGTAGACTAACTTTGAGAACTTTATCAAGATCTATTAGATACCTATAAATGGAATATTATATAGACCTTTACAAATGTCTAACAAATAATTTCCTTCACGGTTAAATTGAGAGTTAATCGATATCTAACACAACACGCTTGTAAAAGTCGGTGAGCCTTGAATTCGAACCCAAAAGGGTCTTGATTCCAGCGATCTCCCAATAGTGAACCTTGTGAGATAAATTAGATAATAAATAACATCTTATATTTCCGATTGATTCTCCTAAGTTAGATTGGGCTAAACAAGTGAGTTTTCAAGGCGACACAGCTGTATCACGTCTATAAAACTATAAAACGATTTGTGTCAATAATGTAATACAATATTCATATGCAAAATTTTCATGGGTTCGTAAAAATGTTATCTTCTTTATGCGCTGCTTTCTGAATATATGTATTTGACATCGTCGCTGTCGTATCTGTTGTCGAGGGATTATAACTGTTTTTATGAATTTCACAGTAAAATTTTAACGGCGCAGTTGAATAAATTTTAATTTATATACGCATAATGTTATTGTGCCATCAAATATTCATTCTGATGTAGACAAACATTTGGGTCGCTTTGACATACACTAGAGTTCAGCGACAGGATAAAGGATTTATGTGAACGCTTTCTAGAGTAAAATTTTGTTGTAAAAATATTATAGATGGGTTTTTATATTTCGTCTGATTACTTACATAATTTTCTTAAGATATTCTTTGAGAAACTCTTTTTCTCATTCTTAACTAGCTACTAGGTATCCTTTTTAAAGCAAATATATTCTTTTATGTTTGTTTGTGAAATTGAGAGATTGACTAAGTGTTCTGTCTTATGATTACTTCTATATTACATAATATTATAAAAAAGAAAGATTTGATTTTTTGTTTATTTGTAAGGATTTAACTCAAAAACTAATCAACAGATTTAAAAATTGCACCGACGTTATAAAGTTAATATAATATATTATTATGACGGAGTAACATAAGTAATATTTTATTTAAAAAAGGTACTGTTACAACCTACTTTTACGCGAGTGCAGCCGCGAGGAAAAGCTAGTACCTACTTAATATTAGTTTAACACTGACAAAACAATACTAAAATTGTACTAATCTGTGTTTTATGTGCCCTTTTAATTACCCAATATATTATAACATGTAGCACTGCTCATTTCGAAGTTATATCTACTTTGTGCACCAGACAATAGAATTGTGAAATACGGGTAAACATGCAGTTTCTTACGCCAATATGTTGAATAGAGCGATATTGTCGAGTATATATATACCTAAATCAAAATATTCACTTTAATATGTACACGTGAGCTACTGGTAAAGACATAGCATGAAAGGCTTTTTCTACAACCTGAAGAAGACTTACCTTGTAAAGTATAGGCACAGTTTAGCTAAGCTAATTCAAACTTAACATATTCAATTTCAGGTAGCAGATATAGAAGAAATACCTATATATGTCCCGACAGACGTTGTCCTGTATACACGAAAAAAAAAACCAAGTCTAAACCATTTTCGAATCCACTTGAACACACACAAAGAATTTCATCAAAATCGGTCCAGCTGTTTAGGAGGAGTTTAATTACAAACATACGCACAGAAGATTTATATATATATATATATAAAGATAAAGCGTTCAACGTGGTAAATTTTCAAACTGTCATATTCTCAGTTAAAGTTTAACAAAATCGAACACAAGTGACAGAAAGTAACAGATAATGCAATACTGTATTCCTTTTAGAATACCTTTAGGAAGTGTTGTATTGGTAGGAGAAGGATATAATCGGGCAGCAACATTGCAAAACAGTGCTATAAGCGTGATGTAAACTACATTTCATCAGGAACTCGTATACCTGTTTGTCACTTACATGGTTTACTTATACATATATTTGTGTTACAAAATATTAATAAAGGCTAATCAGTCAAAAAATCTTATACTAAAAAAAATGTGAATATAATACAGAATTGCGAGAAATTAACACTCAATCGAAACGCTTCTTAGATATAATACACACAACGTAAAATATAAATTCTAACTTATATTATAAATACGAATCTAAGCTTGTTTGTTACGCTTTCATGCTTTAACTACTCGACTCTCTCGACTCGACACGATCGCATATACGTTGTTAGGGCTATTGAAAAGGTAAGAGGGGACCTCGCATACACCAAAAATTTACTGTTCATCAGCGAAGCCGCAGGCATAGCGTATATTTTATCTAATTTATAGCATATATTATATATAAATTAGATAAAATATACATAAATATCGTATATTTCTATAAGTCTACTACTACCAAAATATTGAATGCATAGAAGATGCCTGTAAAACTCACACATCACAAGCATTATTTTTCTTAATTGTATTAGTATAGAGGCGTTTTTGTAGAAAGAAATAATAAAAACATTGCTATAATGTATTAGTAATTCATTATTTGTAGGATTATAAATTAATGAGTATCATAGTTGCCAGCTTTGTTACCTGTCCGCAGCTATACTTACCGCAGCAATATAATACAAGGTTATTTGGCTATGATCTTTCCTACGATTCAGATACTTCGGACTCGTTAAGATAGGCTTCTAAGTGTAAGCATAAGCATCTCTTTGTAACATATGTAAAATTAATCAAGTTTTATTGGCTTAATTTTTATCGTGAAATAATCTTTTATTATCTGACATTCCGGTGGAATTATAAAGATCAATAAGGAAGGGTTAAGTTAAAAACGACAGTTAACTACTAAATGTATTATTAATTAACATAGTTGACTGAACATCAAATTATGTTCGTTTGAGGCAGAGATAAAGTCGGTGCGAGCGTGCGAACTAATCGACAAGAGGAAAATGTAATCGTGTTTTGAAACGACTTTCAATCAAACCCTGTTGTGCGTATGTAATGCATCACAAAAGCTTCAGTAGCCTGACGCCATGCTTGTAGCCCACTCAAGCGATGGACATATTCAATCGAAAGCCTTATCCGAAGTAAACGACAGATTAAAAATCCATCGGCCCATATCGCAGAACTGAAATTCTGATACACGCATTTGTAAAAGAAAATCCAGTGGAGTGGAAATGGATTGAGTATCAAAAGATGGACTCGAATGTTTGACGCTCTCTTTCAAGTATTTGCTTTAGGAATAAATCAACTAGAAAACATACGAGGGTCAGAATATTTGTGATTGGCTTGCCAATTCCGTTTCTAATAATGCAGAATTCCATTCTGTGCTCGTAATCTGAATGTAGAGACTATAGGTAGAAACCGGCATAACGCAATTTTTTTGGGCCAAGACTTTTAAGGCCACGTTCAAAAATATTTAAAATCTCCAGTAAATTACAAACCTCTTAATTCTCTGAGAGTTTATCTTCTCTAATCTCTTTGAACAAAATTCAGTTCAAACAACTCCCTTTAAGTAGCAACTTAGTTAGGAGACAAGATTCAATACTAAAAGGGTTTACTTTGTGACTTCTCGGTTTGAGACAAAGCAACAAAATTTTGATAATTATACTTAATTTTAAGTAAACATCAAAATATATGGTCATACGTACAACTGGGAATTTAATTAATATTAACCTTAAAGCACTCTACGCAAGTTCGTCAAAGTATTACGTACAAAATTAATAAATATTTGATATACCAAAACATTGGCAGGAAACAACGTGAAGTGTGTCCTTTTTGTTAGGTTAAAGAGTAGCTATCAACAGAAACTTGAGTAGCTTGATTCAGTTTAATTTTAAAGAACACTTGCCTCACTGCGCCTCCTTTGATTTCCCAAGTGGATATGAACTTACAAGAAACCTGACGGGTGTTAGGTATGAGTTCTTCCCATATAGAAAGTCTGCTAAGTTTAATACAGTCCCTCTTCGATATTGTTTTATTTCAAATGCTTGTTTAAAACGAGGCTATTGGTTTTTCAATTTTCTCTTTTATAACACGTGCAATGTTTCGAATATTCTAGATGACCAATAAGATGTGCATGAATTTTATAACAATTTCATTTATGAATTGCTATTCTTTATTCATACTTATGTCCCTTATTGATAACTACTGTTTTATATTTTATTTTTATATTTGGCCTTCACTATGGTTTAAACTGTCTATTCTAAATTTTAATAAACTCCATGCAGTGGTTGGTACAGTGAAAAACATCTAAACAAACTTTTACATTTATATGATAATATAAATGTAAAAGGATAGAAGAATGATGCTGGATTTAATATTCCTACAAAATGTAGTTAAAGGGTTATCTCAGGTAGAATGTTTACTTGAGCGTATAGAAATATGCGTACCTAGACCAAATACCAGAATCCGAAACAATTTTCCATTTTTAAAGTACCGAGACACCGGACCAACCTGGGTGCTCAAGCTCCTGCAGCTAGGTATACTGCAACTTATAACCATTGTTGGAGGAGACTTAGCATAGATATATTTCATGACCATTCTAAGAATTTTAAATATAAAATAACTAATAGAAATAACGTAGTATTATAAGTTGGTAATTTTCTTATAAATATTGTTTTCCCTGTGGTTGTTTTTATTTGTTATATTTTTCTTTGTTTAATTTTATTATGTAGTTTTTGAATGTTGTCTACCTGCCAGTGCTGTGCATATTTGTAACTGGGGTAGCACATGCACTTTCATGTCTGTAAATTTTATGTGAATGTTTGTGTTTACCCTGTAAATATGCCTAAATAAATAAATAAATAAAATAATGGATCTGTTTCTATAATGCTAACTTTTTATAACCTCTTCATTTTGATATACTACAGAAAATTACACACACCACGGTCAACTAACCTTACAAAATGAACTCACTGTGCTGTTAGCGCAGTCTACAAATATTAAAAGTCCGCTGCTCATAGCAAAATGCCTCCTCAAGGTGCCTGTTGACCTTACTCATCACGGGAAAACAGTACAAAGTTGTAAGGCAGCGATCTTGTGTAGAGTGAAGGTATTTCCTCAGCTGTAGTTTAAGCGAATTTCCAGAGCTTAGGAAGGATCCCACCATACATCTCATTTGCTTCAAGTGTCATTACTACACATTTTGTTTATGAGCAGCACTTTACCATACAGTACACAATGTCCTGTATCAAGAGAACATCCTAACTGGACAGTACAACAAGGAAATATGGTAATGTCGGAACAACAATTTGTGGATCACACTATTTTTTGTCCCGCGTAGGGATCGAACCCACAGCCCTCGACGCAGTGGCAAAGCGACTTAAATCACTACGCCATATATCTGCAGTTAAAGTCAAGCTTGAATTAAAAACTTACTAATTATTATGATCGTTTTGATATCATACAGTTTTGACACCATAAACATTATTCAGCAGATTCGTTGCTATTATAAAACTATCAGGATAATTATTTATCATTTCATACTATTCACGCCGTATACTCTACGAACATTAAAAGAAAATAATAAACTAGTAAGCGGACAAGATTTAAGTTAGGCTTTATTTAAACTAACGCCAACTTCGATAAACGTGAAAGTAGTTTATCCGCGGCGGCTTTGGTTGGAAAATACCTACAAGTTTTGAAAATGACTAAAATTTAAAGCAAATATTTTCTCGTGTTTTTTTTAAACACGTTAATATAATAATCTTACGTCTGAATAAGAGAAGTTAGGCAGAAGTGTATTGTACCCTCTATGTATCCCCTATATACCGGTTTTTATTCGTAGGTCAGAACGGCATCTTATTCAACCCAGGACTTTAATGTGAACTTACGTCAAATCAAATCGGTCTCGGTCAAACTCTTTCTTGACTAATTAGTCAAGAAAGACTTTGACCAATAAGAGCTAAATACCTGTAGGTTATATACTAACGTTATGTACGTTTTATAGATCTAGCGCTCCACATTTTATCGGATTTCATGATACTTTTATTATTTTAGTTACCGAATATAGTATAACATATGCGATGTAATCCTCGTTCCTAGCCACTTTTAACAAAGAGTTAAGAAATAACACTTGATACAGCATTATGTTTAGATCAATTAGTAAACTGACAGGACGCCGACTTGGCAGGCTAGAATCCTGCGTTATCCTAAAACATATTATGTCTCTTTCTATAATATCTTGCAGTATAGAATTAGTTAGTTTTTCTACCGAACGATATAATATGTCATATCTTTCTCCATACTACAAGGACAACAATTTAGTAAGATAGAATTTTAAATACAGCTCTATCATCAAATCAGATCTATCCATTATACAACCAAAGAGTTTATATATATACTATGTTCTGAATTTTATCCAATCTTGATGCCAAGAACTGGTTCAAAGTAAGCCAAATTCCACCCAAACATACTAACAAAGTTACAAGGTAAATAAAAGCTTTGAAAAATTTTGTCATTAAAATTCTTCCTAAAGTTGTTCTGCCCTTATAATTTTGTATATTGTATCTTAACATTTTAATCTTTAAGATTTCCACAAGGATTCTTCGAAGGGTTTCTGTAAGCCCATCCTCCTTGAAATGATTACATACGGTCTGAACTGAGCGTATGAACGACACAGTGGGCTTAACCCCGCAAGGTGTCGGGACTCCTAACAACCTCTACTAATTGCTACACTGCCTTAGATTACGTCAATTTAAATATGGATACGGAGTTACTTAAAACCTTTGCTAATGTAATGCATCTTCTCGTAATTAGCGATGTTGTTAGTGTGAGTGCTGTCGTTAATTACGTTGTAATTATAACAACATGTTTCAAAGTGTAAATGTAAAATAAAATGTTGAGTACCAAAGAAATTACGAAAAATATTGTTGCGTGAATGTAAGACAGTTATCGAATGATGATAACAATACAATTTTAAATGTAATTTATTACATTTTCCGAGACCATAAATTCGATTGAGAGATGTTTCATCTCTCATTCATAACTCTTTTAACAGTAATTAAATACTATTCAACCAGTAAGTAAGTACTGATTAGAGTTCCTAAACAATAACTGTCTTATTTTTCTTCCTTCAATGTTTTTAACTGTTTATGGTCGCGCAAGTCTCTTTGCTAGCGGGGCCGCCAAAAGTATCCTAAGCGGAGGGATAAACGTAAATTATCGTTGGTGAAACAAAATAAATCCCGATAAAAGCCGCAAACGTAGTTAGTGGTGTGTTAAGTGGATGATTTTCTTGCGCCAAACTGGAAATAAACACTAAAGAACGAAACGAAATGTTATGCAAGCTGTTCCGAACGACAAAAAATACACATTGAAATAGTTTGTGCTTTGCTTCTGCGTTAATAATTCAGATCTAAATGGATACACTGCTTCGAAACTTATATCTATAAATATTTCTAGCAAAATATATCGCATTTATTTATCCAGGTCATACGTTATTTGGTATACGTAGACGCTTGCTTCTGGGAGGAGTCGGTAAAGATGGATTTTCACTTGCTTATTTGATTCTGTCATACTTATCTCTTTTGCTTTATTCACTTGCATTGTATCCTTTAAGCACGCTTGTTGCAGTTTAGGGTATTTTATCTTGGCCATTCTCCAGATCGCTCTCAACTGAAAGGTAATCCCAAATAAAACTTTCACGTCCGTCAGTTTAGGATATTCGAATTTTTTATTACACTGATTGCCTTGGTGCCGCGTTGATAGTGAATACGGCTGCCGTGCATGAGGTCTCGGATTCGATTGCTGGTACGAGCACAGTATTATTAAGATTTTCTGCCTAGAGATTCTCAATAGCAGTACGAAGTTTAGAACTATGTGGGGTAGAAGGCAATAGGTTCCCCCTATATTTCATGGGACCTTAACCATAACTGGCGAAAGCTTAAGTGTAATGTATTATTCTTACCGAACTTGGCGGACACAATGGCGTGGGTCTCGATACGTATGTTTCGCCAGTGTAACTCCGTCATCATCCTCGAAGAAGTAGTCAAAGTATACTTCAACGGTGAAGGAAAACATCGCGAGGAAACCTGCATGTGAGAGTCTTCCATAATGTTTTCGAAGATATGTGAAGTCTACCTACTCGCACTAGGCTAGCTTTGTGGCTATGCCCTAATCCTTTTCACCCTGAAAAGAGGCCCGTGCCCAGTAGTGGGACAGTGTATATCCAGGGCTGATATTATACGAAGATTAACGATACCACTCTTCAGTGCGAGTTGTGTGTTGTGTAGATAAACCTGGTAGAGTTCACACTCAGTGGTAGGAACTCTACAGGTCTACCTACACAACAATAGGATGATATACATATTTTATAGAGAGGAAGTACATTTTGCACTGCATTGTACAAGGTTACAAATGTTAATTTCCTGTACTCTACCTTACATAAATGTTATTATTATAAGGAAGGTAAGGACTGTAAATTCACAAATAGGGCTTATAATTATTTTATATACAACTAGTTTTTGCTCGCGGCTTCCCTCGCGTATAAATGGGGAAGTTTATGTTAGTAACAGTATTTAAAAAAGATATTGGCTATGTAATTTTGTGATAATATATCTTACTAATAGTAAAATAATTTTAAAATCAGTTAAGTTATCCCTTATAAAAACAAATAAACGAAAAATCTAATCTTTTCTCTTTATAATATCTATATATTAATACGTGAACCAAAAACTTTGGACCCCTTTTTACGAAAATTGCGCTGACGGAGGAGTATGAAATTTGGCACAGTTAAGGTTTATATGGAGAAGGTGGGGCGAATCCTAACATATTTATAAAATATGCATTAGAAATACATTAAATTAATGAGAAAACACTACACGCATACAACCATGCATTTGACACACGCAGTCGATTCGCGTTCGCAGTATTTCGGCATTGTTCGTCGAACGTCGTACAATTCTTTGTAACTATGGTTACCTATAGGTAACCATAGTTAAATGTTTTCTATATTACAATAAATAAGATATACCTTATTCTTTTTTCTTTATCACATATAAAGAAAAAAAAATGGTCGAATTTTGACCACTAGGCGACCGCTAGTTAGTATAGATATATAGAGTAAGTATATAACAAACAGACGTAAACTCGTGTACAAATCATTTGCTTGTCACATTAATTCTATTAATTACGTACTCATTAATTATGCATGCACTTATCATATAGCAATACAGTAAATATAATATTAATACAACGTATATAATATACATACATAATATGTTACTTAAGTAGTATACAAAATACGTATTTCAATTCGTCAGATTAAATAAGACTGCATGGTTGGCATAGCAGTTAAAGTAGTCACCAACACTGCCATTATATGCCCGGTGTTGTGGGTTCGAATCTCACGCGGGAAAAAAATGGTGTAATCCACAAATGGTTGTTCGGAGTCTGGGTTACAATACAGGAATTATTCTGATTTAGGCACAAGGAAGTTGCCCTTCATAAACAAATAATATATCTCTGTTGAATGAGTCGAAAAAGTAAGAGCATTGCGCTCCATGTCAAGGCTTTGATATTAATGCCCCTAAAGACTAATCTTTTATATTCTGTAATAATTATCAATATGAGTCACACATGAGTCCAATGTGTAAAATTCTGTTACGTAAACGTCAATATATCTTAGCTCTATGCGGCTTATTAGTCTATTAGTACATTAAAACATAACAATCAAAATGTGTTTTTAACTTTTTAAATGTGATTTAAGGTTTTTATCTAACTTAGAAAGTTACATTATTCAAAGTCTAAAATGACAATAATATTATTTTTCAATCTGCTTTAATATAAATAAGGAAACCTTTTAAATCTGGTAAAAGTGATAATTGTCAAATAACAAAAAATGAGAACTAATATATACGCAATACTATTATGTGACGTAACCGCTATTTGAGTGCAGGCGTGCGAGGGAGATAGCAAGGTGCAACTGCACTCCCAATGTTTCTCATACGCAAGTTTATAATTGAAATTTTATATATATTTTGCAACACATTTTAATGCAGTTTTCATTGAAAGGTACGTTTGAATACATTTTCTCATGCGTATAAAATAATGTGCAATATTAAATATAAACAACAACCCTATTGGGTATTATCTGTATACACAGCATGTTCTAGTAAGGTGTGGTCATTATTTAATGTTGTATTATGCACCCTGTAATTCATGTAAAAACTCTTAAATTGTTATGAAATAGTAGTATCTCCTTTATAAACTTTGAGAGTTTTTAAATCATCATAGATTAAAATACAGTCAGGTAAATTATTTTATACAGCAAATGCCGTTCAGATAAATAAACTGATTTGAATGAATTGCAAGTAATTACACTCGAGAGTGCTGATTTAATGATCCAGATATTTCAAACTCTTTACAGCTTACGATGCTATTTATCATATGATTATACCTTGTTATCCTAACTAATATTACAAATGCGACTGTGAGTTTGCTTGTTTGTTACGCTTTCACGCCTTAACTACTGTACCGATCATTATGAAAGCGCTCTAGAATTAAACTATATTAGAAATGATGCTGTAACGAATCCTGACTAGTCCTAATCCTATTATAATAATAATAATATATAATAATATTCTACCACATACACACAACACCATCTAGCCCAAACTAAGCAGAGCTTGTACTATGGGTACTAGACAATGGATAAACATACATATATACTTTTTTTTTTTTGTAAATACATACATATTATACATAGAAACACCCAGACCAAGACAAACATCCATGTTCATGCACACAAATGTTTGACTTGTGCGGGAATCGAACCCGCGACCTCAGGCGTGGCAGTCGGTTACACTAACCACTACGCCACCGAGGCCTATTCCTAACTAATATTATGAATGCGACTGTGAGTTTGTTTGTTTGTTCCTTCCACTTTCACGCCTTGACCACTCGACTCGACCATCAGGAATTTTCGCATACACGTTGTAAGCGGTACAGTAAAGGAGGTACCTTGCATCCTGAAAAAGTACTGTTCCCGAGCGACCGGAGCCGCCCGGACAATCGTTAGAGCAAAATGCTAAATTTTTACACCAATGCAACGATTATATAGGGTACTAGATTTGGATTGTGTAATCGGTCAATTTGTCCAAAAGTTTGAACCACCTGACTGATTGAGGCCATATTCACGCTGTAGGTATTTATTTTGCTTAGACAATAGTTCATTGTTATGCTAGAATCGAATATTGTGAAGTTATTAACAACCAGCTTTTGCCCGCGGATTCGCTCACATAAAAGTAGGTTTGGTTAGGTTATGTTAGTAACAGTACATAAAAAAAATACAGCCTATGTAACTCGGTGATAATATAGCTATCTAATAATGAAAGAATTTTTAAAATATTGTGTAGCTTTAGATCCTCACAACCTCACTACCCTAACAGAAACATTTTATTAATTTAAAAACGATATCGTTTCGCGGAATATCGTTTACGTGCCCGTATGATAGACATCTGATATTTAAATAAGCGTGTAAAAACATCCCGTTCTTTAATTTAAAGTATTTTTAATAGCAATTTCAATGAGATATCAGATTTTTTTAATTACTAAAAGCGCTTTTACCTTTTGTTATTCGGGGCACGCCACGATCATGGCGGTAAGTCCCGTGTTTGAGGAGTTGCTGGAGAGGCGGCATGGCGCCCTCACCTTCCGGCTGACACAGGTAATGACTGACCATGGTTGTTTTGGCCGGTTCCTGTGTCGTATAGGCCGGCAAGAGACGCCCGGTTGTCACCACTGCGGCGACTGCCGCGACGTTGTTGAGGACACGGCGCTGCACACTTTCGCGGTTTGCCCTGCTTGGGCATCGCAGCGCCGTGAGTTGATCGCGGCAGTCGGATTGGTTGCCCTCTGGCTACTGGCTGTAGTTCAGTCTATGTCAGTCCGGAGTGAGAGGTCGTGGAACGCCGTCGCCTCCTTCTGTGAGGAAGTGATTTCCATCAAGGAGGCAGCGGAACGGGAGAGGGAGCGTTTAAACCCTCTCCCCAACCGCAGAACCGGGTGCCGGAGGACGTGGGATGACCTCCAGCCACCCTGAGGTTTGACCTGGGGGTGGCGGGCTTTGTGGGCCTGCCCGCCATCCGTTCAGCACCAGGTCCGAGAGGCGGCGTGCGTTTCCCACGCGTGCCTCTGTGTCGTGTCCGTCTCCCCTCTAGAGGGGGGGGGGGACAGTAGGGCTTTTTTGTTGTGGTCACCAGTGGGTAGGTCTTTTCGTGTAGTGGCCTGCCGTTTCATACGGCGGGCCGTAACCTCGGCGGGGTCGCGACCGCATGTGAAAGTGATTCGCGCGGCGCCGCCGAAAGTGGTTTGTCGATATTCCGGGAGGTCCATTTTATCGTTTTAACATCTTTCTGTTACCCCGTTGAGTCCGACATAACCCCTCCGCCCGCCCCCGCGGAGGGGTATGCGTCAAAGCATTCCTCCACGTAAAAAAAAAAAGATTATGTTTGCAACAGTTATTTTTTCTGGATGAAAGGTACCCTATGTCCTATTATATACCCCTGAAAATGTGTATGCAAAATTTCATGTTGATCGGTTGAGTAGTTAAGGCGTGAAAGCGTAACAAACAAACAAACTCATTTTCGCATTTATAATATTAGTTAGGATAGTTAGGATCACGGCTGTTATTTTTTTTTATTGTGATAGAGTTTATTCTTTTTGTTTATTGTAGTAGATTTATGGATAAATAGATAGAGTTTAGGATTACTAAAATCGATCTTAACAGTCCTAATAATCGTCTAGATGTATTAGGTACACTAACATTGCACCTGTTATGTTTAAGTTTTACCCAAATATGACTAATTTAATACCGTCTAATTAGCACTGCATTTCAAACTATTGAATAAATTTAAATACTAATATACTAAAGTTCTTAATAAAAATCCAATAAAGCTTTACCCGTATTGTTGTGGGACCTAGAACTTCACGATTGGCAGTTGTAACCTAGTGGTTATAACACTGTTTTGTACTTTGTACAGCTGGCAAATTTTTAAACTAATGTTAATTACAATAACTAATCTCGGTGCAGTGCCAACGATATATCAGTTACTATCATTAACGCTAACCCCACACCACCGACACTTGATACAAGTGAACTGATTTAGTTACACACTGCAATCGTGTCTACTATGAGAAAGTAAAGCTCATCTGTCGTCCGCTAACTAAAAAACTGTTAAGTGATATATGAGAAGAATAGCTTAACGACTTTTTAGTTAGCGAACAGCAGTCATTGAGTGGAACCAGGACAACGTTATTTATAAGCAACGTAAAAAATACTGCACGGGCAGTGGTATAAGTGGTCGCATCGCCACTGATACTACGCTGTGTGCTGTGGGTTCGAATCCCACACGGGACAAAACTTTGTGTGATCCAAATATGTTTGTTCTGAGTCTGGGTGGTCTTTTTGTCCGTATATTGAATGTTTGTAAAAGCCCCCGCGACACAGGATATATTCCTAGTGCGGGAGTTGTCTTTTTTAAAACTATCTCTTCGACCGAATGACGTCGTACTGCCAGTTAAGCGACACTAATTCTCCTAGCAGTACAGTTGTACTGCTAGAAGAATTAGTGTCGCTTCATGACGTAGCAGTAGTTATTATTCTTTGCTAAAAAAACACAAACAAGGCAGATTCTAAATACAACAACGTTGCGTAACTATCCCGAGAAGCTTCAGTTTTTTTTTACTTGCCGATATTCACAATGTGCGATCCTGAGTTAGTACGCCTATTTCGCAATTGACCGCCCTAAACTCTTTATTTACACAAGCAACTATATTAATAAACCCTCATAATACCTTTTTGTCCGGGCTGGTACTAGGAGCCATAAAAAGTCCAAGCGTCTCTTGTATAAAAATATCTGTATTACCAATGATACAGAATTACAGAACTAACTGCCTTGGTGGCGCAACGATAAGGAATGCGATTGCTGTGTTGGCATACGGTTTGATTACGGGATCGCGCGGATCGGATAAGAGTTTTTCAAATTTTCTGTCAAGGAATATTCTTAGTAACTATAACTGTATCCGATAGATATAGTAAACTTACATCGAATTACTTGGGATCGAATGTATCTGTGATAAACATCTGACCATCTTTTTGTGGATATACTAGCGCCAGCAGTCTGTAACTATACCCAGTCTTCTTCTTCGTGTCAATGTACGAACACCCCTAAATTTTGTCTGCCCGAAATCCCGCCACAGCCACGGCATCGTCCGTTGCTCTCCACAGTGCAGCTGGAGGGGCACATTGGACAAGAGAGCAAATGTGGCATAGTTTGCAGTGGAGCTCCACAGTCACAGCGCGTTTGCGACTGGTCAATGTAGCCCCAATTTGCCATATTGTTCTTGCAACGACCAACCTGGGTACGCAAGCGATTCAGTGATTTCCAGGTTGGTCATTGCAGTTAGTGTCCAGGTGGCTGGTTTTCTGAAGTTGTAATGAAACTTGCCGGGACAGGATGTTTCGCTGCCCACATTTGCTCTCTTGCCCGTTGTGGGGGAATATTGATATTCCAAGATGAGTGACATGGCAGAAAGCTTCGGCGGCTTTTTAAACGCATAGGAGGCATCTTGTGGTCGAAGTAGTCAGCACTCATAATTATACGAGACTTAAAACTAAACGTTAGCAAAACATTACCTATAGAATAAAGAGGAGTGATCCGATGTATAGTGCATTCTAAATAATATTAGGGCTATATTTCACCGGGACACCATAGCGGCGCAACCAGTCGCCGCTACCAACAAAATGGATACAGCTCTATAGAGAGTTACTCACCTGGTGTCCGTTTGATTGCGCAACTAATTTAGCGGCGCGACCAGCTCGGACGCGTGCACTGAATGTTACTGGTCGCGCCGCCACGCTGGTCGCGCCACCACTAATGACTATAGCGCTGTATGGTGTCTCACTCACTTGGCCGCCAGTCCGGCCGCCAGTGACGCCCTACCTCATTGTATGCAACACGCGTGCACTGGTTCGAGGTCCATTTTGATACTGTCTCAGTCTTTTTTTTTCTTTCATGTGGTTAGTGGCCAACCTGTTGTTAAGTGTTGTTCAAGCCACCCGTAGGCCTCTGACATGGCTTAACAAGTGCTGTCAATTTGACAACAACCGGGACCGACTTTTTACGTGCCTCCGAAGCACGGAGACGCTCAGATGAAATACCACTAAGCGGTCACCCATCTATAGACTGACCGCACCCAACGTTGCTTAACCTCGTTAATCGTTTACCGATCAGTGAGTGCAACTGGCTTAGTGTGGTGTGGCGACTCTGGTGTCTGTATGGTGTCTAGTTTGGTAGCTTACGGACACCACGGTGGCGCGACTGGTTGCGCCGCCATGGTGTACCGGTGAAATATAGCCCTTAATGCGAACGTGAGTCTGTTTGTTACTTTTCATGCCTTAACTGCATGCAATTTCACATAAATGTTGTCAAGGGTAACTTTCATCCAAAAAAAGTATTGTTACCGAGCGATCGAAGCTGCGGGCAAAAGTTAATAGCTTATACATATACATATAACGTAATGAAAGCTTACACACTATTAACAACGTAAACTGCGATAGTAAACCAATAAATAATTAAATGTTAGTAAGGTAAAATGGCTTTGAAGATCTCGGCAGCTGATTATAAGCTGTTAATTTATAATATAATTTCACATTAAAACTGAGTTAATCTACGATTACGTATGCTCATTAATAATTTAAATCAAACGTCAGAGTAACTGGAACTATGGATTTTGGGTAAAATCGAGGGCAATTTAATGAGGCATCAAATTATATATTTATACCTACATATCTATACAGTATCACACAATTACGTACTAATGTTTATGTACCACGATTATTTGTGATCATTGTGTGTGTGCATGCATAATAAGTTTGTTTTTATGTTTCGATTTGAAAAGAGAAATATATAATCGAAATTATATGAACGGATTATAACCACATAGACCTATTTATTGCTGATGTAATTGCTGATGTAATGTTTTGAAGTGAAATCTTCATTAGGCGCGGTGAGCACTTCTTGGGTAAACAAAAATCATAGAACTCGCGTCATCGTCACGCTTCGTCATCGTCACGCTTCGTCATCGTCACGCTTCCACGCTTTCCATTTTTTAATTATTTTAGAATATTAACAATATCTCAGAAATGGTGCGTCCTACGCAAAAAATAACGAAATTTTGACCCCCTTAATAACCCGCAAATATCAGAAATCCGACCTGCAACTTTCTTTTTTTTTGTTCATAGGGAAGTGTTTATGATCAAGGATTAAAGTTTTCACTTCTATCGGCAGTCCCCAAAGTCTGCCCCAATCTTTTTTTAATTATAAAATTACTAGTGATTATACCTATGTTGCTGAAAAATTTACTGATATTGAAACAAGACATACAAAACCTACACATACACGGATCAATTTTACTTGTGAATTATATAAATCGCTGTCCCGTGTAGGATTCAAACGTACAACATTGGACGCAGTGATAATGGCTGGGCGTCCGCTTACTCCGTGTTCTCTATTTGTTAATCTGAACAAATCATATATAAGCACCAATGTTGCATGGTGCACCTATCATTGTAATTCCAATTGAAATAAAATAATTCGACCAACAAAGAATAATAAAATGTTTCTTTATTCGATACGTAACAATAATACAATTAGTTTATTTGAAATTTTAGGTTTAATACTACAATACAATATTAATTATTATTAAATGATAACTCCAGAAAAAAAAATTCAATCAAAATACGTTAATATCATTATTATTATTGGTATAAAATATTTATGAAAAAAGTTAATATTGTGTTTCCTAGATACTTGCGTAAAACGCAGAACACGACTATAAATTAAAACATTTCATACTTACTTTAATCAGTCAGCTTATCGCTGTTCACCTACATATATTAACGGAAAACATTCATAATATTAAATAATGAATCTTATAAAATAATGAAATGAAAATTATCAGGCTGTCTCAAACTCAGATGAAAATTGTATATGTCTATAAAACCTGTGGCTGTAATTACGCAAGAGCCTTAAAGACAGACTTGTCAGCGCTTGTTCAGCATTGTGATTCAGGGTCTTTTGTGCCGCAGGAGGCGACAATTATCTGGTCCCACTATAATTACAGGTGAATCGGTGCCCGCAATCCTTGCGGCGTCAGCTTCGGTGAAACCAGGTTTGCAAACGAAGGGAGAAAAGAAAACTTTTGCACATTTTACCCTTAAAAAGTCATTTGATTTATATTATATGTGTTCAGTTGACTTATGTAGATATTATCCTTCTTTATATGTGTATTGCAATTATACGTGAACGCCGTTTATTATATGCTACGTTCATTACACATAAAGAAGCAACTATAAATAACTTTGATGCAACATTTGTTTTTAGAAAATATGCTCTTCCAGCTTATTAATTTTGTGTAGAATGTAAATAGCTTTTTTATAAATTGCCTTCTTATTCAAAGCAAGTTTTGCTGAAGCTATCATTAATACCAGTTTTTAATAAGCAACACTGCTTTTACAAAGTCTACACGAAGACAAGAGATGCAATTCTGTCTGCTGTCTCTGCCATCTGTCATCATATCAAGCTTATAATATATGTATTTTACTTCTTCAAACTTACTAACTTACTTAGCAGTCGTACAAGGCGACTCAGTTATAGAAGTATTAGTATGTCTAATCTATTTGGTGTCATACGATCAATATATTTTAATAAAAAAGTACTCGTTATCATAATGAAATCAGTCAATATCGATTGAACCCTAAGGTTTTTGTAGAAAGTCCCTATAATATATATATCTTACTTTTAAATATCTTCAGAGTGCTTTCCGTAGCTGGTTTACTTCTACCCTATCCAGTTGATGTTTGATCGAATGCACACCACACTTCAGTACACATGAATAGATTTCCTTTAAAGCCTTAACAAAGACATCGACTCAAATAAACATTTTAACGAATCACTAATATGTTTGATTTATTTTTGTAATGATTTCACTTTCGTGCCATCCTAATCTGAGCAGTTGAAACAGATGGAAGGACCTTTCTCATGCTTCATTCTCACATTACGATCGATCGACTAAGCATTCGCCTGCCAATAGATTATGAGCAGGTTTGACATCTAGGAGTTAGTTTAGCGCAGGAAAAGTGCAAGGTATGCTAAAGATTCCATGTTACATCACACACTACTTTTCGATATTATGACCTTCGTTGCTAACTCTGTAGTGACTCAACTAATAATATGGTAAAAATTATGGTTTTGGAAGACTGGTTTGGTATAAGCTCTCTTATGAGTGAGAGGGCCGGTAACAGTCTATGCTTTCTATCAAACACTCGCAAGAGGTTAACTATGTAATTATTAGGCATATAAAATATATATGACAGTTAAAATTCGAAAAACGTTTCATTTAACTGACTACACGGATGGCGTAGTGGTTTATGTGGTCGCCACGCCACTGCCACAGCGCCGAGTGTAGTGGGTTCCCGTTTCCCGTTGTCCCTAGTCTAGATATTCTTTGTGTCCGTTGTTTGAATATTTGTAAATTACTCCGCGATACAGGAATTAAAACATCCTGCAAGTCGGACTTGCGCACCGAGGGTTCTGTACAAACCTGTAGGTATATAAGTAAAAGTTATGGTATTTTTATTGCTAAATGAAATCCAGTCGCGGTCATTGCGGTAACTACAATTATGTTTATAATCACAATTTTTTTGGTGGTATAACTACTTAAAATTTAAGGTTTTCTGAATTTTTCTGTTACCTGTGCTGTAAGCTATTGCTTTTTACCAAATTTCAAGATTCTATGTCAACGGAAAGTAGCCTTTAAGTCTTGATTCCCTTGCGAGTAGTTGCGAGTTTCAAAATATGCAGCTTAAATTGCTGTTTCTTTTGACTGCGTTGACATAGAAGTTTGATTTTGTTACAGCTTAAAGGTATTATAGACCTGAGTATTTGATATGAATTTCAATTTAATACCTTTACGCGTTCCTTAGGAAAAGGGTCTTGACAGACAGACAGACGGACAACAAAGTGATCCTATAAAGGTTCCGTTTTTCCTTTTGAGGTACGGAACCCTAAAAAATATTAATAAATTTACAAAATAAGCAAACAGGCGTTCTACACATCGTCATAGATGGATGACGTCATAAAACAATTGCTTACATTTATATATTTAGCTATGTATAAAACCGATTGCCTACATTATTAATCATTCTTCATTGCTGAAATAAGGATAAAATTAAGTTTTACATTTATATTTTTATTTAAATAGAATACGGTTAGTGTGGTTAACTTCTTGAATGTCGAGTGGAAATACATAAAAAATAATTAAAAATTCATTGTGCAAACAATACACAAACGGACAAATGTATGTGCGCTCGACACTTGACTCATTAATCGACAGCTATTAATAATTACCATTAATTATTAATCTAAATCACCTTAACTTAATTAAATAATTCTATGAATTTATCGCTTTATGAATTTATTTGATGTTTAATCAAAGCATTGTGAATAATTTATTCATAACTATGGTATATTTAATGGATGTAGTCTGTCTCGGTGCGGGAGCATAAATTCCGCTTATGTTTATAGCTTTTCGTAAGGACCTGGGTTTGATACCGACTTTATTTTTCCTAAATACAACTTCCGCTTTTGCAACAATTCAAAAAATTGTATCGCCAGGGACTTTACAAACATTCAAACAACAGACACAAAGAATGTCCAGATTCTGAACAACCATTTGCAGATCACATAAATTTTTGTCCCGTGTGGGATTAGAATCTACAACACTCGGCGAGGTTGCAGCCGCAAGGCAACCACTCAAACCATAATGTCACCCGTGCAGTCAAAATGATGTTGGGTTCTTCTGTAACGAAATTGTTAGTAGAAGCATAGTCTGGCAATGTATCAAGCTCACCCTTATAAAAGGGGAACTTAAAAATTCTTCTTAAATGTGTGTATAATGCACGTCTGCTTGCTCTTTCACCGATATGTAAGCGTTAATCTATACTAATAATAAATGAAGATTTGTTTGTTTGTTTATTTGTTTGTTTGGTTGATCGCGGTAATCTCAGGAACTACTGGTTCGAGTTGAAAAATTATTTCAGTTTTGGATAGCCCATTTATCGAGGAAGGCTATAGGCTATATAACATCACGCTATGACCAAAAGGAGCATAGCATAAAAGAAAATTTTGCAGAATCGGGGAAAATTCTCTTATGTGAAGCAGACGAAGTTGCGCGGGTCAGCTATCTTTTATAAAGAACTTGTTTCTATAGAATATAGTTTCCATACCAACCATCAATAGCTGTTGATGATTCGTGAAAACGTAACAAATTTCTATGAGGTACGTATTTACGACGAAACATGTTTGTACCTCCACATTTGTAATTAAAGGCAACAATAGGTGATTTACGCAGTAGCAGTAACGCCACACTGCCTAATCGAGATTGAGGTTATGTTCGAGTTAACATGTCGGGTTTGCAAATACAGATCGATTTGTGATCGCCAGCAGGTGCCACTCGTTGGACCGTAAAAACATATTAGGCTATAAACGTCCACTGCAGAACATGGCTCCCCACACCGCTACATGAACGATACGAACACGAATATGTGGATTGATGGTAATAGCCTTTTTTACATGGATAGTGCACCAGTTTGATTGGTCACCTAGGTGTTAGAATAGCTCTAAATGTTGTGGCTTCAAGTTCATAAAATGTGTGATATACTTGCTAAAAATCGGATTTCAGCAACACTAATCTGGTGTTCGAAGGCGTTTTACCTGATTTGTTTGATATTTACCGTATTTCAAACTATTTCCGTTTAATAAACGTTAAATATTAAAAGGAATATGTATACAATGCCTAAGTTGTTTTTTTTGTTTTTTCGTCCCAAATTTATAGCTGTTTATTGTAATAAGGACATTTGACGGTTGGTCCGATAGATCAAGACATGTAAAATTATTTTACAAATGTTATTACATAATTTTAATTACTACAATCTAACATCTCATTCAAAAATCTTGTAGATATTTAAAAAAGTGTTTACTCTAGTTTATTACTATTCTTATTTCATAGCGTCATGTTTAGACTAAAATTATCTCAGTCGTTTATCGCATTATCAATGGTGAATTTTCTCAGACCAGGTCAAAAGTATCCTAATCCAACGAGCATGCTATGTGTTGCGTGTGAATAAAGCGTGATACGTATGCGAGAATCGTATCCTTACGTAGGTATAAAGTACATATCCGTATTCTCTGCTTGACCCTTCGGGAACCCAGCCAATATATAATGATGAATCATCTGCTATTAGCATAAGCGCTCTGTAATTAATCTGTATTAGATATGGTGCTGTAACTTATAATATCCATCCTGTATTAATCGGTCCTACTGCTGGGCACGGGTCTCTTCTCAGTGTGAGAAGGTGTGGGCCATAGTTCGCCACGCTGCACGCTGGTCCATTGCGGGTTGGTAGACTTCACATACATTCGAGAACTTTAATATGGAGATCTCTCAGATATGTAGGTTTCCTCACGATTTTCTTTTTACCGTTAAAGAATTAACTATTTAATACGCATTTATATGCGTATTAAATAGTTAAAAGAAAAGTCAGAAAAGCGCGCCTTAAGATCGAACTTAAGACCTCTGCGTGGCAGTCCAATTGTCTCATACAAGACTATCGCCGTTACTCAGCAACTAATAAATCCATAATATTAAAATTCTCGCCTTTATCGATGGTAGCACAATAAATACTTGTACGAGTGATATCACAATATTTAATTTATTAATAATATTATTCATTGCCCACAGTGGGAATCTGCCTTGCAGAGTGCATTAAAATGTAAAAGCTTATTTAACATGTCAATGATTGCATTCATTCGTCATAATTATTTAGCTCAAAGTTGATTTTATGTTGAATCACATGAATTAAATGTATAAAATCGGACGAATGTGATAGCTTTACGGAACATCAGGCGATGGGCTTGGATATCAGTAAATCTTCCGTAAAATCGGGTGGTTAAGGAACGCTGATACCTTATGATTATGAAACGTCGTTCACCTCGGCCATTCAGCACTTTAGATCACTTGAGCCTAAGTGATCTAAAGCTTCGAGTGGACGAGGTACCTAAGTACAAGAGGCGTGTTAATTATTCTGACAGTTGATAATGTTAATCACATTAACAATCAACAACAATTGTCGATAAATATAATTTAGAAAACATTTACTTATTTAATCAAAATTCAAATACAACCTTAGTAGATAAAACTAGTAATAATAATAATAATAATAAAGAGTTTATTATTTTCTCTCACATAGAAACATACATATAGTGGTAAATATATAACAGATGATGCAAACATGTAGTAAGACAATCGGGGACCGCCCTACAATCCCCGACAGGCCCCAGGTAGACGACCCCAGTGCACTCCCACCGTTCGCAGAATATGCGAACGGAGAGAGAACCAGCGATCTAGTCCCCAAAACCCGTTTGGAGATTGCAAGACGTGCCCTTACACTGTGTACAATACATGAGATTAAGTCTATGTGAGAGACTGGTTTCTGTACTAGGAGACCTGTATGACAGATAACCAGCCTCTCCTGACTCCGGAAATGGACAACGGTAAGTACATCAGGTAAGTACAACATTAGTTAGGAAAAGCATTATGTAAATGGAATTGGTTGGGTGTATTGCGACTGTTATAAGGTTTATAATTAGGGGTGTGAGGATCTGTGTGTGGTGTATGTGTGTGTGTGTGTGTGTGTGAGTGAGTGTGAGGGTGAGGGTGTGTGTGATTGTGTGTGTGTGAGTATGTGTGTGTGTGCGTGTGTGTGTGTGTGAATGTGTGTGTGTGTGTGTGTGTGTGTGTGTGTGTGTGTGTGTGCGTGCGTGCGTGCATGAAGGTGTATGTGAATGTATGCGCCTACGCATATGAGTGTGAATGTACGTGCTTGAGTGTATATGTCTGCTAATTAGGAAAGGACCTTAAGTAGATTCTCGGTCTCCTCATAATTCAGGGATTTTAGCCAGGACGTTATTACCCGTTTGCAACTAGCTTTTGTAAGGGGGTAGACTGTTAGCTTCTCATTTATCTTATTATACAAGTAGTAACCTAGAAATTCAAAGAATTTGCGTGAGAAGGCTGTATTTATTTTAACAAGTGGTTGGCATACTCTGTGTTTAATTCTTTTGTTGACATTTAGTGATGGATCATACCCTATTAATGAATGTTGCCTTAGAGCTGTGCACAGAATGTATAGTTGGCGTACTGTCAACACGTCCGAGAGCGAATAGAGATCTTTAGTAGAAAAGAAAAATGGTAACGATAGGCTTACTTTTAAAACCGCTCTTTGGGCTCTTTCTAGCTTTATCATGCTAGTCTTACAAGTGCCACCCCATACGGTGATGCAATAGCTGAGTATAGATTGGCACAAGGCCATGTATACCTGTAATAACCTATTGAGTAGTAGACACACCGGTGGCCAGACACAATTGATTTTTAATTATGTCTAGTATATGAAGACTTTACATATATAATTAAAGTTATAATTGGATTTCAGGCGTCGTCATCATTTCGACATATGGAGAATGCAAATGTTACCTTGTGAGATGGGCTCAAAAAAAAAGTCATGTGCAGGCATAAGAATAGTGTCACATTAAAGATTGGACATATGTAATTCATATTTGTTACGACACCAAAAAAAATCGTCGTAGGAAAAAAAGGATATGGCTAAAAATACCTACTTTTAGCTTTTAATAGAATAAAAACTGATTTTTACTTTTTACGATACTAAAACTAAACGCCCGTAGTTTTCTACGAGTGTATTCGTTTACAACCAACTTTTGCAGCTATTTACTATGAATCTTATCTTATCTTATGTGGGGGCTAGTCAGTGCAGACCGGCAACACTTCGACCCAGTGGGATCTTTTGTGTCGACACTCTCCCAATAACGACTGCCATAGATTTCCATGGCAGCCGGGACCGACGGCTTAACGTGCTCTCCGAGGCACGGAGCAGGCGATAATTGTCAATCAATACGCACATAATTTCGAAATGTCATATAACTTCCGAAAGTCAGAGGTGCACGACGTGGGTTCGAACCCGAGACCCTCTGCATTGCAGTCTGTTGGTCTCCCCACTGAGCTATCGCTGCTCTATTTACTACGAAACTAGCCCACCACCCTTTGAAAAAATATTTTCAAGACATATTACCATGCAGTGAATATTGAAAATAAACTTTGTAATTGTTTAAAAAAAGTGCTAATGCAATCCTTATGTAGCGTAACAACACCTAATACATAATAGCATGGTTCATCTAATACTGCCGTTTTGAGGAAACTAATATGTTGGTATAAGTGTATTATCGTTACTGAAAGAAGTAAGACTTTTAAGCACATTTATTTATTACAATACAATTATTACTACTTGAATTGTTACTACAATACAATTGTTTAATTACTTTTATTTCAATACAATTGGTCAGAGTTCTTAATCATAAAAGAAGTACTACTTTTGAAGACGTTATTAATATTTCAATACAATTTGTCAGATATCATAAATATAAAAGAAATAGTATTTTTAAACACATGATTTGTCATTTCGATATCACTGTCTCTTATTCATCATTGTTGTGAATCACTTCATCTAAATAAAGAGCAGGGCGGTGAATTGAACCTTGGTGCCTGGCCCAAGCAAGATACCACACTGACATGACATGGGCGCAGACACCAATGGTTCGCCAGCCTGTAAAACAATTACAGCGATAATTGTCAATGCTTGCCCTGTCTTCCAAGTTGTTGTCAACTAATATATAGCAAAAATAGATTTTGTAGCCACTGTGCCTACTTTTTATCCGCGTTCTTATAAGACAAACATCTGAATGGAGCAGATCGAAATTCTCCAATTGAGTAACCTGGTGTTGTGCACATATTTCTATTAACACATTGAACGCCGTGCCGGTCATAAATGACCGCGAACAATACATTTTCTATTATGTCTGTTACATGGCAGTCAATGTGTTAAATAATCGTTACCTCTTACATGCTCGCTATAGTAACTAGCCGCTAGTTTTAATTGATATGTTCCTACTGAATATAATATCAGTTCGTCTAGGGTGAGTTGAGGGAACTGTGGAAGATTTGGCACATCACAACGGATATTATTAAATGTAACTCTTTGCCGGTTTTAACACATCCACGTAGTCAGCTAAGCCAATGGGGTGATTTAACCTTGTCTCAATTATAGTTAAAAATTGGGCAGCGTGCCGATTGTCGTCCAATGGGACGTGAAAGGCATTGGTCAACGCTGCGGTTATTTTAAAGTCTTGGAACATGTGCAGCATTGATTTATTGAAATAATTTTGACTCTTGTTTCGGTTAACGGTTACCGGTTAACAAAAGTGTAACAGCTATGATTTATTCAATACAAAAAGAATATGCGAGAAAAATATGCATTTATTTCATATTATTATGCATACATTTTGAAGACATATTCATGGACCTATATTTTTTATTTCCTAAGGGCAATTTTCCCGACGTAGAAATAAAAGTTAATCGTATTTATGGGATCTACAAATTAGGGTATGTTTGAGCTCTGCACAGTTACTTTTTTTTTGAGCCCAATCACTTGCATCATCCTTTACATGGTATAGCAAAAATGTATAGCGATTGAGCAATGTCCATTGACAATATTAGTCATTGGATAGGATTGCGTTTATCATATAGTTTTTATCTTAAAATGAGTTACGTCGTTGTATCCTGTAATCGTCAGTGTCAGTACAAGTTGGACCATGAATACGTTCTGTGTACACACCACAATGAAGTATTTATTGTTCGCGATCGTGTCAGCCGAAGGTCAGTTATATATTAAGTACTAATAAACACATATTTAGCAGTAATTGTCTGGCTCACAGAACTTCATAAGTGTGGTATGGATGGCTGCTTACTGTTAAAATATTATTATAGATGCCACTTTGGCCTTCCCCTGCCCGCGAGTCTTGGTGTGCCGTGCATCGGAAGTCCAATTATTATTCCCGTCATAAAAACTGATCAAAATATAGTTTCGATCAAGTATAATAAATAGCAAATGTGAACTGAAAGCAATATATGTTCACATTCGACGTTTATTTTAATTTTAAGAGATTGTCTTTTGTGTTTTTATGACAATTATGACACTGAAACTAGATAGTCATTAAAATATAAAAACATCGAATGACATTTGATGTACAAATTGAAATGTAACCTTATAGCTTCTAAGAAATTACCAGAATGCGCCCTTCTGATAAGGATAAATAGTATAAGCATTTAAAAGTAGTCATACCTTCTTCTTGTTCTCCTTAGCCTTTAATATTCCCAAGTCACTTGGGTCGGCTTTCTAGTCTAATTGGATTTGACTGGATATCAGTTTTTACACGGAGCGATTGCCATCTGACCTCCGCAACTCGAAGACTAACGATACCCTAAAGCTAGACCAGTGTCAGGATATTAGAGGGCACTGACTTCCCAATAACGACTGCCATAGATGTTCATGGCAGCCGGGACCGACGGCTTAACGTACTCTCCGAGGCACGTCATATCTATAATAATAATATTAATAATTTATTTTTCTTTACAATAACACTTTTACATAGGCATAAAAATGTACACACGATAGAAGGAAACCCTATGGTAGTGTTGTGTAGAACTCTGGTACCTATTGGTACGAGAGCTAGCAACGTCGGGAAAACAAGCATTTCAGGTAGGCCAGTTTTTAGATATTCTATCTCTCTCACTCTCCCGGACGTCATACGGGTTATCTGGCTGGCGGTAGTAGTTGCGTTCATCAGTGCGCATCCTACCTGTTCAGGTAAAATATCGATATTTCATTTCAAATTAAGAAGTTTTTATTTTTATTTTTTTTTATTGAACCTTTTGAAACATGAATCTATTATTGCCAGATATTTTTATTGTTGTTTAAACTGTTTATATGGTAAGATTAAACTTGTGTTATGTTAAGCTATTGATAACTGTAGCGTAGCAACGAGTGCCACATTTATTCATTCATGAATTCGTTTAAAAATGTGTCTGTATCGATATTATTACAATTATAAGTAGGTATATGTCAGTGTGTATTTTTGTCTATCAACTTTGATAGTAATATCAAAGTTCAATTTACAGTAACAACTACGTTATTGTACTTACTTCACACACCTACCAAAATGGCAGCAAATATGTTTTTATTTATTTTAACAGTAGGAATATGTTAAAATCGTGCTTTCCTACAATCATTATTCTTTCGAGCTAACAAGACATACATATGTCATGTTTGCACTAACTCTTACAGCGTTGATCATAATCGTCTCATATTTGATTCCTAAATCGATTGAACCGATAATGCTAGTTTCATTGACTTTGATCTTTATTATGATTGGGGATAAAAATCAAATAAAACCTCAATAACGGTGTGATTGCCCGACCAGCAATAGGCTCATATCCTATTACCTAGAGCATAAAACATAGTTAGCGAGATGTGAGCGTGAAACACCTCTGCCATTCCCTCATGGTGACATGCAAACATGAGAATAATTATAACATTCATATATAAGTAAAAATATAAAGCTTTTTATCCTTTCAATGACGTTAGAGGCTGAGAGTATTAATTGTAATGGACCGGCTAGTCCAAAGGCACGGGTTTGATCAGTTGGACCTGGGATCTTTTTGTAAAGACAAAGTCTAAATAAAAATAAATAATAGATGACATAAGAAATTCGCCAATTTTTAAGGGATTTTCGTACGTTAAACGGATTTAGACCATCCGTATAACGTAGTGCAATTTCAATGTTTACCCGGATGTTATCCGCGTAAACGTGAGACAATATTATGTAAAAAAAATAATATTCTTTCTAGCAATTTAGGTTAGAAATAAATAACTGTTCTTCTTGTTAACCCATCTGGCTGCGCTAATATTCTTCGACGTTAGGACTTGAACCCATGTTCAAGTCAGTGGTGCAATGCGTGGGATTCGACACCACAACCTCTCGACCGGCAAGCGGATGTCTTCTCCATTGGCCTCATCTTAATATATTAATTTTCTTAAAAACCATCATAAAATGCATTTATCATAGTATTTTAACTATCGATATACATTTAAGTATAAGAATTCTAAAGGAGACCGTCCATATTCGGCTTGTATGTGGACAATCGTTTTATATACAAAGTAAAATATTAAAAGTTTTGTTTTAATATATAATAAATATTGCTTACCATCCAGTAGTATGAAATTGACATATTTTATTTCTATATTATATCAAAATAATACACACAGCCTGGAAGCAATAAGGCAGTATTACTGCAACTGCATAGTCGGCCTAAGGACTGTTGGTTGCTGTGCTCACATTATGTCTGTAATATGGTACCTAAGCTGGGCAAGATATGAAAATGTCACTCCACCAGCCCAGTTGTTGGAAAATAATTTAATAACTTATGAAGGTGATGTAAATTAATATTTATTTTAAACAATGTGTTTTATATTATTATTTAACGAACTTGATACTAAACTTCAAAGAATAATGTTTTCTACTTAGTTTAGGCTACTCAAAATTAATATTGTTATTACAATATATTTCACGGCCAGGCCAGGGTCCCATACAAGGTGGTCGGTCTCCTTTATATATAACGGATTGAATATTAAGCGGTAGACAATAGAAAATCTATTGTTCGCAGTCATTTGTGACCGATACAATCTGTTAAAAAGATATCGTAGGTATTCTACAAAATAAATGTTACGTTTATTTAAATATAACTTAAATAACATTTCTTTTTGTTGCGGGTATTTTCTTATTATCATACTGTAGGAAAACACCCGGCCCTTTGGGTGGATGGGACATGGGCTCAACACGCAGTGGCCCTTAGAGAATTTTAATCTAAACAGGGAAAGGACATCGATCACGATCCCTCTACTGCACTATACGTATCATAGATTTCCCGTGGCAGGTGTAAAACTACTGCTTGCTAGATAAGATACCTCAAAAATCTTGGTTTTGGGATGGCAGTTGAATAAATTAGTATTTGTAAAAGGATGGATAAAAAATTGTTTTAACCCTAAACACTCTAATAGCATCGAGTTAAACGGGTACCTACAACGTTATTATTACCTACTCACATAGTCTTACGCCTAGATAGATAGGTTTATACAGAGATATTATACCCATTAGCCAGTTATCATTTTAAGTCATGCGGATAAGGGGACGTGATTATTCCCATCTATCCGTTATATTTCAAGCCTTTGTGCTGCTACCGAGAATTTCATGACAGAAAACCCAAAAGTAGGTACTTTGCCCGACCTAACATCTAAAATCCCAAAAGTAGGCAGGTACTTTGCCCGAACTAATATCTAATATCCTAGAAGTAGGTACTTTGCCCGACCTAATATCTAACCCGAGAACTCATGCAAAGTAGTAGCATTTAATACCACTACGCCACTACGGGTGTTTAATGAATTGGTATTTGTGCCAAACGTGGATGAAAAATAAAAATTTCCTCTTTGTGTAAATTGATATTTTATAACATAATAGCTGACCCGCGCAACTTCATAAAGGTAAAGAAAGAAAGAAGGAAAGGTACTAATGGTATCAAGTCGTATAGATATTATCATCTTTATGTAAGAAAGTAGTATTATTATTTTAGAACTTCTAAAGGTACTTTGTTTAAAGGGTATTCGACCGAATAAGTTGGTAAGGAAGATAAGCAAAACTATTCCATTTGTGTCCGGACGTAAAGGCCAGTGGGCAATAAATAATGGTGCGTCAGTCTAGGGGTCACATCGTAACTGCATTTTAATGTGACCACATGTCTGCGGGCTCCGTCTACGTTTTATTCGTATACCTATGTTTTATTCCGCTTGTTTATTTGACCACCAGTGGCATTTAGGATGATATTAAATGGGTAATTTACGATGACATGATGTAAAATGGATGATTTATTTAACAGGCATTACAATATTATTGTATATATAAATTGTTGTGCGCGTTTATATTGCTTGTTTAATCTCTTTCAACTTATAACAAATGGACATGAATAAGTTAAAATTACAAACGCAAGTTATGTTACCGATTGATTTTTATATTATTAGGCAAAGAGCAGCCACGTGCGAGTCAATATATCAGCATACATGCTGATTATAGGCATCATTTTCCTTGTCCTGCAATCTTTACTTATACAAATAATGCCAATAATGCTAATTATTTTACATATTTCAGCTTCGTTATTTTCAGAGAAAAAGTTTTTCATAATACATAACTTGCAGTCTGTGGGTCAAATATACACAGAGGGCATACAACGCTCTGCGCATACAGTATAACAATGCTTTCAGGATGCTTGTGGGGCTGCCGCGGTTTTGTATCGCATCAGGCATGTTTGCCAACGCAAGGGTTGACGACTTCTATGCCATAATCCGGAAGCGATGCGCCTCGCTTCGACACAGAACATGCCCCAGCTCCCACAGCACGCTGAAAGCATTGACAAACCGATGGGACTGTCAGATGCTTGGCCGATGGGTGAGACTGCACACTCAATTAGGCAATAAATAACTAATATTGTTTGTCATGTCTGTCTGAGTGTCCAGTGATTTGTGTTTGTCTGTGTTTTATTATTATTTGTATTCATTGTATGTATGTTCACTAACAATAGTTACCTAATACGTTGCTTTGTAATACTAATCCTATGGACCTAACAGTCTGCAAATAAATAATAATAATAATTATTATTATAATTCTAGATTAATAGCATTAATTGCAATGCTGAGATAATCAGCTGTGACAGACAGAGGGACGAACGGAACGACAGACTAAGTCGCATCTTAAAAGTCTTGTTGTCAACATTTTGGTATGGACCCCTAAAATACGAGTATTTTTATGAACTAATAGGAAGATAAAAGAATAGCACCAACAAAAACCACTAAGGTAGCACACAAGCATCTGGCCAGCTTATTGGAAAACAGTAGACTATTGATAATATGAACACCTAACTATTATTGGCGCGTTGCCTATCCTGCAATGAATTGAAACAAAGGTGCTGGCATCAATTTAAGCGACAGTGACCATGGGTCACTTAAACAGTACAGCGCCTTTACAGGAACGATACATAAAATTATTTGCTTGCATATTATAAAGGATAGAGGTCCTTGCCTAATTAGATTACTCCAGGCTGAAACAGTGATTTCGTTCTAGCTCGTCAAAAGTATGTATGTAATGTTTAGCAATAGAATTATTGTAATGTGTGTGCTATGCGACATAGCTCTCCGGATAGCCAATCTGAAGTAGCAGTGGGCAGGGCGCATAGCCCGCAGAACCGATGGCCGTTGGAACAGAAAGGTTCTGGAATGGCGGTCATGCACTGCAAAACGCAGCAGGGGTACGGCCTCCACAAGGTGGCCGGACGACCTGGTAAGAGGTGCAGGAAAGACTTGGTCTATTCGGTTGTCCTATGTCCAACAGTGGACGTCTCTCGGCGGAGATAATGAATGTGTGATATTATAATATGGTACTTACCAACGTATTGTAGAGCTTATACTTATATAGAACTGAAGTTCCTTTCAGTCTTAAATGGATTCTCCTCCTCATTCATGGATAGCCGAACATTAAAAAATGATGTCCCGGCTTAATTACTTACTCCTTTATTGGACCAACTTTGAACAGATGTAGTCAATAAACAATTGGAAATGGGTAATAGATATGTTAGACACCCTTGTGTTGCTCTGCTAGTCCTATGCCACGTGTTACGGTGTACTTTTTTTAAAACCTAACTCATATTATAAATGCGAATGTGAGTTTGTTGATTACGCTTTCACGCCTTAACTACTCGACCAATCATCATGAAGTTTTGTGTACACGTTGCCAGGAGTACAGAAAAAGATATAGAATATCTTTTATCCAGAAATGATACTGATCTCGCGTGATAGCTAGTATAAAATAAAAAGCAATGTATCAACAAATTATCTATCTATTTATATTTTATCTTCCGTCTGCACCTGCAGGCAATACGTATTATTGTGTGCGGATTTATAAGTGATAGAGATAACATTAATAACATGAGAGCACAAACACAAATAGTTAAAGTTATTGAAGCATTTCACAAGTGAGTGTTCACAAGGCAACTAGGACAAACGGCTTAACGTGCTCCTCGACGCTTAACCGCACCAACATTGCTTCACTGGATACGAGTAATCAATTTGCGTACTAACATACCCATCTAAATACAAAGTCTTCTGAGACGTGTCCATTCAATTGAGAATTTGAACCTTTGGCAGACGTGGTGATACATTATTAGAGGCTCTCATGGACCAATGCTCACAACGATAGCTTTACTATTAATGCTACATACCGATTTTGTTGCTTGAGCTTCAAAATAATATCGGTCAAAGTTGTTAACCCATATAATTCTTTGACCAATCAGTAATGACTCAGATCAGAATTCTTGTCCCCAACAACGACAATTAAAAATACATAGGTAGAGGGCAAGGTTTCTCGTTTCACCTCCTAGTGTTTGTTTTTACAAATCGGTGAAGAGCAAATCTTAAGGCAACGTGCCTGCAATTTGTCCAGAATTTTATAAAATTTTTAAAATTTTAAAATTTTAAAATTCTGGATAAATTGCAGGCACGCGGTTAGACACACGGTTGGGTAAATTTGGTAACCCAAATTTACCCAACCGTGTGTCTAATCTATCTCACTTTTTATTGCTTTAAAGTACACTTACCACCCAATCGTTAAAAAAACGTTTAAAAATACGTATATATGTATGTTTATCCATTGTCTAGTACCCATAGTACAAGCTCTGCTTAATCTGGACTAGATGGTGTTGTAATCTTCTAAATCCTGCACTGTTAAATGTGTGTTAAATAAACATTTAACTAACTTATATTTAATAAACCACATTTAATAAACCTTTAACTAACTTATATTGATACACGGAACCACAAATAAAAGTGTGGATTACATCTTTTTTGGTTAATACTGGGATCGAACTCACTACACTGGTAGTGCCAGGCCGAGACGACCAAAACCACTGCGTCATCTGTATCTGATTTCAATGGAAGTTGGTGCTCAGTAGGTCGTGTTATAGTTATTACGTATTTCCCATTTGGATCAATTGCTTTATAAATTAATTGCTTTCCAGCGATTTAATTGATTTAGGTACGAACAAGCCATTTAAATGCAAGTCCCCCTCAACACGACATTATACCCATATAACTCACAATTCTGACTCTTGTATACGTATATGGTTTGAAAATTTTGATTAATGGCAAACAGTAGAATTAGGTTGGGATAATGCCAAAAACAAATTGGCGAGACGGTTCGTGGTCAGTTGTAAATGGACACAATTTGAACCGTACCAATTTATCGGCCATTTCATTGGGATGCAATGTCCGTGTCTATTAATTTACACTATAGACGTTAAGTGATTTTATACGGTTCGTTGTCTTTATTATTATATATTAAGAGCATCATTGTTGCTTATATATAAGATGACGTAGTAAATAAAATAAACTAGTGACCGCCCAGTGGTCGAATTTTAACCGCAAATCAGTTTGAAGTTTTAGCTTTCTGAACCCATTCTCCATATAAACTTTAACTGTGCCAAATCTCAAATCTTGGACCCGAGCGCGCAATATCCTTAGAAAGGGGTACAAAGTTTTCTCTTCCCGTATTTATACCCATTGTATCTATAGATACCTACAGTTAACACACTTATTCCTTTTATATACATTTTTAAGTATATTTTAAATGTTTCTTGTTAAACTCTTTGTCGAATAACATGCAATATTAATATTTTATTCACTTTATCAACCGAAGTTAATGTTGTTTTATAGATATTTTTAATTAGGTAGGTATAGAATCGACTCATATTACTTATCACTATACATTTCTTGTATATCATTTATTGCATCAAATATGGTATGGTATAAAGGTGTTACAATTATTTTGTGCCACATATTTGGCCGTTACACAGCGTGCAACTATAAAGTTCTAAAATTAAAATTTGAATTAAAATACACAACTGTTTTATACATTACTAACTGACCCGATAGTTGTAGTCCTGTTAATCTATGCAAAATTCATTTCACGTAGTTAAATTCAATATTTGATATTGAATTTAATTACGTCAATAACATTGCTTCATATAAAAATACCATTTAAATGTTCGACATTTTCCACGGATATTTCGCATATTATACATATTCGTTCATATGAACCTTGTCCTGACAATAATTACAAATCCAACAAAAAAATAAACAACCAAATCGGTCGAGCTGTTGTTAAGTGATGGTCCGTCATACATGTCTACTTATACGATAAAAATCGAAATAATAAAACTTGCATGGGTTTTGTTGTAAGAACTCTTTAACTAATTAACGTTCCTGTAACAATCAGCCGCGTAATACAATATAGACTTTTTGGTAAGGTAGTTCGTTCATTGTATTTGAGCCATATAAATACAACATTTCTGAAAATCTCCATATCAAAATATAAATGATTGACTTTTCTTTTGTTTGGTTCCTACGTTCAAACAACTTGGAATATGATCTTTAAATGTCTGTCATTACTATTGAAAATTAAGAATAGTACTGGGCTACAAGCTCGCTAATTTGCACCACTACCTAGAACTATTTACTTTTATACTAAAAGGTTACTAACATCCAATATTATTCCAAAAGATTGCTAATTATTTTAAGTGTTCCAAATAATAATAATTCAAGGTACAGTACAGTTTAGTTACACATACAAAAATTGCAATTGCAATTCCTTTTTATAGAAGTTGCAAAACATCTTAGCGAAAATATATTTGACGAAAACTCGTAAAGAACTGAATGCAGACTGTGCTCGTCGATTTGATAATTATTTGTATTCTGCAATATGTCATTATTAGTTAACTTAGTATAAAGTGTTACCAAGAATATAGCTACAAAATGTCACGCCAATCACATCCAGCTAATTTGGTTTCAGGTCACGTTCTACCTGAAATGTTTTATTGAGTAAGAGCCGCCCACGCGCGGCCGCTTTTTGAAAAATCGCCGCTACGTTCAATGACCTCACTTGGCCAGCGTAGGATGTCAGAACCAATTTTAACAGACCCATTTAGAAAAGCGTTAAGTAAATAGTGCCTACATTAATTAATATCTTTGAATCTTAGATCGCACGGATGGCATAGTGGTTTAAGTGGTTGCCTCGCCACTGGTAATGCGCCGAGTGTTGTAGGTTCGAATCCCACATGGGACAAAAATTTGTGTGAACCACAAATGGTTGGTCCGAGCCCGGATGTTTGTGTCCGTTGTTTAAATGTTTATGTTGTCCGGGTGTTGCCTTTCAAAATCGAAAAAAGTATAAAGTATCTTATGTGGTTTCAAAATTTATTAAGCTGTTAGGCTGAGGCTACATTAGTCCGCGACACGACCTGCGATACGTAAGCGTTAAAACAAATAGTTCATATTCACGTTTATGGCTACACCGTACGCCATATATCGCTATTAATCTTTGATTTGTTTATGCGATAGAAACAACATTAGTGTAATCACGGCATCGGCTACATCAACTTGTCAGCAAAATTGAAGCGAATTCATACTTATAATTCTGCTTATAATGTAGCCATACCATGTTTATATCGTTTCGGTTTCACAGTCGCATCGCGAATCGCTGCCTACTGTAGGTAGCCTCAGCCTTAATTTTGCGTTCAAATAAACTTAGTTGACCATCTGACTCAACATAATATAAATAGATATGTGTGTTGTTGTTATAAACGACGCGGGTGGTAATAAGTATTTATATTCATCGTACGTAATGAACGATGTCTGTGCGTAGATATTATTTGCCGGCTCAGTTCATGTTTGTTGACTGTAACCACAAATTGGTCCTGAAGTACGGTCTGTTGATTCATGGGACAGGCGCAAGTGGTGAATAAACATCCTCTTTAAGAACTTAATACGCTCTGAGATTTGATTGTTCAAATCAAAAGCCTTTTCCGTTATTCAGACGACGCTGTAAAGGAGGACACTTTAGTGGGTTTCTTATTCATGTGTTAGCCGACCGAGTTGAGGAGGTCTGTTTATGTATTGCGTTAGTGATGGAAGGAGTGTTGTTGTAAAGTGGTCGGTTGTGTGGGTGTCTTATCGCGGCGTTGCGTAGTGGCGTATGTGCGTAACGACTGAACGCCACGCCCCCCGACGTCTTCCTAGCGGCGACTGTTAAGATGCGCGCGCATTCCTGTTCTCGCGTTAGGGCGAGATCACATCTATTGATATTTCTGCATCTTTTATTGGACTGTTAAACGTTATTGAGTTTTTATTGTAAAGGGTTTAAAAGGGTTCAAGCTATCCAATCTGGCGAAAAGGACATGTAAATTAATAAATAATATAGGTAGTTATTTTGTCAAGGCCAATATAAATACACCAGGGGATCATTCTCTCTTTTTTTAATCAATTTAGAAACCGCACATCCTTTATATTTAAATAGTAAATCGATTTCTTTTAAAAATTGTATAGCTCTCAATAATAAAAAAATACTCAAACGTAGACATAGTTTAGTAATAATAATATAGGTTTATTTATACATTATATCACAGTATACTTACACATGATAATTCATAATGGTAGCCTTCGTTTAGGTATAAATTTAATGTCTAAATACCTACTTAGCTAATGACATTGCACTTGGCTCGTATCACTAAGTTGCAGGCCAGAACCAAAGCATTTACATGTAATAAAGAAGCTAACTCATAAAAGCTAACGGGGCACCGGGCTCTCAGATGTAGTAAATAGTCGTTTGTAATTGCGATCGCATGTGAGCGTACCTTAACATCGTGTCGTTCGCGTGATGCGTTGGAAAAATCTGTAGCTAGAATCAGCAGCGCAGCGCCGCGGTTCGGTCGCCGAAACTAAACGCAGCTACGTCACGCGTGCGCCGCTGCCGCCATCTAGCGGCCTGCCGAGACCGCATCGCCTCACCTGCCGCTCGCGACATTTCTCCGTCGCGCTCGCACCAGTGGCACGTAGAAATAACCTCAAAACGCTATCGCGGACCAACCAATCACCAAAATATTGCCTCTAGCAATATTATTAACAGTGACTACAACTTCTTAGTCGTATTACAGTGTTATGTATGTGACGTAATCCCGTCACGGTTCTGGATTTGCCCCTACAGTGTTGCTTCACAGTGTTTTAGCAAAATCGAAAGTTTACAGGACGAATGTTCCTTTTGGTGGGCTGTCGTCGGGCAGCCCCCAAATTCTGTGCCATAATGTGGTGGTTTATATTTATTTGTGTTCTAAACATTAAAACTTTTGGAGTGCTAGCATCGAACAGCAGTGGTACGATACCCGAATGTAAGTATTTTTAGCTTTTGTTTTTTATTTGAATGTTGATGGTAATTTAGTGCATTCAATGATAATGTGATTGATGTTGACTGTTTATAAATTCTGGTGCAGTATAGATGTAGATATGGGTAAGTAAACAAAACTATTTGGCATTTACAGTGATAACGCGATCTTTTTAACAGCTGGAAACACTCGATTCGTTCTTGACGATACACTGGCTTATTCATACCCAAACAGGTTTGTTACGCACTACACTGACGTAAACACGTGGTTTTACCTCTTCCAAATAATTGTTTACGTTTTTTATTACATCTGTTTCAATTGAAGAATGAGATACGCGATAAGATAACGGTGAAAAGTGTGAAAACATCACGCCATGCTTTGTGATGAATGCTATTTATAAACTCGAATACATGCTATTGTCATCTCTTTCTATTGTGGGCAAACTATTAAAGCTCACGACTTTACATTGTTTTTGGTTTTTTAATAAATATGCAAACGTGTGATGAGGGCCTTATAATGTATATACCTACTAAGAAAGATAATATAAATTACAATTACACGTCTTATATTTATATTGTAGTATTGCGGAAGATAGAATACGAAATTATATAAATATAAACAAGAAATATTATATAAACTTTTTGGTAAGTATATCTACACATTGTCATTTAACAAAATAAATTTAATACCTATGTAGCTACATTCAAAATACGGGTAGGTAATTAACATACATACCTATCTCATATTTGCCTTAAAACAAATATATCTAATTACCTATATTATAGACAATATTTTATGAACTCTTATCTATTGAGTCGCAACAGCACACCGGTAGCAGGACATAAAAGATTTTTAATTATATCTGGCATTCTAAGACTGGACAGATTAAATGTCAACTTTATATACATAGGTAGCATGCTTTATTATTATATAGATGAAACGCTTTATAGATACACTAGGTACCTAGTTTCTTACGAGCACAATTAATATGCAATAGGTATAGGAGGACACGAGGACATGACACAGCGATACTCCTTTAAGCCTGGGATCTTGCTTAAACTGGAACAGCCCGACCGACAAAGTAGCTACACAGTAAAGATCGCAACCTTTGTGTTGTGTTCCTGCAGTGTACTCAACGCAGGACCACAGGTGCCGGGGTCTTTAAGAGAGCTATGCTGTCAGCAGAGGACGAATAATAACCTTTGTCCTTTGCTTTGTTAGCGCACCGGTTCCTTTTTTTTAAAGTCCGTAACGCGCGAGTGATACTCTGATCGTCAATTGCTTATCAGGCGGGCTACAAAATAGTCTACCACCTAGGATACTAAATAAATGCCTTTTTAAGTTATCAACCAGTGTCTCCAAACAAATGCAAGACATAAAATAGTGCAGTTCATAGCTACCAACAGAAATAAATGTTTTTATAACGTGTGCCGGACTTTTTCAGTTTATACATTCAGCCAGTAGCTTGCTATTCATTTAAAATAGGATCCTATAAGTATAACATCGAACCAAAATTATTAGTTTGTTACTCACTAAATAATATTCTGTTTTACTTAGACCTTAGAATTCTCAAGAGATTCTTGCGGATCGAATACATCCTTTGACCGACCGATGAAGGTTTCATATCAATGGTTACAAGTTATGTTAGCAATTTATTAATGAACTATTATACGTATGTGTAGTTGTATAATCCTTCGGGTGTTATACACATAACAACATTCAATCATCATCATACATAGATATTATAATAATTGAAAGATCAATATTATGAAAAATCCATTCTTAAATTAATTTGCCGATTATGTTTATACCTATGTGTTTTGCCAAACTGTAAACAATGTTTATAAAATTCTGACATCAGACATTGTGTCATAATATACATTTGTCATCATGTTAGATATAAAAGAGTGTTTATACCGACATATTATCAAGTGTAATCTAGATAAATGTCGGTATGAACACTATTTTATTCCAATATGATAACTACCTTGTACCTACATCATTTTACATATTTTGTAATGTACTGCATCAACATCATATCACTACATTAAAACAAAGTCGCCCCGCCGCGTCCGTCTGTCTGTTCGCGATAAACTCATAAACTACTAAACGGATTTTCATGCGGTTTTTGATAGTAGGCAGAGTGATTCATGAGGAAGGTTTAGGTGTATAATTTGTTGAGGTTTTGTACTATTCGTGCGAAGCTGGACCGGGTCCTTCGTCGAACAATGTAAATTAGCCCATATTAATGCACATTAGAACTAGACTATTAATAAATATACGTTTTAGACACGGATGTTGCTATTGTTACTATGACGTAATTCGCTAGTAACTTAGTAGCCGTATAAGAGGGTTGAATGTCGTTTTATGCAAAAAATAAACTTAGCGCAAGTTTCCTTATCTTTTCGAGGATTTATATATCATCGATATTTTAATAAAGTATTTAGATAGCTCGAGTGGATTCAAGCCAATCCTTTGCATCTTCTCAGTTTTTGTCAGTTTTATTAAGATTCACGCCATATTCAACTAAATTTAGTCAATATTCACTGTTCATCAATAACGTTTAAATATAAACAATTTTGTCGTCACAATATTAAATAGAATGATGTTTGCTTCTAAACAAACTTGTCATTGCCATTCACAATTGACATTCAGGAAGTTATTTTCGACCAGGCTATGATAAAACGTAGATGCAGTCGTTATTTTTCTGCATGAAAGCGTACATTTGTATCTTATACCTACTAATAAGAAACAAATGCAAACATATTAGCTTATAAACTGGTATTATACAAATCAATAGTTAGTTCATATATATGACAAGACGTTTATAAAGACAACGAGCGTTGATATTATGTTTACACATGCAATTCAAGGTCTTATGTGGTTGCTGCGTCTAAGGCGTGTCACATGCTCATGTAACAATTTATATGTCATGCTATTGTAAACTAATACCTTATCTCATTTAGTGCCTTTACCACGAAACGATCCTGTTTGTAACAAAACATGAGTTCGACACAATAGTATTAACATGACGTCATTCCTATCGCGTATTCACTTCTATGTTCTATTAAGGTGTAAATTGGAAACTAATTTCCAACATGTAAGCGTTGTATTTTACGCAAAACAGTGAATTGTTGGTATACTCATTTACATGTAACAAAAACGACTGTGTACGCCACTCATATACCAGTTTGGTTGAAATGTAGTATGCAGTGGCAACATGTGCCAAGAGACGGAAATAGATGGAAATAAACAGTCTAAAGTGGTCGTAGATTATATTTTCCTGATCCAGTACAAAGTTCAATTCTTGGGCGTTAAGCCAATCTTCCATACGTATTTGTGTGATATTGTTTACAACTTTTGCACCATAACCATCTCAACAAATGTGCTACATATTTACGCGACAATAGCGGTCAGTTAATGTGACAGAGAGGTGCAACCGCTAATTGGGTGGTCGGACGAAAGTAGTTAGTTATACTGTCTCAATTTTGGCGCCCCACAGCACAGCTGACACGACAGCCATAAAAGTGCCCGCTGATGAAAGAGCACAATCCCATTGTGATGGCTATAAAACGGGCTTTGTGCCCGGAGGAGGCGTCATTATATGAAAAATGAAAAACGAATCGCACTTGTCATATTCAGCGCAATTTTATTAGAAGACATGGCGGCTGGTCTTCAAGAATTTGTCGAATATTGTTTACAATCCATTCTTTTAGCATTCTTATACAATTTGTATAGTTTATATCGTGTAATAATTTATAAAAAGGCACGAGTTATTTTCATGCGAGTGCCTGTTAACTGATCCCGATAAAGAGCGACACAGCGTCAATAAGGATGACAATATAACAAGAGCGTGATTTGATTGGTCAATGAGCGCAATGAAATGTATAACACAAAGTGAACGCGGTGTACCCGACCTCGTAAAGTCGCAACCATTGATTCACAGTTCGCCAAGCATATTTATATTGTTGTGATATCCTCTTGCTGATCTTATTCTTTTAACAGCCGTTGGGATAAGTGATACATATATGCAATTGAATAATAATAACGGCAAATAATTTAATTTGCCATATGGAATTCGATAGCAGTAGTTTAAAATGTTCATCAGAACAAAAGAATAGTCCCGAGAATATTGTAAATGAGGCATTCTGGGGATTTAATAATATCAATGAACTCAACATAGGAATATGTAGTACATAATCATTATAGAGGCTTTTTCGCAAGCATATTTTTCAGTATAAATTGAATTTCTTTTTCAATATCCTATTGGAAACACATTGGCTATGGTTACAGTTACCGAGAATCTGATTTCAAACCCAATTTCGGAGCAATATTCAATTTTTTTTAACAAGGTGCTAATTTAATCAGGGTAGAATTGGGGTTAAGTACGTCTCGGTACAGTGGCGGCCCAGCTGCAAAGCTCGAAGGGACAACTGCAGATTAGATAAGATCCCACTTTTTGCCTTTGAGTTTAATGAAGGGCCGACGATCTGCAAACGTAGCACGTTGGTCCAACAGCCCAACAGTTTTTTTTGCCCGAACTATTTGTAAGCGTACTTAGTCGTGGGACGGAACAGTCGATTTAATTTTTTTGGCTAAAAGGAGTTCGCTGCGTCTGCGTTTAAATAGGTTGACACTTTTTACGCTGTCCTCCTTTCGCTCCGATTTCGCAAGAGAATAAAACAATTTTATTTTGGTAAATATCCAATATTGAAATACACTGTAAATATACTTAAAATGGGTGTTCTTTTCACTTGTCTCTGGCATATAACTCTTTAAAGATCCTACCGATTATTAAAAAATCACCAATTTAACAAAGATGGGTGTGTGGATAAATTGATAATGTTTGTGTTTAAATGTTACATATGGCAAATGCTTAGAATTACATAAACATTATTATTTTATCTGCTTTTTGTGTCATTTCGGAATACCCTACGCTTCGGCACGAATGGACCGGCTCGACCGGAGTGATACCACGGCCTCACAGAAAACCGGCGTAAAATAGCGCTTGCGTTGTGTTTCGTCGGGAGAGTGAGGGTACCGGAGGCCCAACCCTCCTGGGAGGGGGGCAAATTTAAAAGGCCGGCAACGCACTTGTGACTCCTCTGGTGTTGCGGGTGTCCATGGGCGGCGGTAATCGCTTACCATCAGGCGATCCGTCAGCTCGCTTGCCTCATATAACATAAAAAAAAAAACAACGGGTTGTACTCCGGGAGTGCCGGCAGAAGTGAAAACTTGAATATTAACGTTGTGCATTTTTGATATTTTGGAATGGTTAGGGAATAATTTTGCACGAATTGCTTTAATTATCAGTATAAAAGTACTATCATTTATGTGGTAAAATACAATATTCATTTATTGCGCTATCGTACACAAACATGACAATTCTTCCTCCGTCTTTCGAATTTTCAATCAGGTCACGTGTCCTGACGCGAGTTTAACATTTTTTACCCATTACAAAAAAGTGCACAAAGCCGCTAAAGAAGTTTTCACTTCAAAAATATTAATGCAGTTGAATATACAGTTTCTATTATACGAAATTTACTCGATGCGATTCTATTGACGAGTATAATTATATAGTAGCATCTTGTTAAATCAAATGCATTTACAAAATGATCAAAAGCCACAATTCGGCTCTTGAGACTGAACGTTGAACAGTATGCCAAAATTCTGTTTACTATGCAAAATTTGAAATCAGAATGCTCGTTTCGGTTTCGGCAAGTTCTATCTTGGAAGATTTCTTTATATTCTGTTACCGGCTAGTATTTCGAATCTGTATGAGAGAGAGGTATGTCTAAGGAATAGTAGGGTACACAAACAAACAAAAGTTAACGGGTTTAATCAAAAAGTTAAAGTATATAGTTCCTCCCAATGCGAATCTGTATAAATTATATATAAATTACAATATGGAAGCGCTGGATTGCTAGCAAATTTTGTGCTTGCCGTTCTTAAATTCAAGCATTCTCATAATGAGCTTGCCGTTTTTATATTTGATTGTTTTTTTGTCCGTTGATCAGTCTGTTATTTGTATTTGCAAAACATTGTTTATATAATCTTTGCCAACGTATTTTTTCAATGTTATCTTACTATAATATTTATTTTATCTAAAGTATTACATTATAAGAAGATAAAATAATATATTAACATACCTGAAAATTCTTGTGAAGTATTTTTAATTAGCAAAAAAAAGTTGGTTTATCAATCAAATGATTAGTTTCTTATCTGCTGACTTGAAATTTCGGATAACATGACGGAGTTTTGGGGCAAAAAGATTAAAATAGAATGTTACAAAACCACTTTTAAAATTAAAGAGGTTTTATATTCCAGGCGTATTATTTTTACATTTTTATACAATTTGACGGTTACGGTTTAATATGAAAGTATAAATAGGCAAACTAGCTTTTGCCTTTTGCATTTGAATATTTATTTTGTACTTCATAGAGCATACTTCTATTGTAGTTAGTAGTTCGTTGTTAAGAGTAAATAGTAAAGTCAGTTAAAAAAATTATAATAATAACGTTTTATAATTGTACATAAGCATGAGGAATGTAAGAAAAAAGCCAAAACGATCGTTGCCATAGCTAGAGCTGAAGCCCTGAACCAATTATACGGGTTATTGGAAAAACCCGAGGGTCATAAATACTTATACCGTATGGCTAAGGATAGAGAGAAGAAGGCGAGGGATTTATCCCATATCAAGTGCATGAAAGACGAAGCAGGAGTCATTCTTACGGATGATGATAGAATAAAAGAAAGGTGGACTACATACTTTGAAAAATTAATGAATGAAGAGAACGATTGGAGCGAAAATCTTGAGAATGATGTGAAAAATATTGGTTTAGTGAATGAAATAATTAAGAATGAGGTGAAAACGGCTGGCAGTGGGATGAAAAATGGGAAGGTGTTAGGACCAGATGGAATACCAGTAGAAGCATGGAAGGTGTTAGGAGAGGATGGATGGATGTGGCTGACTTTATTCTTATATAAGTTGTTGCAAAGGAGACAATACCCGAGGAATGGTGCAAAAGTTAGGTGGTGCCCATTTTAAAAAATAAGGGTGATATCCAAGAATGCAAAAATTATCGGGGAATAAAGATAACGGCTCATAGTATGAAAGTATGGGAGAAAGTAATTGAGCGACGCCTGCGAGACGAGAGTGAAATCTCACGGAAATAATTTGGTTTTATGCCTGGACGATGTACGGTGGATGCCATTTTTGCACTTCGCCAATTATGTGAAAAGTACAGGGAGGCGCATAAAAATTTGCGTATGGTATTCGTCGACTTTGAGAAGGCATATGACCGGGTACCGCGTGAAGTCTTATGGTGGGCCCTTAAGAAGAAAGGAGTACCTGAAAAGTACCTGAAGTTGATTCAAGCCATGTACGCTGAATGCCGTACGCAAGTTCGGTCCGCAGCTGGTAATACAGCCAGATTCGATGTACTCGTAGCTGTAGGCTTGCACCAAGGGTCGGCTCATAGCCCATACCTCTTCCTGTTAATTATGGATTCTATAACATAGAACATACAGGAAGGGGCACCCGGGTGCATGCTATTTGCCGATGAGATCGGTTTGGTTGCAGAGAGTGAACAAGAGGTGCAGAGCAAGCTGGAGGAGTGGCGGCAGAGACTGGAGAATGTAGGCCTTAGAATAAGCAGAACCAAAACGGAATACATGTTCTGTGACTTTGGCGGTCTCTCCAGTCCTAGACCGGTTACACTCGGCGGTATACCTCTACCAGTATGCTCCGACTTTCGCTATTTCGGTTTACTCATGCAAGATGACGGCGAAATTGATCGGGATGTTAGGCAACGAATCAACACAGGATGGATGAAATAGCGACAGATCTCGGGCACAATATGCGATCCTAAACTGCCTTTGAAATTAAAGGGTCGCATGTATAAGGCGGTTATAAGGCCTGTCGTACTGTATGGAGCTGAGTGTTGGGCTACTAAGAAGATGGATGAGAAATGATTGCACGTAGCAGAGATGAAAATGTTACGATGGATGTGTAGAGTGACGAGAATGGACAGAATTAGGAATGGAGACGTAAGAGATAGTCTGAAAGTGGTGCCCATAGACGAGAAGGTGAAAGGAAATCGTTTGGCTTGGTATGGACATGTTATGCGAAGAGATGATACGTATGTAGGTCAGCAAGTGATGAATATGAGGGTAGAAGGACGAAAAGGGAGAGGAAGGCCAAGGAAAAGATGGATGGATTGTGTGAGGATGTATATGAAAGGGGTAAATGATTAGATGACGGGTGACAGAGAAGTATAGAAGCGAAGAACATATTGCGCCGACCCCAAATAAATTTGGACCAGGGCAAGAGGATTATGAATTGTACATAAGCCACCTAGAACACTACAAAGAAAAACCACATTTTATTTTTTATACTTAACTAAGCTCCTAATTGAATCCAACCAATTAGGAGTCGGTGCAATTGGGTGTTTCGATTAGGTTTACTTAGTAGCAGCACGGAGTTTCAAAAAGTGCACGGATTACCGAGCCCTATTACGTGTAATCTAAAACATATTTATCTAAATGTAAGTGCCATAACACTCATAACCCTCCGCCTACCACTTCAGGAATACAAAGGCGTGAATCTATGAATAATAACATGTTTGCGTCGTTATTAGGTACATATATCGATAAATCACACGACTTAATCCGTTCCTATAATTTTAATAAGACACACTACAAGCCTCTACATTATTATTTACTAGATTTTGCCGCGCGTAAATGTAAGTTAGGATAGTAACAGTACTTTTTTCTGGATGAAAGGTCATGTATGCGAAATTTCACGATGATCGGTCGAGAAGTTAAGGCGTGAAAGCGTAACAAACAAATAAACTTATATTCACATTTATAATATTAGTTAGGATTACTTATAGTAATAAATGTATACACTTAACTAGTTTAATAAATAGACGCCGCCATAATAATTAATTACTTAAATAGAATTATAGTTTGACATCCGCTCAATGTATTTTGATAGCGCAATATATATAACACATTACTTGACCATGAATTCCTTTATATTAATTAGTAAGTAACAATTATTATCCGGTTTAACAATACTGTGAAATAATTCCCACATATTTTCCTTATATTATGAGTTTATAATCGTCCGTCGGCAATGTAGTATCTACTAATATTGGCGATATGGCTAAGGAAAGAAAAATTGTACTGAGACTGTATAAGACTGATATCCTCATGAGATTTTGTAATGGATGAAGTTTACTCTGATAATAAATAGAGGTGAAAATAAAGCTCTTCTTAGTAAAATAAAATATAGAAGATTCTACTTTAAATAGTGTATGGTGTTTCATTTCACTCACTCTTTCTTCTCTCGGTTATACATATATGCAATAGGTTTTGATATTTTACTATTTGACTGATGAAAATGTTTAGCATTGTTTTATTATGATGTTAAGTTAGTCGACTTATGCACCTGTAGCAATTTGTAGGTCACTGAAAACCTCCAAGACTTGTTGAATAAAAGTTGTTTAACAGCTAAAACATTGTTTCTTAGCCGTATTAACAGAAGTAACTACCTGTATTAAACACAGTTACACTTTTCTATATTAAAGTTCAATGAAATTAAACTACTATATACGGATTTTATCGCGTTGTTTATTTGACACTTTATTACAACATTTTGAAAAACTGTTACACTACTATAATACTATTAAACTTTACTAATTTTTAAGCTAATTAAATTATTGAAACTATTAAAACTATTTATACTATTACTATACTATTATACTATTTATATTTACACTTTCCCCGACGTTTCGGTTGCTTTTCAGCAGCCATGGTCACGGGGAGACTAAGATGGTAGTTGTCTCAATGTTCCAGTGTAGTTATTTCAAAGTACCCGAACATAATTTAATCATGGGTGTTTCTATTTACGCAGAATGAGCTCAAAGTATCATGAAGTCTAGCTTTGGTTTGCTTCTTCTTGGGTTTGACTATTTGAATTACTGGATCCCAAGCTGGTGGTACATTCCAACCATCTTCTCTATTGAAATTAGGATGTTTCTTGATTTCAATAGCCTCGCGAAGCATCCTTGGTAGGAATCGGTGTTCTTTAGCGAGCATCTGTGGTTTGTCAAATCTCAGGTAGTGGTTGGTCCCCTGTTGCACATGTTCACGCACAGCAGACTTTAACGAGCGTTGGTGTTTTACATCAGCTATGTGTTCTTTTATGTGGGTGCCTATGCTTCTCTTGGTTTGACCAATGTATGAGAGTCCGCAGTCACAATCTATTTTATAGACCCCTGCATCTTGTAAAGGTAGTTGGCACTTGACGGATGGTAAAAATTGACTTATCTTCGTTGGCGGCTTGAAGTATATATTGATTGAAGCTCGCGTCAAGATGTAACCAATCTTGTCAGTGACACCCTTCACATAAGGTAGTATAGCAGGCTGGCGCTCGACTGTGGCTGGCTTTTCTCGGGATCTGTGACAGCGGCGCGGCTGTTGGAGCTTGTTGTCTTGCAGTACTTGCTTGACATGTTGAAGCTCGGCGTCCAGGTGTTTCTTGTCACAGATCCCGTGGGCTCTCTGAAACAAAGACATTCCCACGGTAGCTAACTGTTTAGGATGGTGGTGAGATTCACCGTTTAAGTACCTATTTGTATGGGTCTTCTACCTATATACAGTGTGGCTCAAAGTATGATCAGAATTCCTGATGACAAGGACATCTAAGAAAGCTAATTAATTATTTGCCTCTAATTCCATAGTAAATTGTATGTTGTTATTTTAATGGAATTAAGATGTTCTAGGAATACACTTACACTATCACATCAAACCCAAGAAGAAGCAAACCACAGCTAGACTTCATGATACTTTGAGCTCATTCTGCGTAAATAGAAACACCCATGATTAAATTATGTTCGGGTACTTTGAAATAACTACACTGGAACATTGAGACAACTACCATCTTAGTCTCCCCGTAACCATGGCTGCTGAAAAGCAACCGAAACGTCGGGGAAAGTGTAAACATAAATATAAATAGTATAATAGTATAGTAATAGTATAAATAGTTTTAATAGTTTCAATAATTTAATTAGCTTAAAAATTAGTAAAGTTTAATAGTATTATAGTAGTGTAACAGTTTTTCAAAATTTTGTAATAAAGTGTCAAATAAACAACGCGATAAAATCCGTATATAGTAGTTTAATTTCAATGAATAACATTCACGTAAACAGAAGACAATATTAAAGTTCAATATTATTATGGAAGTGTAGTGACTAGTGACACATAGTTTTGTGTGTCGTCAAAGTAAGTTGTTGAGACAATTTACTATTCTCTGTAAATGCAATAACCATTTAAGAAATTATAGAACATTGTCATAAATACAATTACTCCAAACGAAAATCACGTAAGCGGAGTTTTTAATCTTACCTGTGAATAAACATTTCATAGTCATGTCGTACGATAAATGACGATAATTTTATTTCAACAAAAATATATTCTTGTTTTATACATTCGATGGTAATAATATTATGTTCACTTGGTAGAAAATTTTCAGTTACAGGTCGGTATTGGAACTTTGCCCGAAATGTGACGATGGTTACGCCCACTCTCGTACTATTATTTGGACTTGGAGACGACGTAATTTGGATTCTTAGTGCATTATACGATAAGTAAACATATAATTTGGTATACTATCTCCGGAATTACAGATCCTTTTCTTTAAATTAATTTCGTGGGAAGAAATGCAGTGCATTTTTTGCTGTCGCTCTCTTAGCAAACATATCCACATGCCAAAAGAAAATGTGTTCCAAGTGTTATTCCTCGCTCGCATTTCGTTGCTACAGGAAAATTTACAGAGTAATAGCAAAATATAATTTTTCCTCCGTCCAATATCACCGCAACAGTGAGCCCAGAGTCATCCATTACCTACTAGGTGACGCGCGATGAGGGTCTCCAAATTGGTTATTTTAGCGACTGCGTACCGACGCGACGCCCTGGCCGAACAAATTCACCAACCGGTTTCAATGTTCTCACGACACTCTTTCTCTTTTTAGCATAGAATTTTTCGCGTAAATATTGGCATATTTGGTGCAAATCAATTTAGCTAATGATGGATTATAGCGATAAGACGCCCTAATTTTTAGAACGATGATGAATGAGTTCTGTTCTGTGTCCTTAAATATAGATTGATGTAGATTAACTCAGTTGATTTTATTTTCTATAATCATCCACTTATCTTTGTGTGACTACTTCCATACATAATCTTAAACTTATAGGTAATGTTCCCTCGTTAAGAGAGTACAAGATTTACATATCCTCGAAATGTTCGTACATACAATTAAAATACAGTAGGTTCTAGATAGTTAAGCTTGAATATAGTTATAACAGAGTTAGGAGCAAGTCTACGCAACTCTTCCATTACCTAATTGCAAGCAACTTATGTCTGTACAAGTTTCGTTAAACATGTGTACCACACAGTTCTTGTTCTTCATCTCTAAACTTATCTGGATTAAAGATGTTTCAGCAATTGTTGTATTGTTCCTAATTTATTTAGCAGGGTTGTTTTGAAGACAGTCGTTTATAAGCATTTTATACGCAAATGGTTTTTCATTGCTTGGATAATCGACTGGTTTAAAGGGGATATATTGCCGTTGCTAATGCAGGCTAAAGTGACGAAACTTTCGTGATATGCACCTCAGACAAATCCTTTGAGGATTTACGGGCATGACAAATATAGTTAGATATTTCATACCCGTATATCACGTCACATTATAGAGGAAAAGGCACATGTTATATCGTTCCTGCCGGTTTCTCCACTATGAATAACAAGTTATTTTCTTGAGTCTTTTGAAAAAAAAGGAATGTGGATACGTTTTAAATAAGGTGTATATATGTACTTGCTCATACGAACAAGTATATTACGTAAAACGCTTTCATGTAAGAGGTATAGTATTATATAATATTGTAAATGTTTATTTAAATCTGGACGTCATAGCAAGTTATTCTTGACCTGTTTTAATTATATTACCTACCTATTCTTGAGTGAGTTATTCGTAGAATCGCCGACGTTAAGATCAATATTTTATTTTCGGAGTTGAACTTTCTGTTGTTTCTTTTATATTGAATATGTGGCATATTGCTGGGACAGTCTATTATTGTAACCGTCTAACTATAGTAGCTTTAATTTGTTTTCCCACATCTTACATGTAATCTAGGACTAGGCTTCGTTTTTTTATGTGATGAATCAATACATCTATGTACTGATATGTCTACGTTTTACAAATAGATGATTATATTGTTTACATTATGATGCTATTTTATATCATGCTCAGAACGTAAATCGTCGTCGTCTATTGTTCTGTATTTTCTACCTAGATATATATTCTATAGTTATTTGCATGTGTGTGTATAAATGGTAAACGTTTGTTCCTTGGTTTTTGTATTCATTTTATTAGTCGTTCTACTTGTGACCATACGATAACCGTTCAATTAAGGGTCCGCTGCCAAGTCCAATGCGACACTTAACGCTGACCTCGATTCAGTATTGGTCCGTTGTCATTAAGTCTCACTGCCGCTGCCCTTTGCTATGGCATCATACACATAGACGATTCTATAACAGGGGTTCAATCGGAAGCAATCACGAAATGGAACGTTCAATTTTAATCGTTTCAGTATTCAGAATAAGTTTGATTTTCGGTTTAACGTCTCTTTAGCTTAGGCTGTTTCTCTCCTCAGTCACCAATTTGCTTTTAAGCAAGTTTAATCGTGGCTTCTCGGATGTTCAGTGCTGTATATCCGATCATTGCGATATTTTCATCAATTGTTAACTCTATACAATTAAATTTTAATTGAAAATATTATGGCCATTGGCGTCGATATTGCAAAATATATAGGTGTCTTTATAAAAAGGATTGACGTAGTATTTGCAAAGCCATGTCCAAATAAGAAATATTGATATATAAATACAAAAATTGGACGTAAATGCTTTAAATGGCGAGATGTGCTAAAATTAAAATATGACTGGTATTTGCAAAGAATTTCGCTAGAAAATCTTTATGCAAAATATGGCAGTTACAAAACTTTAAGAAAATTCCCAAGGAACTAATAAAATTGAACGGCGTGCACTAAAAGTCTTTAAGACAGCTTTAGATTCCTCTTGTGCCAGTTCAAATCTCGTCTGCGGGCGGGGATCGGAGAGGTCTTACCACAAAGTTATTGTTACAATGCTCTGTGGTGATGACTATGTAAGGCGCTCCAGAACTATAGTTAATAAAGTTTCGAACAAGTTATTCATACTCACTAATGAGGCAACTCATACTACATTATTCCCGCTATGTTCTCAATTATGTTTCTATTGTAACATTAAACAACGCAAGCGCCTAGCTTTTATTATTTAATCGTTTTACATTTGGTTTGGTGTATCAATATTTGAATTTTTTAATTGTAGAAATATTTACGTAATAAAAGTGTATAACTACTGAAATAGAATTATATACTTCTAAAATTGCACTACATTGAAATTCCATTCTAATTGCCGCGTGCAATTTTTGCAATAAAGCCGCTCTCTTCAATTTTGTTGCCCGTGTTTCGTACGTGTATGTAAATTTACGATGAACTATTCATTAAAATACTCTACAAACTGTAAAAATAGTGAAACATTTCAATGTTGAAAAGGGAAAATTGCATGTGGAATGCTCGTAACAGGCGCTGAATCGTCTGGTGCCACGGAATGGGTCCCCAGTTGCGAATAGTGCCGGAATGGAAAAAGTAACACGACTTACACAGATGCGGACGCTAAGATGATAAGATATTATGCACATTATGTTGACGCCATGAGGGCGTCATATGGAACATATTGCATTTTTATACGATTCCAAGTCATATAAAGAAGGATAACATCGGCAGCAACTTGTACTTCTTCGTATTGCAATTGATATGACATAGAGATAAAAAGATTTGATTGTTTGATAGGCAATTTTATTAAAGGTTGATATGAAAACGAGCTTTAATAAAAATGAAATTGATTTAATTACTCTAAAATCAAGAAAAAAAATTGTGTTATAACACGTTGCCTATGCATGCATATAATATACACGAAAACAGTTGTATAATAAATAATATATATATTAAATTATAGGGAAGTGCAAGATTCTGTTTCTCTTCTTTTGTTCTCATTAGTAGACAATTTATCATTTATAATGCTGCCGATACTTGTACCTTCTGTATAGTGAAGTTAGCTACTTCTTCGTAGACTTTCATGAAATTTTGAACAAGCCACTTCGCAAGGCGTGTCTGCGTATCTGAAGAAAAGTTTGCGCATTAGCGGAACCGGAAAAAGGGGATGAAAAAGTTGGCGACAACTTCTCGCAGAAAGACACTAAAATCGCGAGGCGTTTGGAAAAGTTACGCCCAAAGTTAATAGCAAAATCATTCGTTCGGTTTTAAGATTTTATTATAAGTACGGTGCTAACCATTTATCGACTAAATATGGGTGGCGTCAACTTCGTCAAGTCGACAAGAATTCAATTTGCATTCATATCTGATTATACAGTTACATCAGCAGCCAAAGGCAAATCTATTTCATTTCCGACCGTCGAATCGAAATTAACATTATCAATCATCGAGACACAATCGAAAGGATTATATTTCAGCCAAACTGAAAATGCAGACGTTCCGAAAATGAGCAACTAACGAGAATAGTTAAACGGACCTGTAATTTGCATACAGATTGGCTTTCAGGGATAAACGCTCCATTTGTATTCAAACGCAGGATTCCAACTCAGTGGTCGAGAAGCATTTATCCAGTTCAGGATTTAAATCGACCACAGTATTATCTGCTTATCGATATCATGTACTATAAGCATTTCCTATGTAGGTACGATGGTATATTTCTTTCTACTTAACCTCATCTGGGCTGCGTGCCAATTTCCGTACTTTAAGCAGCAAATTTGGCAGACAGTTGATTTTTTATAGGTTCATATTAAAGTTTGTACAGTGACGCAAAAACTTTTTACTCGTGTTTTTAATGACCGTCGCGTCGTGTAGATCGCCATTTCACACAGTTGCAGCGTTCTGCGGACAAGAGTTTTCATGAGCGATAATGTTTTAAAGATTTTTCTCAAACTGACTGTTTTCTTTTTTACCGTTACACGGTATATTTTTTGCTTTATTCGTTTAGCTTATTAAATTATTTCTATGTTCAACGAATAAGTATTTGGCTAAAATAGTTTTAGAAAAAACGGTGCAACATTTTAATTTTTTGTACCAATGATTTCAATAACACAATGAGTTCGAATATCGCATATTACAATTAATTAACGTGTGGAGAGAGTCCATTACGAAACACATTAATTTACCGCTATCCTAGTTAAGTTTGATTATCGTGACCTGTGCAATAACAACACAAATTGTACACTATTTGTAGCCTTGCTGTTCCATATTTCCAAACTATTCGAAAATAAATGTTCATGAATATTCGCTGCTACCAGGATATTTTTAGTTCGGTCAAACGCCACACACAATAACATGAAGGCACTGTTAAAGTACAATACATGGTTGAGGCGAATGACATATGAGCTGACAAGACAGCCGATATCGACAAATGTCGAGGGGAGCGCAAAAATAAAGCAAATTCGCATACATACATCATTCATGCCATTCGATATAGCGTCGAAGTGGGATTTTTCAGTTTTGCAATATGCATGAATCACATAGTTCATTTTCGAAACTAAATTTCAAATTCGAAATCATTGAAATGGGGCTGGATGACTGCTGAATGAATAATATTTTCAGTAAAATATTGCTCACATCAAGAAGAAATAAAAGGGCAAGAATTTAGCGATCGCTATTGTTTCACTGCTTGAATATAAAATCTATAGTTACCAATTCTAGTTTGTACTGTTAAAAATATTACTGCTGCACACCCCTTTCTATGAAAGCAACACGAGATTCTGATGGTATTGCAATAATTCTCCTAAGTGAATTTCCGAAATACGAGTTTGTGAGGGAATGCTCGGTTACCCCTCGAAATCTGTCGATTTTCAAAAGTATTCACGGTGTTAGGAGGGTTATTGCAGTTATTTTGCAGATCAGTAGAATAAATCGTTTGGCATATTTTTACCAAGAAGAAGTAAGTTTAGCAAGAAAAATCTTAGACATTTTCTTTGCTTTGAAAATGGCCGCGGAAATATAGTAAATATAAGGCGTAGGACATCATTTTAGGCTAAAACAGATTGTTTTTGGATATTTGATACGTAAATATAAAGAATGAAAAAGTAATCGTTTCCTAAATAAAAGTTCTTAGAAGACATATTCTACAGTAATTATTATTTTTATAAAATAGTAAATTAAGTACAGCGACTTTTAATTTACATTAACGTTTATTAATTGTGGTATTATAGTATCAGTTAAGGACGGCAAACCGCGTGTATTAGCTACATATCTAAATAAATAGACCTTTAAATATTTCTTAGTGTAAAATATTAAACTATATATCTATTGTGACTGGTTCATGGTTGTTCCTACTAACGGCCTATCAAATAGCCTTACGTGGAAACAATTACTCGTTACTAACATGGGGTGAATCATTTATAATGTAGGAGTTTTCATTATGTAATGTGTTATAAAATTAAATTACCACTTATAGAGAAAACTTAACCTGTTATATTGCATTAAAGTTTACAAAGTAGGGTACGCAAAGATAAATTTCTGTTGAACTTTAGACAGGAGAACAAGTCACGCTTACGCACTGTCGCTAACTTATGCTTACCACAATATTATTATGTCTCTTGTTCCTCGACACTACTCAACAAACATACTATACTAATTTAATTCCATGAACTTCTCAGCTAGGTATATAATGTTATGAAACCCCACCAAATAATTAAGAATGCCAACTTTCTTCGCTCACTTTTTTAATTAAAATAATTTTGAGATCGTGCAAATTCTTGGTGAAGTAACGATGAAAGTGTTTCTTAAATTTTGCCAAAAATACTTATAAACTTTCAATACTATAGTAATAACTCTAAATAAAATTTGGTGAATTGAACGCTTGCCTTCAAGTTTTCTGTGTTTTGTGTTTTGGCTGCGTGATATTACTTCAAAAGTATGCTATATTAATAATTAATTATACTAGAATGGAATTTCGGCTCGGTATTGTCCTTTAAAATTTTGTTTATACGCTTTTAGTTACTAACTATGTAAGGTTCTTTGGAGCACTATAGAAACATTGGTAGATATATTTTTGTTGTAGTAATGCCAGTCTGCTATTTTTCAAACGGTTTTTTTAAACTGAATCTACAAACCTAAACTTAAAACTCAAAAGTTAGAGTTGAAGGGAAAGAGGATAAATTAACGGGTATAAGAAATAACAGGGACAGAAGGGTTAACCAAACCTACAATTGCGGAAACCCTTGTTTGAACCGAGAGTCAGATCGAATAACAAATAAATGTATTAGTTCTAGTTTGGGTCTCAACTGTAATATATATTGATATTGGAGTCAATATATTACATTGGCAGTAAATAAGGGTTAATTCTGGCAGGGAGTTTAAACGATCATGTAATTTCGTAGAGCATAATTACGAGCGTTAGATCATTTAGCTTAGCGAGAGAAGTGTCACGATTAAGATAAACGACGCTTTGATCTACGCCACGCTAGATTTCATAATTTTAAACAGCTTAGTTGAGAGATTATAACAGACTAACATAAATTTGGTGTGGATGTACCTACGTACTAATATATCACGTTTTGTGAATTTGTTTGACACCAAAGTCTCAATTTAACTATCTTGTCAATGCCTTTAGCCGGTTCTATGCTCAGTTAAGCGAATGCAATTTTTCTGCGTAAAATAGTAGCTATACTGGAACTGTGTGCAGCAGACAGTAAGAAATAGGGTCGTGATATTGTGGAACCTAGATATAATTGGTGAAGTGTTGAAAAAAAGTTCGCTACACCATGATTTTCGGTATTCTGTTCGGTAATATGTTGAATATATAACACAATTATACAAGTGTAACTTTACATTTTTTGGTCCAAGTATATTCGGACCAATACAAAGTCGGAACCAGTCATCTTCGTCGCATTCAGAATGAACAGATTTAATCGAATTCTAGGCAACGCAGGCTGTCGCTCTCACATCACGTAGATTGGAAGCTATTCGGACGCGGGATTTCAGTCCCTAAAACAACTTCCAGCGCCGGTAACCGTAATGTACAAATTTGCCGGGCCAGGTCCCCCAGGCTCGAGCGATTTGCTCTCAATGAGACAGACACGAGGGCCCTCCACGCAGATTGGATGTCAGGGCGAGCGAGCGCCCGCCATGCCGCGCGTCACTACTCGCCACACCACCGACGCTTTTACTACAACATCCCTCCATCTAAAGCAATGAAATTAAATTAGTGTTCCTTTCAGACCACTTACACTCCATCAATGTTATTACCTATACCATTAAAATTAAACGAGTTTTGTACGTCTGCCTGTTGAAATAGAGCACTCGATTTATTCGAGGCGTTTCAAAGAATTGATAAAATAACATTTTAACTCGTTTTGCGGGGTTAAGAGTTGGTTAAAAGTGTCTCCATAAAGTCGATTTTGTGGCATATTCGGTTGGCAATTTTATTTTTCAGCTCTATTGAATATTGTTATCGGTTTCCAACTAAACGAGCTATTCTAAGAACTTATATTATAAATTTTGTCAATAACCAATAGACAAAGATAAGTGGCAAAAAGTTTTCAACAAAATAGAAAGTCTATTTTGTTGTCTTTTAAATTTGTTTGGGGGCCATTTCTTATTGTTGACGTCAGCTATGTACAGAATCAAAATCCCTATGCACAGCTGCCATGCCACTAAATTTATTCCTCAGTCAAAGTTAATCTAGTTCTTGGTTTTAAGCATCCTATACTTAAAAGCGCCATTTTTCCTAAATGTACATAGTTTATAATTTACCCTGTTCAGTGTTCACTATAAATCAATAGCATGTATGTAAATCATTGATTGCATATTCCGTATAGACACTGTGGAATTGGATAGCTGTTCTCGAAAATATTACCGCATAAATCAAGTGTGGTCCGACAACGAAGATAGTCTCGCCGATTGTATTGACCGGCTGACTCCTTGCGTCCATTACATAATGGACTTATAAAGGCTGTTTAGGATCATGGAAATGTACGTTCAATCTTACATTGTACGGATATAGCCGCGGTTGAGTTATATGCCAAGTTTTGATAGGCTATTTTCTTCTATTGTGTTTATCTTAGAAATGTATGTTGGCCGACTATTATGGGAATAAATCTTTCTGTTCGAATGTTTCATGTTGTTAATATGAAGTTATCGATGTTAATCTATTAATAAATTATGATATTATTAAATATGACAGTATGTACTTCTATATTCTTATAAAAAAATGCTGATTACAAAATATTTAATTTTTTTGCAAATGTAACGAATCACATAACTTATTGTTATTCTTCCGTGCTGGAATTGAACTTACAACACTCGGCGCGGTATAAGTGCGAGACTACCATCGACATGATCGCGACATCGACAAAGACAAAAAAAAATACGACCATTATACATTACAACTGTCAATTTGGAAAAAACTAAGCCAACAGTCGATAAGATTTATCTGTATTATTTTCCAAAATGTTTATCTAAACAATGTTTGAAATGATTCACGAATGATATCAAAAAAATTGTCCGATATCATTATTAGGTATATGTCATAAAGATATTAATGATTATGTATTTATAAATATATAAGGCGTTTTTGTAATATGGTCTCATACTAGTCAAAGATAATGTTATCTTATCGCAATACTTGAATGAAATAATTGTATTAGTCAAATAAACGAAATCATTGTGCTCGCTTCTCAATGGCGTTGTCGAGGTATTCCTGACAACTACCTCTCTGTAAGGCAATTCGACTGACAAAGAATAGATATAAGTTTTTGTAGTATTCTTACTGTGACATAAATTATTAAGTTTAAGCGCTAAATTTAGTCGCGCCTCTGTATCTTATTGAGAATTTATTTTTTAAATTATATATACAATAGAAAAATGTGAATGATACGCAACTTTCCCAGCTGCGTTACCAATAGGAATAGTTATGTTTCGAGTCTGCTGCCTCATTATCGAATGAGTTTCTCGATAGAAAAAATTACTACGCACTCAAGTACCTATACAGTGCTTTTTAGTCGAACCAATAGTTGGGTAATAGAGACGTTTTGTTAACTAAATATGCGTGATAATGGCTACAACGTAATTCTTAATAATACTCTTGACTTCTTAAGGCGGCGGTATCTCGCTATGCAACGATTGTTAATTTTTTACTATTTGTGTCATACGAGAGTCTCACGCACTTTGAGTTATAGTCTCAGATTGTATAGGTAGTCAGTGACATAAGTAGCTATACATAAAATGTTTTTAACAGCATTTTAATAATGAAAATTTACTAATTATATTATTAATCAATATTTATGAATTGTAATAATTATTGTAATAAAAATAACTATCCCTTAACTGAAATATAAAATAAATTTGAAATTTACTTTTAAATGAATAAGATACAAGCGTTTCAATTCTGGTAGTAATTTAAGAATTCAAATAAGAGTAAAGGAAAGCACGAGACAAACTATGACGTAACCGCTATTTAAATGCGTCTGTCTGGGGAGATAGCGAGATATCTCCACTACACTCTATCTTAAATTCGAATTTAAAATATTAACAACTATTTTGCAACCAGTTTTGATACTGTTCTCACAGAAAGATTTATTTTGCTTAGTACCTATTTGGCCTATCGTGCACAATAATGTACAAAATCAAACATAGGCAACTAGCCTATTATCATCATTATTGTGTATAATAAATTTAATTTTAAATCTTTCGAATGTTGACTTATGTAGCTGACTGTACCTACGCGTTTTTCTCGAACATTACTATTTTACACTAACATTGATTGCAACGCCAGCGCCAACTCGTCTCAAACAAGACAGTTATACAGACTGACAAAAAAAATGTAGTTTCATCTCGGAGTCTTTTGTTTAATGTGTTAGCAAAATAAGACAACAGATAAACACAGACGGTTTTATAAAATTTGTTGGCTTGATAATAAAACAACATAGGCTAAATACTTTAGTTTGTTTTTGTTGTTTAAAAGTACATGTTTGTTGTGTATTTTATCCTTCAGCCAAATTCGATGTGGAATGTTTGCACAAAGCATTATCAAATTAAAAACATTTTAGGTAACTAATAAATTGTTGGATGATATAAATAATCTGTTAAACATTATTTACCGTTGCCAGCTTTGGTAAAGATAACCAAATATCTAACGAGTTATAACGATGCAAAAGATACTAAGATATTGTGTGTGTGAAAAATCAGCCTTTTTTATATGTTCGGTAACATTCTCCCTGGGCTCCAACGGGATCGATGTTAGTTATAATATGTATAATAACTAATCGTATTAAAGCTGTTTATAAATTGATTTCCTGCCGGACACGGGCCAGTACAAGACGGGTTACGTCCGATGGAGAAGGGCCGAGTGCGGATTGGCAGGTGTCAAACATCTTCGAATAACATTATAGTGAAGTCTTAGATATGCAGGTTTGCGTTCCGTTCAGCATAATTTTCTTCACGTTGAAGTAAGTGAAAAATAACATTTAATATACACTGCCAATCCAACTAAACAAAATATGGTCAGATCTTCACCAGAATAGCAAAATGTGTAAGAGCAACACCTACTAATTTTATGGCATTATAGAATAACAAGCAGAGTACAACCAGAATTGATTGTCAAATTCTAAATTAACGCGAGCGAAGCCGTGGGCAAAAGCTAGTAATATCTATACATATAATAAAATCATAGGAAAGTCAAAACTGTACATTGAATATTTTTTTTAAAGAATACTTGGGGCGTGATCTACAATCGATATCGAAGCCAAAAATATAGTTTTTAGAATTTTTGTCTGTTTGTCTGTATGTATGTCCGGGCTAAACTCAAAAAGTACTGCATGGATTTACTTCAAATTTTGCATAAATATTACTAACAGGTCGGGTCAACATATAGGCTACATTATCACGCTATCACCTACGGGGGAGGAGCTGTGAATCTTTATTTTCTTATGCAATCTGTGACAGCGTGTAATCTAACGACGCATATTTAAATGTTCTTTTTGAGTAAGCCATGCTATTATCTAGGTTTACACTATAAAAACTACGCCATTTAAGTAACTTGGGCAGAGAAATATAGTTGGGTTCCGCGGCGACAAACACTTTTTAGTTAAAATCTACGCGGACGAAGTCGCAGTTAACAGCTAGTATAGAAATATAATTCAATCATGACTCGAAAGACACGTGGCACCATCTATTATTATAAGAACGTTATTGTTGTTTTCCTCGGGAACAGTAATTTTTTTCGGGATGAAAGGTAGCCTATGTCCGTTTGTATACACCTGACAACGTATATGCAAAATTTCAGGATGATCGGTTCAGTGGTTTAGGCGTGAAAAGGTAACAAACAAACAAACTCATTTTTGCTTTTATAATATTAGTTAGGAGTTAGGATTAGGATTATATTAACCAGCAATACGCATGCATGTGTTTTCTGGATAAAAATCATGTTTTCCAGATTGTAGTAATCTAATTTAATTCAATGCCGTTTCATGATTCGGGCGTGAAATAGTAAGAAACGTCTAAAGTCATCACATAATAATTTGATATTTTTTTGTTTTAAAACCTTTTCATATCGAGTAAAGTATTGCATCTGCCATATGACTTGAAAAATACGCTACTTTTATTATGCCAAATTGTTCATTGACAGTTAAATATTTAAATAGGTGCCTCCGTGACGCAGCAGCGCAGGCAGTGAATGCGACTGCTGTACATGAGGTCTCGGTTTCGAATCTCGGGTCGTGCCAATAAAAAGTTATTGGGTTTTTCTGTTAACAAATCTCAATAGCTGCCCGGAGTTAGGAAGTTGGCGGTGTTAGACACCCCCGTGCCTCGGAAACCACGTAAAGCCGTTAGTCCTGCGCCTGATCTCTCTTCGGTCGTGTCCGATTACCGTCCCATCGGATCATGAGAGTTAGGGAACAGAGAGTGTACTTGTGTTTGCGCACACGCTTGTGCACTATAATATCTCCTGCGCAGATGGCCAGTCTCCCTTACGATTGGCCGCCGGCGCCGTGGCCGAAATTCGGTCTGGAGGACATTATTATTATTATTTAAATAGTAAAGAAACCAACTTACTTTAACGATCTTAGTTATAAAGAAATGATTGCATTAATTATTTACTACCTTAGAATATGACAATGTGCTCCGTTGACCATCTAATAGCAAGGCACTCGCTCCCTATTGCGTACTTATTAAGCATAACTACCCACATTTTTAGAAATAAAATATAGGCGTAGATTTATCAAAGATTTACTATCCAACAATAGGCTAGGTAAGGCCATATAAAATCCAACTCATAAAAAGCATAACAAGACGTATTTTTTTAAAATGGCTCAGATTGATCTACGTAAATTGTTCCCGAGCGTGTGATTAAGTGTACATTTTTAATGAAAGCTCGGTCGCCGCACTGGGTTTTGATGTGTTTGGTCTCAAATTCATGCGATTCACAATGTCCAACTAAAAATATGATGAAACACAGTGACACGACTTTATTATTAACTTTTCATATTATTTTTATTGTATTTTAGCCTTATTGTGGTCGTCAACGCAGTGTGACGATCCTTTTAATTTTAATTTATATGTGTAGATGAAAATATTCTTTTTCCTTCTAGCAATTTCTATGCTGGCTAGCCCTTCGGGGATAGATACTTTCTATGTATTAATTAACAAATGTTTTCTATCTTTCCAGCGATATGTTCACTGAAGCAGTTCCAATGTAAAAATGGCAAGTGTATACCGAGCATGTGGGTGTGCGACCTGGAGATTGACTGCGAAGACAAATCGGATGAGCAAATTGAACAATGCAAAAGAGGTCAGTGACTTGTCAGTTTATATGAACGTCCACAGAGTATGGAACACGCTTCCCTACTAGAGACAGATTGCTTGTTATGTTATCTTTATATAAAAATTAAATTACCGTAAGTTTGTGTCCGCAAAACTCGAAAAGTAGTCGATGGATTCACTTAAAATTCGTGTACGGCATTGCATTTTTATATAAGAATAATTTTGTATACTTTTAACCTCGAAATTGTCACGGGAACGGCAATTGAAGGCTGAGCCATAGTAAAGCGTGGCTTTAGCTAGTTCCTCATATAAATATACAAACCAAGTGTGGTAGATTGAGCTACATAGGTGACCTAAATATGACACGTATATTTTCGAGCTGATAGTGCTGCCTGCGCTCGTTGCCATCAGTCACTTGGTACGGATAGTATTACTACTTTTGTCTCTAGTAGAAGCACGATTTGCCGTATTCTGTGCGTTTTGACAACATCTGTCGATTATAATTTCTTTATATTTCACGTAAACTTTCTTTGAAATTATGCTGTATTTTAATTCAATATTAAACAAATCAATAGTTCATTTTAGCCGTGTTTACGTAATGGCTATTTTATTACGAAACGATGAAGCAAAAATATACTTAAGTGAATTCTATTAGTGTCTGTGGCTTCGCTAGCCGTATAAAAATACTTATGTATTTTAAATTACTGAGCGTTGGACATTTTGAATATCGTAACTAGTTTCTTCCCCTTGTATTTGCTCATGTAAGTCCTATGAGAATGCATACCGGCATAAAAATAATTCTATGTGTTAATTAGGAACGATGTGTAGCTGTGTGCTGAAGTCTTATCTTAAATTTACGAGTGTTTGAGCTACAGGCATACAAATATCTTCACAGTCTTTCACATGTATTATATTAGTAGGTTAGGAAAATGCAAATTAGTTGCTTCTTTTCATTTTTAGAATGCAAACGGTTGCCATAATTAATATCATTAATGGCGGTTCATTGGTTTAGCCATGAAATAGTAAATAGTCCTTTGTTGTTCTCCGTTTTTGCTATCGCTTATAAACCAGGTCATCTCTCCTGCTGAATTCTCTGCTCCTGCAAATGAATCAACATAATTGCACATATATAACAGTCTTGTCGTGAAAGGCCAGTAGCTATAATCCTAACTAATTTTATAAAAGCGAAAATGAGTTTGTTTGTTACCTTTTCACGCCTAAATCACTGAACCGATCGTCCTGAAATTTTGCACATACGTTGACAGGTGTATAGAAACGGACATAGGCTACCTTTCATCCCGAAAAAAATTACTATTCCCGAGAAAACAATAATAACGTTCTTATGATAATAGATGGCGCCACGTGTCTTTCGAATCATGATTGAATTATATTATAACAAGCAGAGTACAACCCAAATTGATTGTCAAATTCTAAATTAACACGAGCGAAGCTGCGGGCAACAGCTAGTATGCATATAAACCTAACCATAATTCAAGATTCATCTAAGATGTATATGTATGTATCGATAATTAATTAATCTCTAAGCTGCATCTTAGGACATCGATACGAAGGCGTCAATGGAGGGTGCACAAGCGGTAATTAATACGACTAGTTTAACAATAGATTATTAGGGATTTGGATTCAGGGAGTGCCTTAGTATTATCAGTTATTTGCATCAATTATATGTAAATACCAGCCATTGTCTGAGTAATTATTAGCCGCTTAAAACGCATCAGCGTGAGCACAACTGCCGTTGGTGAAGTAGCACCATTAACTCTCGTGTCAGAACGAAGTGTTTAAGTATTTTTTGTAAGGAACTCTTACAAATAATACGTATCTAGAATCAGCTTGTGACCACGGCTATTGCAATCTGGTTAAATTGGCACACAAAAGTGAACAATATGTCGGTATGTTTGCATTAATGTCTGTTACGAATTTTATCAGGGAGATGTCTTCTATTAGTCGTTCTGCTCAGTATTTTTGATGATCAGAAATACTAAACATTTTTCATCATTTCATTTCATCCTACAAGGATCACCGTGTGGGATGAAATGCCAGGCATAGAGATGTCTAGTGTAGTGCTCATCCTACTTTACCTACTTTACCTTGTCATGTATGTTACTTCTGAAACATTGTATGCTTTCATAACGCTGCGCATTATATTTGTCTATAGCTAAGAATATAGCACAAGTTCTAGTTAGCAAGTAGAAGAAAGAAGCTAGACTATAGACAAAGCATATAGATAAAAGAATCGACAATTATAAAGGATTGTAAACGTTATGTGCATGCACTAGATGGACCGACGACCTAGTTAGAATGTCGGGGAATTGTTGGATATACGAGTCTCATAGCTGTCGAAAATCTGGGGACAGTTTGTGTTCAGGATTGAAGTTTATTCCACTGAAATAGTGGTAAATAAATATTGTAAGGTTTTAGTTCCACTATAAATAGTATATTTCACTGAGATAGTGGTAAATAAATATTGTAAGGTTTTAGTTCCACTATAAATGTATTAACCGTTGAGTGTTACCTAAAAATCCATGACTAAGGAGTAGGAAGTATATTTCAAACGCAGATCCGTGTGTTCAGCTGTCAGTCAACATCCGATAATTTTATGAGAACTTATGAATTCACTCGATCTTCCAAAGTTAAAATAGTACATAAGTACTATTTTAACTTTGGAAGATTTTACAATTACAATATAAATTGTAATTGTAAAATGTTTGATATTTGGCTAATTCATTTGCAATCATGCTCGGACCGCTAAACGAAATTTAGTGAAATATGGTACAGAGATAGCTGGAAACATAGAAAATTACATTAGCTTTTTAAATAAACGCTCATACCCTTGTCTATGAGTTAGAAGTTGCCCATAACAGATGCCATTCTTATCAAGTCAATATTTAAGTTAGAAGTTCTAGAAACTTTAATATTGACTTTTTGGTCCAGTTGTAGAGGTCAAATTATTTTAAATTACCATTATGTTTTATAAGTTACTAATGTTACGTTGTTATTTATTTTATTATTCTTAAGGTTGATACATACATACATACATAGATTCACGCCTGTTTCCTAGAGGGGTAGGCAGAGACTACGGATTTCCATTTGCTACGATCCTGACACACTTCTCTGGCTTCATTCACTTTCATCACATTCCTCATACACGTCCGTCGGTTCAAGGAGCTCTTAACCTGGCCTTTGTCCAGAACGCCTCCGATCTGATCGAGAAATTTTCGCCTAGGTTTTCCTCTTGCGACTGTTCCATTCACACTAGCCTTATAAACTTTCTTAGTCAGTCTTTCCTCGTCCATTCTTTCTACATGTCCAAACCAACTTAACATACCCTTTTCTATTTTTGTAACTATATCCACTTTCATGCCATTTCATTCATAAAGTTGATAATAAATGGTTATTACTTGTTTAAGACGGTAATTGAATGCATCATTGTATGGAACATTAAGTATTATTTGAATACTCAATATGATGGAATTAGCAGTGTTTGTTTTGGGTTCTGTTGCCAATTTCCTCTTCTCGTTCCGTATTTGAACGCGGCGTGTGAACGAGGAAAACATTCAATTATTCCTGCTTTTCTTTAAAATCCGTGTATATTACTGCCTGTTATATGGAATTGGGTTACAATCTATAATAATAAATACTAAATTTGGCTTGTTGATTAATAAATATTATAAGAATATGTGTCGTTCTTTTTTTCACGAGAACATACACGTGTTTTAAACGATGATAGATATAATGAATGAATAAACAATAAATTAATGTAGATGTATGCTAGCTATTTAAATACCACGCACATGTATACATCTTAATATGTATAGTTATACCTACGACTAAATTCAATACTCATTATTCTAAATTGGTTAATGCTGCGAGTATATATTTCAGTTTATAGGCAGGGTATAGCCAGCTTGTAAGTATAAAAAGGTACCAAGTATTTCGGTTATCAGAAACTGTATATGCTAATTAATAGTAGTTTTACAACTATAGATATTGCCTATATATATTTATAACGTCTCTTTTTTCATATAAATTATACACTGACAATAAACGCTAGTATAGAGTCTAGTAAAATTCAATCCTAATTAATATTTTAAATGCGAATGTAAGTATTATTGTTTGTTGTTTTTTCACGCCTTAATAATAATTCGACTGATCATTACGAAATTTCGGATACACTTTGTTATGTGTGCAGAAAAGGGCATAAGGTATTTTTTATCTAGGAAAAAGTACTCTTACTTACCTAACCTAACCTATATTTACGCGAGCGAAGCCGAGGGCAAAATATAGTCATTAATAAATGTTTAAGTTTTCACTAAGCACGGAACCAAACAAAACTTGCGTAGAAGCGGCTCGTGTCCTATTTTTGCTGTGAGCGTCAAAGATTTAAAGCATGGATGTGGATACTCTTAGTGCGACATAAGTAATAGACTTATGTCGCACTAAGAGTATCCACACTGAGAAGAATGAGTTGTGAACTCATTCTTCTCAGTTTTACGTTTACATGGTAAAGAACGATAAAGTACAATTCCAATATGAGTAAACTTGATTATACTATATTTATAGTTTAGACCACTTTCAAAAGGGCCTAGACTAAACGTACCACGGTAGGCGAGCTAACCTTTTTTTTTTTCTAGTAATTCACTACCGACAAATCGGTAGATTCGAGACTGGGTACTGTATATGGAATATGCAAGTTTTTACAAGCTTAGAGCTTCTTAAATTATTATCTGCCTACATTGATGCCAACATTTTAGTTCTTCACTATCGAAAGCAAATATTTTTTCTCGTGGACTTACGAATTGTAGACCCCTATTTTTTGTCACGCCAACGTAGACCCCCGTCGAGTCTCACGTGGACCCCTGAAGGTCCACCTGGACAACTTTGGGAACTAATGAATTAGACGTTATGTTCAAAAATTGACAATTTTAAACGTAGTAAGGCACATCTTGGATTTTAATCTTTGGTACCGTATATGTCTGATTACATGCACTTTTAATCACACAAGGAGAAACGTGCATGTTAAACATAGCAACGTAGGTATTGTATCAGGTCAGCTCTTCAGAAAAGTGGCGAAAACAAAAATAATGTATGTATGCATGCGGAACTTACAACATACCACTGTTCGTAAAACAACGCTACGCGTTTTACATTCAATCTATACTAATATTATAAAGCTGAAGAGTTTGTTTCTTTGTTTGGTTGAAGGCGGTAATCTCAGGAGCTGTTGGTTCGAATTGAAAATTCTTATAGTGTTGGATAGCCCATTTATTGAGGTACGCTATAGGCTACATAACATCACGCTACGACCAATAGGAGCGGAGCATCAATGAAAATGTAATAACGGGAAAAATTATCTTATGTGAAGCAGACGAAGTTAGGCGAATCAGCTAGAATAAAATAAACATATATTGCGACTAGATATATGAATTAAGTTGTCAATTCAAGTTTTACTCATATAATATGCTTGAATGAAATAGTACACAAGAGTGACATACTAACAAAATACCTAAAGACAATTTAATGGAGCACTGTATTCATTTATAAATCAGTGATTGTTTGAAACGTTAACATAGAAATGTGTTCGATATCGTCCACGGTCGCCAGTTCGCCAATGACAAAAGGAATCTTGTATTGACGGCCTATTAATATTTATTGGGGAAATAGCTCCGGTAACTTGACAGTCTCCTAATTTTAGATCAATAGGTCTCTCAAGTTTATTCAATTTAATTTCTCGCGGCAATTTACGCAGTTGACAAAATCAATACTTTGCAGGTTTATGTTAGGTACAGTTAATTTAATAATTTACGGTATGTAATTTAATATTTGGTCAAACAATAGAACTGGTTTTAATTAAAACCAACAATCATAAAGCGTACATTTTCTCAGGCATTATAATTGTATCTGAACGTTAATATCTATGAATTACTATATGGGTTATATTATAACTACCGTAATTTTGTATTTTGCGTTGTAAAATCGAGCAGATGCGCAACGACCACATTTGGTCTCTGATTCGATAATCGTATCAACCAGTTTCGTCAGGTTTTCTTATAAGTAACAGTACGGCGTCTGAGTTCTTGCTCCGTAAACGGCACCAGACAGACCCTACATAATAGGAATATTACGTAACATCTATGTATATGTAATTGACGAAATGTCAGTGTGTTACATCTCTGCCTTACTCTTCGATAAGATTGTAGATATATCATTTAATGTCCCCATTTTATTATTTACACGAAAATGAATACCGTCTAATTTCTTACAGTCTTAGTTGATGTGTCATTGATATATAAGAGCTACGATTCTCCGTACTTATTCATCTTTGAACTTGGCAATGACCCCGAATACATAACAGATATCACAGTTATTATTATATTAAATATATATCGGTTTTCCTAGTGTCAGCTTCGGCAAGAAAAAGTGTTCGCACGATCATAACCGCAAGTAATATTATTACGGTTTTCCGAGTACATTTTCAGAAGTGGTAAAACAGTTTTCCCATTAGAGTTTTCTTGTTAAAATTCTGATTAGCTAGGTCGAGTCTACTATTAGAGGTATATCTGTATTATTGTAACAAAAACAAGCAAGTTGGTCAACAGCAATTGTAAGGGTTAATTGAGGGTTATTATAATGTTTGTTCGTGGTCGTTCGTAGGATGCGAGTGAATTGCGAAATATAATTGGAAGTTCCTGTTTCGTATAATAGAAAATGACACACATGTTTATTGTGTTTATAGACATTAGACTTTATTGGGGGGCAACCTTATTATAAAGGTACGGTGGCTATGTTTTTGTACAAAGGGAGGCTATTAAAATAAATGTTGTCCTACTTCATACTGCGTTGCTCATCCCTTTGTAATCCTACTTACTAATGTCGTTAGACAATAAAAAACTGCGCAGACTTAACCCAGTCTTCGTCATTTATGACTAGCCTTGTCTGCGATGTAATTTATGTATATCTGGTTATTCTACCGACTGCGTGTTCTACCGACTCTTTCACGGGGAGTGCTCTGAAGAACTGTTTGATTTGGTACCAGCGGCCCCTTTCTGTCACCGTACCACTCGACAACGAAGCAGGGTTCATCCATATCACCTGGAAGCGTTCAATTCCAAGACGGTACGCTTTCAGCAATCATTTCTCTCACGTACGTGCAAGCTCTGGAATGAACTGCCAGCTTCGGTGTTTCCCGAGCGGTATGATATGTCCTTCTTCAAACGAGGTTTAAAGAGAGTTCTTCTTTCACGGTAGGCAGCGGCTTTGCTGTGTCCTGACATTGCTGAAGTCCATGAGCAGCGGTTACCACTTTCCATCAGGTGGACCACTTGCTCGTCTGCCACCAATGGCAATAAAAAAAAATACTAAACGGAATTAAATGAAAAATGGCATAGTTTTAAATTTTAAATTAACATGTAAAAGTCGCTTTGAATAAAATACTTTTACACGAATAAAATGCTTAAAACAATAATCCCAGTCAGTTTAACAAAATGTCGCTCAGTAGGCACAGTTTTGTTGCAGTTGAAACAACAGAAATTTGCCTGTGTTATTTTATAGCTTTTTGTCGATGTTCCAGAAAGTACGAAGATAATTGATCCCGGTGTCAACTATCCTATTGTTTGATGTTCATCTAACAGATCACAGAAGTTCAACTTGTACATGAGAGCAACTCGGCCGTCAGATCCGACACCTTGTATCAATCTGTTACAATTTATTATAGACATTGATTGTATGCTCCTAGTTGATTGCTATTTGGCTTCCATTATTGACGGGAGATGACTGGCCCCGCCTCGCTGGCGCCTTATTCACTTAACAACACGCATGCGTCGGCCCTTAATAAACTATGAAAAATTATAACATGTTTACTGAGGCCCACTTTAGTACCTCGTATGAAGGGGTATCATGCCTCGGGCAGATCTACCCTAAAACCGTAAATATAATATTGTAATGTTGTATTTTGAGAGTTGTGAAATATGAGGGTAGACGTACATACTTTGTACTATTGATTAAACCTGGCTATATTTTGTTAGGCCTTATACGCCAATAAGGGAAAACCATAAAGCTTACTGTGAATTGTGAACTCTTCAACAAAAGTAAACTGGTTTTCTTTGTGCAATATAATTATGATGATTTAAACAAAGTAACGTAATTTGGAGTGTCAAATGTAGGGTAACATTAGCAGAGCGAAGATGCCTAAGAAGTCTCGTGTACACAGTTTAAAAGTTACCCAAACAGAAAGCTGTCTGCGCTCCGGTTTCCTTTCTCATTATCTTTATTCAAAGTAATTTGCAAAGCTGAGCTCGAACCACGTTCTAAGAAATCTTTGTGCCTGCTTCGGTCTGTAATTTCATCTATAACTGCAAATAGGTGGTAACCTCTTTAGTTTTCGGTAAAAAAATTTTGTTTCGTAAATGTAAAAGATATATAAGAATCTTAGTAGGATTACGTAAGAGTGAGTGCAAGTGTTTCATATCAAAACAAGTAAGATTATTTATTAAATGTATTATTATGTAATAATTTCTCACTACACCTTTTTCCTTAAACGTGTGTTTGATGTTGTTTAGTTTAAGGCAATTCAGCCTAAAATGATGACTAATGATAATTTAGATCTAGTCTAATATTATACCTATATAAACGCAGAAGTAACTCTGTGCGTCTGTCTGTTACGCTTTCAAGGCTAAACCACTGAACTGATTTGATAAAATTAAGCAAGGAGATCGATTCTATCCCGAGGAAGGAGGTAGGGTGCCTTTTATCTATATACGTGTGTACCTGTGTATGCACACGGGCGAAGACGTGGGCAGAAACATGTGTCCAATAACTACGCTTTAAAACATTCAACCATAATTTACTACACTCAGTGTATTAATTTATCGTAATATACTTATTCGAAAGTTCTATAGATACTGTTTACGTTACGTCTAGAACAATTCTTGTTAAAGCATTTCCAATTACCTTTAAGTGTTATTAATCATGGCCTAGTTTAATGGCAGACGATTTTGTTATATCGTTCTACTCTTGTGGGAATACGGATTATAGTAGATAACTTAGTATCCGTGATGTTAGGGGCTAGGCTACGTAGGGTTAAGAGTCTTAACCGTACTTTAATCCTTTGAGACTAATATTAAACTTAGGGTTTTGCGTTCACCCCGCAGTACAATAAAGGTTAATTTACTTTAAAGTCCGGTCAGATTGAAAGCTAGTATTTAGTTGGAAGTCTTTATTGGTACTAAACAAGTTAATTTGCGATTTTATACTTGTGGATTTTGGTGAGAGAGAGTCTATAATAAGTTTATTATAGACCCTTGTCTATAATCAACTTATTGTAGACTCTCTCTTACTATGTGCGAGGGCACATCAGACCTAAAAATGAAAACTGACTTAGATTTGTATCAGTTGGTACAAATTTAAGTCAGTTTTCATTTCCAGCGTATAGATGGCACAGCGCAGTAGTTAACTAACTTTAAAAACGTTTATACGACTACGCTGATACCAATGTGTCGAGGTAAGTGGCTCCGATCTCCGCAGAGAAAAGTCAATTGAGTGCTTGAGTGATTTTGATGCGAAGCTCTCAAAATGTCCAAATCGATTAACTTAATATCCAAGTCTAGATAATCAATAATACCTTAGAATTAACACTAAGTTCTAATTAGTTATGTCTCATGCCATGAGTTTTAAACCAGAATTGTGTAACATCATCTCTATAGATTATTTATATTAGTTGTATTTTAGGATATCGCCTGGTTACCTAACATATTATTATGTAGAAAGAATGGTCGATTTATAACTATCACTTATTATTAATAATATTCATTTTCTAATAGGTTAATTATTATATTTACATAAATAGTAAGAATAAGAAAAAGTGTGATTAGAGAGAGATGCGGCATGAAAGTGGATACAGTTACAAGAATAGAAAAGGGTATGTTAAGCTGGTTTGGGACATGTAGAAAGAATGGACGAGGAAAGACTGATTAAGAAAGTTTATAAGGCTAGTGTGTATGGAACAGTCGCAAGGGGAAGACCTAAGCGAACGTTTTTTGGATAAAGGCCAGTTTAAGAGCACCTTAAACCGGCGAGCGTGTATGAGGAATGTGATGAAAGTGAATGAAGCCAGAGAAGTGTGTCAGGATCGTAGCAAATGGAAATCCGTAGTCTCTGTCTACCCCTCTGGGAAACAGGCGTGAATCTATGTATGAATGTACCTAACATATATTTACGATAAATAATTAAAAATATCTAAATAACAACCCTAAGCAGTTAAGTGATTCATGTTTTTAGCTTAATATAGATAAAAATATAACCAAAATATTTAACGTTATATAAAGCCTATTAAAATAGGCCAGTGGCAATTGAAATCTCTGTGGACATTTAGAGGTACATATGTATGTACCTATACTAAATAGTCTATGCTAGTATTGCCTAGAGAATATAAATGTTAAACTTGTTTGTACTTTAAAGTTAATGCTAAAATAATATCATCTACATAGCGTCACCTTATATATTTGATTTAATTATAAATATTCCAAATCTGACCTTCGGGGATACACAATTACAGTTTGATATTATTATAAAGTACCTAAATCTTGATCGAAACTTTATGCAAATCGTTTTAAAATTAATGGTTCATATTGAAAATCTATTTAGGACAGACTTAAAATTATGCTAATATAACAATAGAATAGACAGTGCCTTAGATACTTTACTGGACGTAGCGGTTTAGGTGGTTGCTTCGCCATTGCCAATAAGCAAAATGTGTGATACATGGGACCAAACCTTGTGTGATACATAAATAATTGTTTCGAATATGGGTGTTACTTGTGTCGGTAGTTTGAATGTTTGTAAAGTGCCCAACGAGTCAGTAATTATTCGCATATTATATAAAAACAATTATTATGACTAATAAAAGCAATTATTTTCTGTGTCCTTTGCTAGGACTAATCATAGGAGGAATTCCTTTATAATACGATCCTGCCGCTCGTTTAATAACCTTATTAATATCTGCAGTGACAATTCCATTGATGTGTTCAACCTTTCTTTACCCAAGTTCAAGAAGTCTATCCATGCCTGTCTTGTTCCTGCTTTGTGAAACTGAATAAAATTAAATAATATAACTTTGTACCTAACTCTGTTCTTAGTACTGTACTTCTTTTTAAAATACTATTTTTTTGTTGTTGTTATATTGTTACGCTAATTACTTGTGCATTTGTTATTTTAGATTATAACTTCACATATTTTTTGGCGCTACTGTATATTTATATGTGGAAACTGCTTTAGATTAAGTGTCGTTAATTTGAACATTAATTATTTTTAAATTGTATCTGTTTGTTGCCCAAATAAATTAAAATAAAATAAAATTATTCATATATATGTTCATAATAATTCCTAAGTGACACCATTCCTATATGAAAGCATATGTGTAAAGAGTAAAATTTGTTGGGCCGTTTCTAAAAGGCAGTACGAAGTTTGCTTACATATATATATATATTGCCACATAGACACATAACTATGTATCTATACCATTTATACATATAATTTATCATTATAATACCTGTAACAGTCTGCCACGGTGACGCAACGGTAGTGAATGCGACTGCTGTCCATTTTAATAGTCGCATGGAGTTTGGAACTCGGTATAGAAGACGGCAATTGGCTCGTTCCCCTTTTACTTGGAGGATATACACCTCTGCCTCCCTTGAGGATATAGTCAAACATGAAATTTTGTATGTTTGTAAAATAGAGGTTTTTACACTGACAAGATTATTTAAATAATACAAGTGACATCTTTCTTTTTTAGTCGTTAGTACAATAAAAATATTAACATTACAACAATAATTAAAATTGAAGGATATGTACTTATATACTCGTATACTACGCAAATCAAGCTCTGTAAAAAGTCAATGGCTATTTCAATGTAAGTGGCCATTCATGTGATCATCACCAAAGCGGCATTTTTTGTTTTAAAAGAAACATCCTGCACTAGGAATAAATCCTCTGTCGTTGTGGACTTCACAAACATTTAAATAACGAATAAAAAGAACACACAGATCGTAACAACTATGTGTGGATCATAAGTCAGCCTCGATGGCGTAGTGGTTAGTGTAAACGACTGCCACTGAGGTCGCGGGTTCGATGCCCGCACAAGTCAAATATTTGTGTGCATGAACATGGATGTTTGTCTTGGTCTGGGTGTTTCTATGTATAATATGCATGTAATTACAAAAAAAAATTAGGGCATTCTTTGTGGACTGCCGATTGAAGTGAAAACTTTAATCCTTGATCATAAACACTTCTTTATAAAACAAATCATAAACAAAAAATAATTAAAAAATGGAAAGCGTTCGGTGGCGATGACGCGAGTGCCATGACTTTTGTTCACCCAAGAAGTGCTCAATGCGCCTAAAGAAGATTTCACTTAAAAAAAAAAGTATATATGTATGTTTATCCATTGTCTAATACCCATAGTACGAGCTCTGCTTAGTTTGGGCTAGATGGTGTTGTGTATATGTGACAGAATATTATATTATTATTATGCTAATGTTTGTCACGCCTGGGGATCGAACCTCGGTGCCGTGGCAATGGCGAGGTAACCACTTAAAATACTAGGCCTGCCGTGTATTCGATATTTGGGGATGGTGCTGATGTAGCATGGTTTGTTCAAAAAGAACATACACATCTTGTTGGTTCTTCCATGCTCCATTATAGCTACTATAGATCTTATCTACTAGGTAGAAGTTCCCTTCGATTGCAAAGCTTAATTTATTTTACATAAGCACTTCGCTACTTCCCAAATTAGATTCATGGTACCTTTTTCATTATTTATTTCTATGCGTCTATTATTAGCTTATCTTATTATAACATATACATATATGTGTCTCTAAATATATTAACAGAGTTATAAAGGAATCTTAAAAGGACCATCTTAACTTATAATATAAATGAAATGTGTTTTTGTGCTTTCTAAAGATTATAATCTGAAGCAACGAAATGAAGAGGCTTTTAATGAACATTACCTACCTTCGTCAAAAAATAGAAAGCGTATCTTTGCTTCAGAATATTTCCATAATAAATAACACGATATTAAGTTATGAGGTTGATTACACCGTGTATTTTTAAAATACGTCATTCTGGCTATCTACAGGAGCTGTATTTAGTCCAATACAATCTCATCTGAATACATACATAGCCTCACACTTATTTCTATGATAGGGTAAGAAGAGGTGTATTAAACCCACATTCAGCTGGCTCTGGTTTTAGGTCTCACGTAATAAGGCGAAGTCTATTAACGTGCGAAGTCCCAAACTCTGTGATGTTATTAAGAATTTCTATACAGAAAAACTCACGAACCGGGAATCTAAACCGAGAGCTAATGCATGGTAATAATCACTACAGATGCGCCACAGAGGCATTCTAATTTATACTATTCTAATAAATATACTGAAACAAGGTTGTGTATGTATACAGATAATACTTTAAAAAAATAAATTGGTGGTCTATATCTAGATAGTATTTAGAGGCGCTTGAGCCCAAATGATGAATTTTTTTTTGTATGTTTTTTTTTTAAAACCATTATGTATAGAATTTTTGCCAGTTGTTGCATGTCATATTTCTACCTGCGTCACGTACATACGCGTAAAACCACTAGGTAGATTTTGATGCTGTTTTTACAATAATTTAGCTTGACATTCTACTTAAAACGTAAACCTGGTAGGGTAACCTACCTACTATACTAAATATAGTCTAAAGGTATAATGCACTATATAAATGAGGTCGCAAGTGAACAAAGACACTGGCAAAGGTTAGTAAATAATTAATTAGACAGCAGAATAGCTTTTGGTTATGTCGCTGTCATTCGTTCAGCCGTCCGTTGGAGCGGCGTTGCGAAGCGGTCCAGAAAATCACGAACACTGTCTCTCACAGAGTTCGTAAGTAATAAAACATGAAAATTTTATAAACTATACACAATAAAACAGATTAAAAGCGAATTCTTCTGTAATTTAATCACAATTCTACTTTGTTTTACCAGTTGTTTGGCAAGTTAGTAAATTACTTTAGGGAATCGGTAAGATAGATGAGATAAACAAACTGATCCACTGAAAATATAAATTAACATCAATGAGAGTAGAGGAGATTGGTTGGAGAATGATTAATGATTTTATAATAATGAGACTAACGGGTTTTTTGGAGGTACATGAGCTTCCCAAAGGTGTTAAGTGGTTTCCTTTCATTATTGATTTCAGATCATCCTTTAAGTGATTGAAAAACGACTAAAGTTATGCTTCCTGAAACTATTTCGATATTCAACCAGTCATCATTCCTCTTGTATGACGACGAGCTCTATGAGATATCTCTGTGTCGTAGAGTTCTTAATAAAGATACAAACACAAGTAAGCAACTGTGGAAAGAAATACATTTTTTTTATATATAGTATACTACAGGCCTAGTTTGCCACCAACGTAACAACGTGTTTTGTAACAAACGCGTTTTGATAAAAAGATAATATTACGTAATTTACCCTGACGGTTCAAAAGCGTATATGGTATAGCAGCTTTGTATAAAGACTGTCCCACTTGCTGTGCACGAACCTCTCTCTTCAATAAGATATGGGTTAGGACATAACTCACTTTATGACCGAGTGTGGATTAGCAGACTTTATACATTTTCAAAAACATCGTGGTAATCTTTTAGACATGCAAGTTTTCTCACGATGTTTTCACGAGCAATATTGAACAATACGAGCAGTCGAGCAACAATAATTTCTAAAAGTCAAATGTTCGTGGGAGCTTTGCGTGGCAGTCCAACGGTCTTCCACTAGGCTATTGTATTAATAAATACATTGCAAACTATTAGTGAGTGGCAGTCACTTAGTAATTTGTTAGCAAATTATTATCTAACAGATTGTTACTAAACTATCTAACAAATAAACTGAAAGGGTTGAAAACTGTAAATGTGAAAAGTTGAGCTATTAGATAGGACCACGTAGAAGCGTACTACGTAATGATTGTTGATATAAAATATATTTATAGAAGAAAATAGGGCTTTGTCACAAGTTACGTAGAACAAAACCGTAAATCAAGTAAACTGAACTATTTGAAATTATATGGAGCTTACGTACTTATTCATGTTCTTATTAAATAATTAAAGCTATTTTAACTAATGTAAACTATGCTTAATTGGTAAATTGTTTGGCGTAGCGCTGTAGGTATTAAGTGTTCGATAACAATTTTAGAGAATATTGTTTATGAATTTGATACGATAATGAAAAATGTATCTTAACATATTTGTTTAAGCGTTTGAATTATCGCAATATTCTGCCGACTATTTACTGCGTAGTATAACATTTCGTTTATGTTAACTGCTAATCTTGGTCTTGATAGATTCCCAGGTCATGTAAAGTGTTTCATACTGGATTCTGTAAGGTAATTATAAATAGAGTAGTGCCTGTCAGTTAGGCATTTTGCCCGGAATACGGCAGTAGACTCGCTCGTACTTTAATATGACCAGGAAAATATGAGTTTAACACACCTACTTCATTATGTATTGAGTAGTAGTTGCGCTGATAGCCCGAATGTGATATTTTAAGGCATCGGACTTACGATCGAGAGGTCGTCGGTTCGAATCCCACTCATTGCTCTACCGACGTGAATCCGATCCAATCACAAGCATATTAGATTCTTTTTGGGATTAAATTTAATATAATGACCACTAAAAATAGTAACTGCACACCAAAATATGCTTACTAAAATATATCATAACGAGCACCTATACGCCTCAAATCACTGCATTCCGTTTCGGAAGGCTTAGGTTATGTTAGGTTCCTTCTTAAACCCACCCAAAAATAGGAGCCCCGCTTAGCGGGGCTCCGTCGACTTATTTGGTTCTCTTTAAATATATTTTGCTGTGCAATTTGGTGATCATTCATTTACTATTTCGACTTTCATTTATTATTTATTACGACTTCGCTCGAAAAACACCGCCCCAGGGCCCGACGGCATTCCAGGCCTTGCGTAGGCCCTGGTCCTCGAGGAGCTCGCGCCCTGACTCAGGGGGCTCCTCAGTGAGTGTTTAGTACAGGTACAGTTTCCGCGCCAGTGGAAGGTGGGGAAACTGGTCCTAATCAGGAAGGAAGGGCGCCCGGCGGACAGTCCGTCCGCCTACCGGCCCATTGTGTTGCTGGACGAGGTGGCTAAAATGTTTGAATTTATTATCGCGGAGCGCCTCGTCCAGCATCTTTCTTCTGATGGTCCGGACTTCGCGGACAACCAGTATGGTTTCCGCCGTGGGCGCTCCACAATTGAGGCAGTACTACGTGTGAGGACCCTGGCGGAGGATGCGGTGTCCCGGGGCGAGGTTGTCTTCGCGGTGTCTCTGGACATCGCGAATGCCTTCAACACCTTGCCCTGGAGTTGTATCAGAGAGGCACTCGTTTTCCATCGAGTGCCGATCTACCTCCGCCGCATAGTCGGGGCATATTTATCGGAGAGGGTAGTAGTCTACCCGGGTCACGACGGTTGGAGTCGGCGAGAGATGTCGTGCGGTGTTCCACAGGGATCGGTTCTGGGTCCGCTCCTGTGGAACATCGGTTACGACTGGGTGCTGCGAGGTGCGCTCCTCCGTGGCGTCGGCGTCACTTGTTATGCCGACGACACACTTGTCACGGCGAGGGGTAAGTCACACCGGGCGGCGGCCATACTGGCGACCGCTGGGGTCGCACAAGTCGTTGGTCGTATCCGGCGGTTGGGCCTTGAGGTGGCCCTGTCCAAGTCTGAGGCCGTTTGTTTTCACGGCCCTCGGAACCGGCCACCTCGAGAGGCCCACATCATGGTAGGAGGGGTCCGCATCGCTGTCGAGCCAACCCTTAAGTATCTGGGTCTCTTGCTCGACAGCCGATGGGACTTTGTAGCACATTTTCGTCGTTTGGCCCCCAGGCTTCTGGGCGCTGTAGGTGCGCTCGCACGTCTGCTGCCCAACCTAAGGAGGTCAGGCACCTCCTGCCGGAGGCTCTACAAAGGGGTCGTGCGGTCCATGGCCCTTTATGGGGCACCAGTTTGGGGAAATAACCTGACGGCCCGTAATATTTCGGCGCTCCGTGCGCCACAGCGAGCAATGGCCGTCAGGTTGATTAGAGGCTACCGCACTATCTCGTTCGAGGCAGCAAGTCTCCTCGCCGGATCGATGCCCTAGAACCTGGAAGCGGCGCTTTTGGCGTCGCTCTACCGTTAGCGCCAGGAAGCGCTAGCTCGGGGTGAAGGAGCAGGTCTTCCCGCTTTAGAGGCGGCACGGTCCGAACTCCGCCAGGTCCTGGTGGAAGAATGGAGAAATCGACTTGTGCACCCCAGTGCCGGGCACGCCACGATCGTGGCGGTAAGTCCCATTTTTGAGGAGTGGCTGGAAAGGCGGCATGGCGCCCTCACCTTCCGGCTGACACAGGTAATGACTGGCCACGGTTGTTTCGGCCAGTTCCTGTGGCGACGCCCGGATGTCATCACTGCGGCGGCGACTGCCGCGATGTTGTTGTGGACACGGCGCTGCACACTTTGGCTGATTGCCCCGCCTGGGCATCGCAGCGCCGTGAGTTGATCGCGGCAGTCGGATTGGTTGCCCTCTCGCTACCGGCCGTAGTTCAGTCTATGGTCCGGAGTGAAAGGTCGTGGAATGCCGTCGCCTCCTTTTGTGAGGAAGTGAGGCCATCAAGGAGGCGGCGGAGCGGGAGAGGGAGCGTTTAAACCCTCTCCCCAACCGCAGAGCCGGACGCCGGAGGGCGCGAGACGAACTCCAGCCACCCTGAATTTTGACCTGGGGGTGGTGGGCTTTGTGGGCCTGCCCGCCATCCGTTCAGCACCAGGTCCGAGAGGCGGCGTGCTTGTTCCCACGTGCGCCTCTGTGTAGTGTCTTTGTCCCCCCAGGGGGCCGGTGGAGGAAGTATTTTGTGTAGTGGCCTGCCGTTTCACACGGCGGGCCGAAACCATGGCGGGGTCGCGATTGAATGTGAAAGT